>OY755185.1:3015116-3615116 GCA_963576735.1 Bedellia somnulentella | reverse complement strand
CTTTATCAGCTTTTGCAGACTTCAGTTTCCTAATGTTGTCTCCCTGCGCCGTGATGTTCGCCAGCAAGCTCGCTACGTTGCCAGCACTGGAGGGGGCTAGCTCAGCCTTTACTGCAGGGGTGGGGGATGGTTTCCAGTCCTTTGATAGGCGGAAAAAGTGATATTTTAATGAAAGATACTTTACACAACAGTCGTGATAGCTCAATGGGTAGAACCCCGTCTATCATGTAGACAGGCCTTGGCCTTGGTCCAAATCCCAGGTCGGCCCACACCAATTAGTCGCACAACGCAAAACGTGTAGGTACGTGAACACCAGGTGACATTAATATCACGTGATTTTAAGAAGTTAGTAGTTTCTCTGAGATATACGGCGAGAACGTTTAAGTCTTTTTGATTTAAATATGTAACAAAGCCCATAAAAAGTTTGTCTATAAATAAATAAAGGAAAGAAAAATTTCGACACAGGCGGGAATCGAACCCGCGACCTCGGGTATACGCCCCCGTCGCTCTGCCAATTGAGCTACCGTGTCTACATTATACTATACTATGAGGTTTTAATGAACAAAAAAAAATATTTTTTATCTATAAAGTTATATTTCTTTAAAATGGGTCAAATATAACTTTCAAAAAATTTATAAACCCACAGTCTATACATTTTGTCATTGTCCATTAGGCTAGCCATTCATTAACTTCTTGAAGCAGTGAAGATGACGAGCTCGAGCAACCTATCTTCATCAAATATGGATTTATAATATTTATAGCCATGAGTTGACATGATTTTTGCTGTGTAGTGTCGGCTTGGAATAGCACTACCCCATTATTTCCGTGGGTGTTCGTAAGAGGCGGCTAAGGGTATTGGGGCTTTTTAAGTGATTTTTTGGGCAATGCGGTTGGAGACCCATCTCCAAAAACATTTTCTTTATAATCTTTTCCCCACTCAAGTTCCAAGAGCGGCTGAGAAATTTCTTACTCCGAAGCTCTGGCTACCCTTTCTAGGAATTTATAGCCGTGAGTATATGTACGTATGTATGTTATGAAATTAAACGGATGTTAAAAGCAATTGTCATATCGAATCGCAGTACTTGCTTCTTTTAAATCATTTTAGCAATTTATTTTACAGTTGACTTGACTCAACAATATTATCTCGGTCAATAAAATGAATTATTCGCTGGTTTACTGATTTTGCTTATGCTATAAATTATAATCAACAAAGGTTCGAATTCTTCGTTCGAGTAAAATGTAGTATTTAGTTAGTAATACATTTGCAATAAAATATTCCAAAAAAGTATAAGTATCTGTGAGCGGCCGGTGACGAACTAAACAATGGCCCACTGTGGAAACACCACCGGCCACGCTACGCCACGATTCCTTTGAAGTGTGCCCGAAAAACCGGCAACTTCGCCATTGCGCGCCACGATCGGCAATTGTCGGCCATCATGCACCATTGCCCCCTGTACACAGTGGCGATGGCGAGCAGTGGGCCATCGTCGGCCATTGTGTACTGGCCGCTTTATACGCGGGTAGGCCACTTCTTTGTCATCAAACTCCTCTGGAACGGCTCGACCGATTTCAACCAAATTTGGCACAGTGATTAAGTGGTAAGATGTGAACGTGAACGAACCTACCATTGAGTAATAATCACCGAAAAATCTTTACCTAACTCGCTCGGCTCAATTGTTTCAATCGCATTTTGCATTGAACTCCTAGTTTTATTTAGATCGTAACTATTTTAAACATGTTTGAATGCTGATTATAGTCTGAACTTTTGTGACATGTCATGAATGTGGATAGTTCACAAGGGTTGTTAACGGTTAGGGAAATAACGAGCCGAGTATATCCTTAAATATGAGACATTGTATATATAGCTTTCACAGCCTTATACCTATGCTGTAGGTATTATGCCGAGGCTGACAAGTAACTATTAGGCTTCAAAATTAGAACAGGCTCCTCTGCCATCCCTTCTATGTTGAGTAAAAATCATAACCTAAACATATATTTTACTATCCTATTTTGAATAAGGTGGGTATTTCAGTGGCTGGCTTAAAACTAGGATCTTATAACACATAATTTTTACGACCTCGAACAATTCTCCAAAAGTAATTTACAATAACCAAATATTTGTGAAACTATGCTAACATAAAGGACTCTTAATTATTTTATCACTGGTGGGTGGATATATAGTCAAGATATTTAACAAAACGGCGATAGGTCTGCCCCCTATCACGTGAGTACTCTGTCCAAGCAAAACGTGGTAACTTTGAACATCAGGTGACAACGTCACGTGATATTCAGAAGTATTAGTACTTCTGCCAACCCCTTCGGGGTTATACGGCGTGAACTTTTATGTTTGAGTTGTATAAATAAATACGTGTTTAAGCAGATCTGTAGGCAAGCTATCAAATAGCAAACCAACCAACTAATGATAATAAAAAAATCCTTCTCACCTGTCCCGTTTCAGCCTTATACTTGGCCTTAAGCTCCAGCAGCAGTTTGACGGCCTCGTCCACCTTCGCCTTATCTGCTTTGCTGGCCTTCAGCGCGCGCACCTTCTCTCCCTGCGCGGCGACCGCCAGGCCAGCGTCGGCGGCGGCGGCGGCGGGTTTAGATGTGGGCTGCTTCGTGGCTTGGGTTGGGGCGGGCTTGGGCTGGAACGATATGTGTAAGTTGGTGTTGTTGGCTTAGTAGGGTGCCAGAAAGGTATGGCATTATGTGCAGAAGGTAATAGGGTCGTAGAGTGGACCCCTCTTTTTACGAATACTAAAATGCTAGAGATCAATGGTGGGAATAAAACGGATGGCATTGCGTTCAGGTTATAGGGTCATAGAGTGGACCCCTCTTTTTACGAAAATTAAAATGTTTGAAATTGATGAGGATAAAAGGTCAATAATGAAAATGACGGGGATGGCCTGCTAAAATTTTGTATCCATGGAATTAAAAAAATATGTCAAATGGTATCTAATTGGCCAATTGGTTTGAATAGTTACTTTTTAAATTATCGGGGATCTTACGGATAGAAAAATTAGAAATAAAGACAAAAGGGCTATTGTTAAAACAGTGACTTAATTACTATCTTTTCAACACTAACTAGTCTCCTATTGGAACAAAAACAAAAAAAACATAGTTTACTTGTTGACATTGTGGTGTAGTTTCAAGTATCTCACAAAACGTTTAACCGCGAAAGGTTGAAAGAGATGAGTATTTCTTCTGGGCTTAACAAGTTTTATAAAGTTCAAAGGGCCTACATTTTGGCTCGATACGGGCGGCAAGCTTTGTAATATAGAAAAAAAGATAATATGCCGCATCACATGATTTATTTGACAGAAAGAATAACTTCGTAAATTTCTTACATTATTTTTCAAAACTGTTCTGAATCTAAATATTTCTCCAAACAAATTTAAAACCCTTGGGATAGGCAGATTCTATGGATCACCACTTTGTACGGTCCTGGCAAACCTCTCGTGCTTCATTTACATTCATCTATATTTTCATACTTGCCGTACCTTCTACGTGCCTTGGACCTTATGAAAATTAAAAGAAAAGCTAAATCATAATGCATTGTACACCTGTTTGACCTTATGAAATCAATTTGCAAAAACACTACAATAGTTATCAATACGTCAAACAAATAATTTGAATCGATAAAATTACCAACTCACCGAAATATAACACCAAGTTACAAAAACAACCAACAATCTGCCTTCGAAATTCGAATAAGACTGGAGTCAAATGTATGGCAATAATTATCATATGCGACATTACGGTAATTTAGACTTTATTAATACAGACATAAGAGCTTGAATATACTCACAGTAAAGTACAATTTTAAAGGAAGCCTTTCACTTTCTCAATCCATGTGGCGAGTAGTGAGTGATAGTTCTCCACGTCATAATATGGACAGGTGCGGGTTACTTACGCCCGATTTCTGAATTGAGTATTCAAGCTGAGAACGACTTAAGTATCGTTTGGTCTCATTTAGTTGTTAAGATTTTAATGTGACAGAACAATACTTAAGTTGTTCTCAGCTGAAATACTCAATTCAGAAATTGGGCGTTACACTTTTGATTTAAGTTGAGACCTAGTACATATTTTAACTAACTACAAAATGGAGGAAGTTTTCCATTCGCCAAAATATTGTTTATGATAATGTTTGTTACTCCATATCTCCCTTCTTTATAATTTTAATCATCAATTGTATTTTATCGGCTAAAAGACTAAGTTTTAAGACATTAAAAAAAAAACTGAAATACCTAGGTTTTTGTAAATGTCAAAATTCTTATGCGGAAATTATTGGGGTCAAAGAAATGGTGATCATTCATGTGTAATGAAATTAAATTATAGTAATTCTTGAATATTAGTGTAATTCGTACCCACTGCTTAAGTTATATTCATGCTTAATATCTATTGGAGTGTGCAGATACTTTCTTGATCGCCACTTAAAATGATCCCCAAGTTAAACGTAGTTAAATAACGATCGTTCACTAAACGTATTTTATTAACTTAAATATACAGAATAAAGAATACCCCGTTTAGGGATTTATAGCCGTGAGTATATGTATGTATACATGTATACAGAAAAAAAAACAACCAAAAAAATGAGTGTATTTACGATACTATATTCTTTAAAATACATTTCGTGAAATTTTTAATACTTCTCGGTTCTTTATAGTCGATTGTTTTTAGTTATTATTATTTTTAAATAATAAAGTAAGAACATATTTATGGATATATACACATATGTAGGTATATGTATATGGACATAGATATAGCACACATATCAAGTTGTATTGTAAGTTAAACACCGATTTGTAAAACGGTAAATTCATACATACATTTAACTTCAGTGAGCAATATCATCAACATTTATGGAAACAAGACGATAACATAGCAAATAATTTCTGAAATCTACTGCATTAGATTTAATGCTGTGTAGTGTCAGCTTAGAATAGCACTACCCCATTTCTTCCGGTGGGTGTACGTAAGAGGCGACTAACGGTATTGGGGCTTTTAAGGGATTTTTGGGCGATGCGGTTGGAGACCCATCACCAACAACCTTTACTTTACCATCTTTTCCCCACTCAAGTTTCAAAAAGTGGCTGAAAAATTACTAATTCCTTAGCTCTGGCTACCCCTTCTCGGTATTTATAGCCGTGAGTATATGTATATGTATGTATGTAGATTTAAACTGGGGGTCAAATAGTAGTAACCATAATTAACATAATTATAGCATAAGGTTTTTGTCTCAGTTCTTGTCGCGAAGGGCGAGAAAATTTTTACAGAGCAAGTGTGGATCACCATTAAAAATCATATTATCACATTTTTCTACAACAAACATAACTAACAGCCATTAATCCCAAAAAGGGGTAGCCAGAGCTTTTGAGCTAGAAACCCCTCAGCCACATTTGGAAGTTGATAGGGGACAGGATGGTAGAAAAAAAGTATCGTTGGTGATGGGTTTCAAACCGCATTGCTCAAGAACTACTTAAAATTTTAAAAATCTATACTATACTATAGTAGATGAAAAGTATATTTAAACTATATGGGCTCTATATCAGGATGGAATGAGAACTAACTTGACAATCAGAATATTTTGCTATTTATTCAACACTAATCTATTCAAAACATCTCATTAATTGATGGATATACAATTGAGTTACTTAGAAACTTTCCAAATTCATTAAGTTATTACTAAATATCTAACGAGTTGACGTTCGAATGTACATTACAATGTTATGAAGCAAATTTTCATTTGTTTATATCTAATAACAATAATGGGAGATTAAATTAATCTCAATATGACGAATTGATTTACTTGTAACACTTTTAACATGTAATTACTTAACAAATTTATGATTGCCGTGTAGTGTCGGCTTAGAATAGCACTACCCCGCTTCTACCGATGGGTGTACGTAAGAGGCGACTAACGTTATTGGGGCTTTTAAGAGATTTTTGGGCGATGCGGTTGGAGACCCATCACCAATAACCTTTACTTTTACCATCTTTTCCCCACTCACATTTCCAAAAGTGGCTGAGGAATTTCTAATTCCTTTGTTTGACAAATCGGATCAGAAGTTCTCGGGATTACAGCGTTTTAAAAAACAAACTTCTCAGCTTTATTATATTAGTACAGAGAATATTTAGTTATTTACTAGGCTGTGTTGTGTCTAGTCTACCATCTTTCCCCTAAACCGACAAAACTAGATGAGGAATTTCCTATGCTGAAGCTCTGGCTATCCATTTTTGGGATTTATAGTCATGGAGTATATGTATGTATTGTATGTGTAGATGTAGATATTAATAAAACGAGCACCGCAGGTGTACCTAACTTAAAATGGCAGAATGAATCCGATATCAATTAACATACATACATACTCACGACTATAAACCCCTAGAAGGGGTAGCCAGAGCCAAGGAATTCGAAATTTCCCAGCCACTTTTGGAAAATTGTGTGGGGTCTCCAACCGCATCGCCCAAAAATCCCTTAAAAGCCCCCAACACCGTTAGTCGCCTCTTACGTACAACCACCGGAAGAAATGGGGTAGTGCTATTCTAAGCCGGCACTACACAGCAAATCAATTAAATTACTTGAATTTCACTGTAATGTAGAGTTATGACACCGTTTTTATAATCATTGCATAAATGCAAAGTTTTCTACTCTTTCGATAATCGAAAGATTGATAAATCAGCGATATACTCGTAGCAGCGGTGACATACTAGGAATAATAATAACGTGAACACGAAAATAACTGCGAGTAATCAAAAACCATTTATTACAACACTTCGGTGTTTTGTTAATTACACATTTTTTTCATAAATATTACGGCTCACACATTATATCTTCGAAGGGATTGCAGAGGTGTTAATCTATACTTATAATAAATCTGTAGAGAGGTCAATTCTGTACATGAAATATATTTTCAAAATAACTATCAGGTGGTGATTAGGGATCGATACTGATGCCAAAAATGCAATCAGTAAAATTTTTGTCTGTCTGTCTGTCTGTCTGTCTGTCTGTCTGTCTGTCGGTTTGTATGTTCCTAATGGAAACAAAAACTACTCGACGGATTTTAACGAAACTTGGTACAATTATTCTCCATACTCCTGGGCAGGTTTTTGTATACTTTTCAGCAGAGTAGTAAAGGGGAATTTTGGGAAATTTTGGGAAAACGGGAGAAGTTACTCCATTTTTTAAGCTTCCGTCGCGTGTGCAGCCTTAATGGTTAAACTTACATAGAAATTATGTATGACGGAAATATTCTTCATAAAATTATCTAAAAAAAAATCCTCTACAGTTTATGTCTATCTTTTACGGTTGACTCACAATAACACGTGTAATTCCTGATAGCTTAGCAGTTCGGAACATTCTGATTATATTTGTTTACTCTTACGTTTGTAAACCTCTCACTCATCCCTAATTTAAAAAAGGTAACATTATTACCTATTCAATAAAAAAAGAATCATAGAAATCGGTAGAGAAACACCGAAATTATACATAAAATAAGCCATCGCGCCCGTGACCAAAACCGAATCGTTACTAATTTACATATAACATACTAGATGGCGCCAGTAGTTGCATCCTACAACACGTAATGATTTATTTTTTAGATTGTTATAAATACTTCATAGCGTTTTATTCCAAAATTTACTATCAAACGGAAATACTGAACCGTTCATTAAAGCGCATTAAAAATCACCAAACTACACTGTTTAGGGAGTGCTATAAATTGAAAACATTGCGCTGAATTTCACAATGCTTGAGCAGTGACTAAAGAAAGAAACCTCAGATATTTAAAAAACAACGCTACCCGTGCGAAGCTGGGACGATCCACTAGTTCCAAATATTACGCGATGTTTTACGACACCTAATAAATAAAGAATAAATAAAGGAAAGAAAAATTTCGACACAGGCGGGATTCGAACCGTTCCGAATTAGTAAAAAATTCGGAGGTAGGAAACGCAAACACTACTAAAACGTGTAAAAGAAATAAAGGATAGAAGAATTTCGCGCTGGCAGCCATTGACACGGTAGCTCAATTGGCAAGAGCGACGGGGGCGTATACTCGAGGTCGCGGGTTCGAATCCCGCCTGTGTCGAAATTTTTCTTTCCTTTATTTATTCTTTATTTATTAGTAATAATCCCCACACGAGGTTTTCATGAACAAAAAGATTTAAATTTATGACACCTGTTTCCGCATAAGAAGCGTCAGAGGGCATTGTTCATGTCTTGTGACGATTAATCACAAGCCCATGGGCCTAGCACCCAACCAAAACAAAATATTCAGGAACAGTTAACCACTGACTCGCCCGTGGAATTATAATCAGTTTAACAAAATGTGCTATATCTCAATAAACCACCGAATACATTTTGTTTAAACCAATTTTCGTTGTAAGTTTTATCGAGACCTACAACATATATTTTATTTTAAAAGTTAGAGAAAAGGGGGGAGCACACTAGTTTTAACAGTTAGGGAATTTATATCCATTAAACTATTATTTTAAAAAACTATAGTTAGAGTAAAATCCATGTCTTTCGACCTATTAAAAATACCCAACATGTATAGGTTAAATGTTTTTTTTTAATGTACGGCTCCTTTTTAATATATTTTTTAAACTTTTAAATAGTTTCAGAAATAAATTGCACACGTGACACACGGACAGACAAACATGACGGTACCAATAGGGTTTCGTGTTTTGCTATTCGGTTACGAAACCTTTTAAAAGGTATGAATCTGTTGATGCAAATAAATCTGTAAATAGTCGCTAGGATTGTAGTAAGTAGCGTCCGATACTCTCTGCTTACTCCCAAAATAAATTAATGGCTCGAATATGTATATGTGCACACATACATACATTCATATTTATACTCAAGGATATAAATCCTAAAAAGGGGTAGCAAGAAGTTGAGCAATTCTTATATACAAGTGATAGCTTCGGAAGATAAAATATTTTTTAACAAAAAGAAAACCGACTTCAAATTTGAAAAAACAACCGAAAATAAACAATCAAGTACTAAAAAGTAAGAAATAAGTTTTTTAATTAAATATGAGGACTGTGATTAATACCTTAGGAATTTCTTTATTCCACACGCGTCAGTTCAACCTACCCAAATCTTAAAATTCTCTTAAATTAATTTGTGAGTCGGTGCAAGCCTGCGTGATAATTGATAATAAGTGTGTATTTCGCACTTCATGTACATGTACAATGTAGGATACCTACATCGTAGGGTAAATTTAGTTTTGTTTGACTGGCACCGACTCAAAAATTAATTTAAGAGAATTTTAAGTGTTAGGTGGGTTGAACTATGACTTGTGTGGAATAAAGAAATTCCTAAGGTATTAATCACAGTCCTCATATTTGATTAAAAAACTTATTTCTTACTTTTTAGTACTTGATTGTTTATTTTCGGTTGATTTTTTAATTTTTAATTCGGTTTAGTTTTTGTTAAAAAATATTTTATTTTACGAGTTTTAGAGATGAGTAGACCTGGCAAAGATGCCTCTCGGATGAGGAAGCGACGGTTACTGTATTATTCTTTGTATTTCCGGTATTTCTATTATAGGACGAATTGAAGATTTTGGTATATTGCACAGTATTAAATAGGCTCAACTACAATTCTACATCTTGACTCAAGAAAGACTTAAACGTTCACGCCGAATATCACCGAGGGGTTAGCAGAGGTACTAATACTTCTGAACATTACGTGACATTGTCACCTGTTGTTCAGAGTACCCACGATTTGCTTACACAGGGCAGGCCTATCCAGGGCCGTCTTAAACTAGGCTGGGGCCTGGGGCACACAAGAATTGGGGGCCCTTTTGGAAAGTTAAAATGCGAATTATAATAACATTTTTTACTAATAAGTATGAGTATGACCACTTATTACAGGTAATCTGATAGAGGTATTATATCTCTATGGGTAATTCAATATAGTATGATATAATATGCCATTAAAGATTTTGTATTTTTTTTCATTTTACTTTATTTGCGAATATAGGTATTTGACATATTAGATGTTACAACATTTATTTAGACCATGCTATATTCCACCATCTGTGGCATGCAAATTTCTTAAAAAATTTAACAAATCAGAATTTAAAATTATAATGTAACACAGCGACACTTTTTATAAAAAACAAATAATATAATCGTTGGAAAAAATTGTAAACTAAAATAAAAAAATACATTGGTAAAATAAATAACATCCATACACTTAACAAATAAAATCAAAATGTAATGCTGCTGGTTTTTAACACGTTTATATTAGCTTCACCTGTATGTATGTATGGTATGTTAGTATGTATGTAACCGACTCTTTTAAACTCGATTTTACATACATACATACACGTACTCACGCCGTTAATTCCCATAGGGGTAGGCAGAGGCTATTGATCGCCACTTCGTACGATCCTGGCAAACCTCTCTAGCTTCGTCTACATCCATCAATCTTTTCATACATGCTCTTTTATTCTTGATACTTCGGACGCCTGCCTTTTTGAGCACACTCTCAATTTGGTCCAAGTGTGTCCTCCGTGGCCGTCCTCTGCTATCATTGCCTTCTACATTAGCTCTATAGATACCTTTCAGCAATTTCCTATCATCCATCCTCTCGATGTTCCCAAACCATCTCAACATTCCTTTTTCAATCTTACTTACAATATCATCTTTAACACCGCATCTTTCACGAATCACGTCATTCCTTCCACGATCACAAAACCTTACATTACAAACTTTTCTGAGGGACCCTACTGCATTCACTCTGCTTTTATGCTTCTTCTGCCACACCCAACATTCACTGCTATACATAAGCGTAGGGACAAGAACAGCATCATGCACAGCCATTCGGGCCTTTTCGGACACCGATTGACTAGACATTAGACTGTCCAGTGCTCCATTATTCGCATTACCCTTTTTCACTCTTCTCTCGATATCTTCAACACACTTTTCATCTCTAGTAAACTCACATCCCAGATTTGAAATACTCGATTTTGACCCACTTTAAACGGACCTACTTCGGATTTTTTCGTCTTTCGAGCAACCCACGCTTTTTCAAGATTTTCACCTTATATGTTATTTAAAACCATCCATAATCTAATTGATTCACCTTATTTGTTATCAAGATTAAACTTCAGATGTCCGTCCCACAACACTAGAAACTCATTCACATTCCACACACCATCTCTTAGGACAAATTATGCCACCAACACATTTATTTCCCGTGCTATTATTTCTTACAATACAAAATTTTCCGAAGCTGACATTTTCAATTTATCATTAACTCAATTTAAGAACTTTTGTAAACAGTTGAAGTTTGTTGAATCAGCCGATCGACCCTAAATGTTTGAGTCATACAATTTTCTCTTAATATAATTATTTGAATTTGTATTTATTTATTATATTATATTTATATATTTACTTATTATGTTGTATTTTAAGTACTTTTATTCATAATTATCTTATATATTATTAATTTATGTATTTTTAACCTTGAAAAGTAAGTATCTTATTTAGGCATATTTTATTATCATAAAATATTGTTAACATTATTTCCTAAAATCTCTATGAATATTTTGTAATCTTGTAGTGTTTGCTTGGTCTGGTGGGAATGACAATATAATTCATTTAACTTACTTAATTTCATCTGTATAAATTATCCATATTACAACTGACGTATAATTGTTTTGTTTTCATTAGTTATTTTAATTTGCGTTTTTCTGTATCGTCTGTATAACAATTGGTAGAAACTTTATAGGTCAAGAACTTCTCTGTATTTTTATCTTATTTGAAATATTGTGTACCGTTTGTTTCTCAAATAAATAAATAAATATTGGAAAATATTTTTTAGTTACATATACATATACGTAAGGCTATAAATCCCTAGAAGGGGTAGCCAGAGCCAAGGAATTAAAAATTCCTCAGCCACTTTTGTAAATTTTAGTGGGGAAAAGATGGTAAAATGAAGGTTATTTGTGATGGGTCTTCAACCGCATCGCCAAAAAATTCCTTAAAGGCCCCAATACCGTTAGTCGCCTCTTACGTACTCCCACCGGAAGAAATGGGGTAGTGCTATTCTAAGCCGACACTACAGAACTTTATTTTTTAGTCAAACTATATTTATTTGGTGACGATTACGAAAACGATTTCTTTCTGGATTTCTGTTGACTAATATCTTCTAGTCGATATAATGGCGTAGTTATGTCTTGTAAATACCTTCTGATAAGATCACTAATTGTAATGTGCCCGACCAAAATGTTTTGAGAATAAATGTGTGAGAGTAATTGTCGGTCCTTCGGGGCCCCCCTGGGATTGGGGCCCTGGGCCAGTGCCCCGTGTGCCCTTATGGTAAAGACGGTACTGGGCCTATCGGCGTTTTTAACAAATACACTGTCACATGATCCTGGTCTCATGGTACTTTCTAGGTAACAATAACATAACAAAAGAAATGTTTAGTGAACCTGTACTTCTCTTCATAAAAGCTACGAAGAGCAGTATAAATCTACATAGAATTTTGAAAGAACTATTTCCTAACTGCTAGTGATTGAGGACCTTCCATCATCAGTTCAGCAGCATAACATTATGATTCCTAGAAGCAAATGCCAATATAACTTCAGAAAATATATAAAACGCGGTAGATGTGCCTATAAAATTTGAGGTCTCCCTCCGATCCCATCATCAGACCCTGATATCCTCATCATGGTACCATTCCGGGAGTATCTTCTTTCTAATAAAATAATAATAATCAAAATCGGTTCATAAATGGCGAAGGAATCGGCGAACAAACATAGATAAAAAAAACGGTCGAATTCAGAACAGTCCTTTTTTTGAAGTCGGTTAACAAATATTTCTAAATAAAAGAAAGGTAGGTGACGGTTCTCCAGGCATATCGCAAATTAATAACTGAAATCCTACCTGCCTTAAAATCCTAAGTCACCTCTTACGACATCCGCAGAAAGCAATGGGATGGGTTAGTGCTATTCTAATCCGACTCTAAATAGCAGATAGACATAAAAACGGATCGGAAGTGCCAAGGGAAAAGGCAGAGAACAATAATTGCCAATTTTTTATATTCATATTAATTTAAAGTCCCTTTTAAAAACGCTTACCTTACCATTACCTTTTTGTTAAAGAAAGGTTTTTAGTCAGGTCGTAAAAAAAGGACAAACGAGCGTTTATACCTAAAAAGCGAAAAAATATACTCGAAAGACAAAATCTAACTTAATTTCTTGCCGGCCGTACGGTATACAACTTCATCAAAACGCTATTGTAAATAATCATCATTTCTCAGAACTGCACACCACCGTGAGAAATTAGTTCATATATTTAGTAGTAATGATATGTGTATTGATATATTAAGAGTTGAAATTATGGAAGAAATCGCTTTTAGTGATAAGACCACCAATTGTACTGTTACTTTTGTACTGTCTCTATTTAATATTTCTTTTTAGGGTTCCGTAGCCAAATGGCAAAAACGGGACCCTTATAGATTCGTCATGTCTGTCTGTCTGTCCGTCCGTCCGTCCGTCCGTCCGTATGTCACAGCCAGTTTATTCCGAAACTATAAGAACTACATTATTGGAAATTGGTGCGTAGATGTATTCTGTAAACCGCATTAAGATTTTAAAATAAAATCTGAAAAAAAAACCAAAATTTTTAGGGTTCCCCATACATAGAACTGAAACTCCAAATTTTTTTTTTCATCAAACCTATACGTGTGGGGTATCTATCAAAAGGTATTTGAAAATGATGTTGAGGTTTCTTATATCATTTTTTTCAAAACTGAATAGTTTGCGCGAGAGACTTTTTCAAAGTGCTAAAAAGTGTGTCCCCCCCCCGTAACTTCTAAAATATGGGCATGATAATACTGAAAAAAATATATGATGTGTATTACTATACAAACTACTAACAAAAATTGGTTTGAATGAGATCTAGCCCGTAGTTCTATTTTTAAACGTCATAAATCAAATTACTTACCTAATTTGGCTCCTATGATTTTCACACAAACGGGATTTTCTATATATATGATAGTACGGAACCCTTAGTGCGCGATCCGACTCGCACTTGGCCGGTTTTTGATGTGCAATAAAGTTTTTTCTACTCTATTCTATTCTAAATTTGCTGTGTAGTGTCGGCTTAGGATAACACTACCCCATTTCTTCCGGTGGGTGTTCGTAAGAGGCGACTAACGGTTTTGGGGCTTTTGAGGGATTTTTGGGCGATGCGGTTGGAGACCCATCACCAACAACCTTTATTTCACCATCTTTTCCCCACACAACTTCCAAAAGTGGCTGAGGAATTTTTGATTCCTTAGCTCTGGCTACCCCTTCAAGAGATTTACAGCCGTGAGTATATGTATGTATGTCTATTCTAAAATAATAAGTTAAGTTATTACTATTAAGAGTTAAAATAAGCAAGCATCCTCATAAAACACGGGAACCGAACCTCTTACGAGAAGCACTCGAGATAAAGAAAGTTTGTTTCTTTTTACAAAAAAAAGGTCAGCAATCTGCCAACCAACAGTCACAGTTAAAATAGGCAGTGCGGGGGGAGCCTTCGCCTTTACTCGTAAACGCATAAAAAATGAATCCCTATTGGTCTATTCAACTAAGAACATTTGGTTCCCGACTCGCCTATTGGTTGTTTAGTTTCAAAACAAAAGACGATCCTAACATAAACAAAGTTGAAAACAGAATAAATCTAAGCAGAGAAACACGCGGTCGACCGGCAACAACACAATAATACCAACTGATTTTATTGTTTAAGTTATGAAAAAAGTTTAAGAAGTATTAGTGAAGTTTAAATAAAAACTTTTTAGTTGTCAACGCATAGTTATAAAAATAAAACATTACAAACGTAATGTGTCAAAACTTTTCGAATTTATGATTTTACCGTCAAGTTATATTGTCACAAAAATCCATTAGTGCTGTGCTGTTTCATTAAATAATTACTATTGTAATAATAATGCAGCCATCAACAAAATCGGCTAACGCATTAAGTAAAACGAGTAGTTGTAACGTGGTTTCAGTATCGGACGGATCGTGTTGCGAAACAATGCCGGTAAAGCAAAATTGTGATGAAGAGCGAGAAGACATCATCGTTTCAAAAACGAACATGTCAGCCAAACCAATGCAGTTGAATAAAATACCAACGATTGTGTCCCGGGAACGAGCCACCACCAGTACGATTACTACCAGTGAAATTATAACCACCAAAGTGTCTATACCCAATGCATCTGCATCTCAGACTGTTTTGGATAATTGGCGAAATGTATTCATTGGATTCAACAACGAGAGCCAACTATGGGTATTTTTTTGTTTTTTGTTTTAGGGTAGAAACTAACTCAGTGTTATTCGATCCATCCAGCCTTTCAGTGTAACAAGGGTGTATAAATCCGAAGTCATATTTCTTGTCTATAATCTAGATTAACGAACTTTTTGACTTAAGTATTTAGATAGGTATTTTGTGTATAACTTTATAGTTTATAAGCTCTATTGTAATGTGCGAGTATTTAAATGTTACGGTAAGAAGACACTTTTAATTTGGAACCTTATAAAATGCAAAAGATCTGAATGGCAGATCAATGACGGAAACAAAGCTTATTAGCGTAAAAGCGCTAGCGAACTACGTGATGCGCTGTATCATTACACTTGCTACATACCTAGTAATAGGTTGTTATAGTCTTAAACGAATTATTTTGGCCAACAGTATAAAATTCAAAACACCAAGAATATTCTTTTTCGATAGTAAATAACAGGAAAAGCATCACAAAAATCATTTAATACTGTGTCTTTATAGCGCCAGCCTTTCGCACTACAGGGCAGCATTGATTGAATGGCTGATTGTTTGTTATATCCAGTTTATTAAATTTGGGGTACAAATGAATAAGACAAAGTGATAGAAACCATCGTTATTAATGAGCCCACAAATCAATGGATTATTATCAATCCTATCCTATCCTTCGAGTATTAGGAAGAATAAATATTGATATTATGGTTAAATAAAATTTCGTGTATGCTAGATAACGGACTTGTTTCCAACGAATGCACTTTTGCGCAGCACGGCGTGAAAATATTTGTATTTTAGGATATTTAAAATTTGTTAATTAAATGTGATGATCTGTTTCCATTCATAAATTCACGCCATGGATTAGTACCGGGCAGAGACTATTGATTAACACTTTTTACTATTAAAACGGATCCGCTACGACTACGACCGACAGGAGATTCGTTAACTGAATTTTTTAATTTACAATTTGTAATAAAATAAAGTGACCACCTATTAATTTTACATACATACGAAAAGTAGAAACTATGAGCGAAAAACTTAAACCTTTCTTTTAGCGCGAGGAATAGGAACAATAGCTAATTTCATATTTTCAAATACATATTACATACAGATACTCTCGCCATTAGTTCCCATTGGGGTAGGCAGAGACTATCTATCACCACTTCGTACGATCCTGACAAACCTCTCAAGCTTCGTTAACATCCATCAATCTTTTCATACATGCTCTTTTATTCTTCATACTTCGGACGCCTGCAATAGATAATTATTTCTCAATAGTAGTTTTTAAAAAACTTAATCCATGAAAATTTGACAGAAAGCAAAACATTGCCGACATTAAATGGAAAAAAACAAAATGACATATTGTAGATAAAAATCTAAAAATATGGGACACTTATTGGGGACATAACTTTGCCCCTTCTATGAGAAGCAAACTAAACACATTAAAAGTTGAACACTCACAAGAACATTTTATCTATAGATATAGATAAAAAAATGGAGTGCCCGGAATATTAAGTTGCAGTCTTTTTGAACTGTCGGTCGTTTATAATTACATATACACACGGCTATAATTCCTTTAACCTCGTAAGGCCCAATGATATCATGTGAATACATAATCAACATTGCCAGTACCGCCCAAGGATAAATTTCATCTTATGAAGTTACCGCCCAGTGTAATCATCCGAAAACATATTTGAATTTGTCGCCTCACCTTTAAATATGCGGAAATGGACACGATTTTTTGTGGAGATGTGATTGGCTGAAGTCTATTGTCTTTGTTACCGGATGTCACCATAGCGAACCAATAGCAAAAATCTTATTTATTAGTGTCAAAATGGCGAACATGACAAGGCGGCGAGGACGTGGTAAGTAAATCGAAATTTATATAATTAATCTGTTGCGTTTATTGTATAAACATAGGTAAGCTAAGATAGCTAGAATCATACAGTTTTGAGTGTTTTGATTATTTTTGTTAAAAAAACGCTATGAAACGTCTAAAAGTTATGTTCAAATAATATGCCATCAAGTGATGACAACGGGCGTTACCTCCTGTTTTGGCTGCTTTGATTTTGTTATCAGCTGATTACATTGGGACGCAACTCAATAATTAAAATCAATCTCATACTTACCTACATATTATTTATTTCATTGTTTTTATTTATCTAACTTGTTGTTTTATCGCTGATGTTGGTAAAATATATTAATGAAAAGGATCATTATTCAATTGATTTTGTTTATATTTCAGTACCCAACGAACTCATATTACAGTTGCTGACCGAATCAGATGTCGAAGATTTTAATCCCAGTGACGAAGACAATGGAGATCCACCTTACATCCAGGAGACTAATGATAATGTTACCGAAGATATCAGTTCAGATTCAGACATAACTGACGACCCGGAAGTTCCAGTAAACATAAACACTCAGCCAGTTACTTGTGCAAATCGACGAAGAAGAAGAGGAAGAGGTACAAGAGGTAGAGGTACAGAAAGAGGTAGAGGACAAAGTCATCAACAGTCGGTACTACCAAGTAGTCCTTCTGCTAGTGGTTCCACGGATTGGTCAATCAAAGACTTTCCCGCAGTAGAATACACGTTATTAGAACCATCATATCTACCGAACTCTACTAAAGTAAACTCAAGTAAGTTTGTAAACTCAAGATCTACGAACAATATATTGACCAAAAATTTTGTGAATTGGTCGTGGAATGCACCAACCAAACTTCTGATCAGCCAGATCCAGCAAGGTTGCAGAATTCAAGAAAAGGATCAGCGCTTGTCATTGGATGAGATGATAATTCCTTTCACCGGATCCTGTGGCATAAAACAGTACTGTCCAAGGAAGCCCAATCCTGTTGGTTTAAAGGCATTTGTTCTAGCTAACCCCAATGGACTGGTAGTTGACTTTGATGTCTATCAAGGCAATACCTCCTACCCCCAACTAGAGACATCTAATTTTGGATTAGGAGAAAAAGTAGTGTTGTCATTGGCTGATTCCCTTGTGCCGGGACATATGATATATTTTGATCGGTACTTCACTACCGTGAAGCTTGCTAAGGAGCTAAATGAAAGGGGGATAGGGTGTACTGGCACCATACAAAAAAACAGAGTACCAGCTGATGCAAGGTTGGTCTTAATGGATGACTAAGAGCTTCAAAAACGTGGCAAAGGAAGTGTGCATAATATTGTCAGCAAAGATGGTACGATTGCTATCATCAAATCGTTCGACAATAAACCAGTAACATTGTTATCGACTGTCGATGCCCTGGAGCCCATGGATGTGTGCCAAAGGTGGTGCAAAAGTCGTAAGCAGTATTTGTCAGTCGATAGACCAGCGGCTGTGCGCAATTACAATAAGTATATGGGTGGTGTAGACCTCGCTGATCGCATCTTAGCAGTGTGCCCGAATAGGTACCGTACAAAAAAGTGGACACAGCGTTTTTTTCGCATATGCTGGATATGACGGTCTCCAATTCCTGGCTGGCCTACAAAAATCAAGAGATAAAAAAAGGAGTCCATCCAAAGAAAGTGCAGCAGTTGCGGCAGTTTAAAATGGAGCTTGGTGAAGCACTGATTGACATTAACTCAAGCTCACTGGGTACAGACAATGACTCTGCAGATTCTGCATCAGAGCCGGAGCCGGTTCCTCGCAAAAGAGGCAAGCCATCATCTACACCTTTGCCATCCAAAAAAAGGCGAAGCACTGCTGCAAAGCACATGCCATCTTTTGAAGAAAAGCAAGCCAGGTGTCGGCATTGCCACTATAATTTGAGTCGCACCAAGTGCACCACCTGCAACATCCATTTATGTCTGACGAAGGTCAGAAATTGTTATACGCTTTTTCATCAATAACAGCAGATATATAATATTTTTAAAAACTAAGAATGATTGTTTTAAAGACTGTTTAAAGACTGAATCCTTATGCCATATTGGTTCCATAGTTCCTAATAAGTCTAAGATTTAATAAACTTAATTATTATTATTTTTTGTTTTTTTTTGTATACTTATCCATATATAAGTACATATTTAATTTTAATAAATATATACACATAAATAGATTTTCTAATATATATAGGCCCAATGTAATCACTTGAACTCATATCATTTTAAGGAGATATTGGAATAAAGGCCCAATGTCATCACATGAAAACAAAAAAATAACAGATTCCAACAGAGGAAATTCATTGCCCAGGGTAAAACAATTACGACAAAAAAATATCATGATCATCTGTGATCAAAAACAACTTATTTTACAAAAATTGTATCGTGGGCTGTAACCACTAAAAAATATATGTAATCAGGTAACAACAATGGGCAGTAACTATCATCTTTTTTTTTTAGGCTTGGGCCTTACGAGGCTAACGGGATAGCCAGATCTTTGGAATGAGATATTCCTTAGCCACTTTTGGAAGTTAAATGGGGAAACGATGGTAGTAATAATAATCTTTTTGGTGACGGGTCTCCAACCGCATCGCCCGAAAACCACTTAAAAAGCCCCTATACCCTTAGTCGCCTCTTACGATCACCCACGGGTAGAAAGGGGTAGTGTTATTCTAAGCCGACACTACACGGCAAGTAATTATATAATATAAATAATTATAATGATAACGAAATATAGTGAATTGTCACTTTGTCTTATAGTAAAACGGATAAGTTTTCAATTATTTATAATTAATCAGTAACACGTTAACACATAGCTGCGGAACTGCTACAGTGGGCATTAAGACAATAGTAAGAGAATTTATGACTCAAAAGATTCAAAATGTGATCCAAATTATAAATGCTTTTGAAATCAATGAAACACCTCGCTCCGCTTCTTTGGGCTTTAGTAAATTTAATGATAGCCAATCCCAACCTAACCTAACTTCGATCGAAAGTAGATACCTGTCCCCACGGAGACATAATTAGCTACGTCCACACTGTGCCTTTTCATCTTCAACTTTCGTCTTCATCTTTCTATTCAACTTTCAATTGACGCTTACAATAAGTGAATGCGTTAATTGAAACCAACACCATACTTTATTCGTAGTTTGAGTTTCTGTTGGAAACATTGTGCGACGACAATATTTTACTTGGGGGAATATATGCAGCTTACTTGGTCATAAGAAATTCCAGAAAAAAAAACCATCGTTCCTCTTTACTTTATTCGTGTAAAGTTTATTGTTAGGATCCCAGAGTTGTGGAAAGCTTCTGTAATCTTCAAAAAAACTTAATGTTAAATCTTTTTCTTCGTCCACCATCTTGTTGTTGAACGCTATGACGCACAGAAATCCACCCGACACCGGATAACTTGCAACACAGCGCGCGCTCCGCTTTCAACTGTCATCGCGCATGCATTAAGGGCATGCCTCACGTGCGCTGTTGACTGCGCTATGACGCATGCCCTTATTGAACAAAAAAAGGCACAGTGTGGACATAGCTATTAGAACAAAAGTTATTGCTAAAAAAATGACAATAATTTAAAAAAACGTTAATAGACCACCTCACCACCCCTAGGTCTGTAAAAACAGGTAACGTCCTATAGGTCTAAATACAATAAGATAAAAATAAAAGGTCAAGCCATTTCGGAGTTTTATAAACTCAACTCAAATGATAACACCATAATTATCTAAAGGAATGGCGGAGGTACTAATACATAAAATCACGAGACATTCTAGTCATCTACATTTCATAAACATACATACATACATACATATACTCACGGCTATAAATCTCAAGATGGGGTAGCCAGAGCTAAGGAATTAGAAAATTCCTCAGCCACTTTTGGAAAGTAAAGTGGGGAAAAGATGGTAAAATAAAGGTTGTTGGTGATGGGTCTCCAACCTCATCGCCCAAAAATCCTCTAAAAAACCCAATACCGTTAGTCGTCTTATACGTACACCCACCGGAAGAAATGGGGTAGTGCTATTCTAAGCAGACACTACACATTTCATAAAATACGATATTATATAAAAGTCTTCTATGTCGGCTTAGAACAGCTCTAACTCATTTCTTCCCTTAGGTGTTCATAAGAGGCGATGCGATCCGACACCCGTCACCAACAAAACAACCTTTATTTTTACAATATTTTCCCAACTCAACTTTCAAAGCTGGCTGAGGACTTTCTTATTCTGCATCTACTTCTCTGGCTACCCTTCCTAGAGATTATTTATAGCCGTGAGTATATGTATGTATAAAAAAAGTTTGGATTTAATTGATGAATAGATTAGAAATTCTTTATTGTACATCACAGTTAACACATGTAGATAAATGCAATATATAAGTAATGCTATTATAATATATATGCAATATATAATAATAGCATTGATAAATGCAAGACGGAATGACTATGACAAGAAGAATCGATAGCATATGAAAAAAATGGGTAAGGCATTAACGATTTCATGTAAAATTTTACACAATAAACAAAATGTAACCATATTTCCAAGGTGTGGCGGGAGTATATTGTATGTGTTTACCAATGATTAGCCATAGGTATAAAATACTTTTCAATTTATTCCGTTCCTACCAAATAGGTAACAAATAAAATCAATTATAACCAGTGCAGTTGTTTCAGAAGCTGAACCGAAAAACGTTGTTTTGCCATACAAATTAATTCTAGGGAATTTCTTGTCGGTAAAACAAAAATATAATGTTAGGGGTATACTACCCTTATCACGTGACTTTGTCACCTCAATAGAAAGGACAAATTGGTGTAGGCCCGACCCGGGATTTGAACACCAGTCGTTTGCACGATAACCGGTGTTCTACCCATTGAGCTATCACTTAAAGAGTATAAAAATAGTTGTAAACCTATTCTCAGACCTACCGAATTTGTACGGATAATTTAATTCAAATTAGTTCAAAAACTGACAAATACTGAATTTTATATACTAGATATATAATAAAACTTTAGAAAAAATTAAGCTCCATAAACTGAACTAATATGTTGTTCTTTTTTAGAACCCCAACATGGCTGGGCAGCCAATATGGCAGAATCCGTCATACTACCCTCAACCGGTTCCACCACCACCAGTCCTACCAGAACCATCCTCATCTTTTTACATGGTAAATGCTATTTAAATTACTAAACAAACATTACTGTACTGTTTTTCTAAACAATATAATATTTACGCATAGCTTTAAAAATATATTTTAAGATGGTGTCAACAGTGAATAGAATAGCAATAGAATATACAAGCCCTCTTTTAACTTTTACTAGCAATCAGGATTTGCATCATCATCAGCTACGAGATGTCTACTGAGGGACACAGTGTTCTAACAAAGATTTCTGTGTAGATAATGTCTGCGCTACCCTTATCTAAGAGCAGCGCGAACTTTACTAAGTCGTCAGTCCATCAAAATTAATGTATTTATGAAAGAATTAATACAGTGATAAATGTACCTTCTGGTGGTATGATAACTCGCGGCAATAAATCTCATAACGGGGTTTACACTACCGGAAATAAAAGACTCAGCAACTTTAAGAAGCGACGGGGGCGTATACCCGAAGGTCGCGGGTTCGAACCCCGCCAGTGTCGAAATTTTTCTTTCCTTTAATAACATCTTTTATTTATGAACTTTAAGAAGTTGATCAGGCAGAAGATAACGTATCATTAGTGACGGGTACCTAGCCACATCACCCACCAATCACTTAAAAGCTTTCTTCTCTTAGCCGCCTCTTACAACACACGGGAAAACATGGTTTAGTTCCATTATTTAGGCCCTACTTAGCATTAAAAAACTTTTTTAAACTATGTAAACTTAAAGCAGCTTTCATGCATTATAATATTGATATAGATTGATGGCTTAGAATAGCACTATCCCATATCTTCCGGTGGGTGTTCGTAAGAGGCGACTAACGGTATTGGGGCTTTTAAGGGATTTTTGGGCGATGCGGTTGGAAACCCATTTACAAGTATTTTACTTTATTTCAAAATCTTTTCCCCACATATATATATTTCTAATTCCCTAGCTCTGTCTACCCCTTTTAGGGATTTATAGCCGTGAGTATATGTATGTATGTATGTATGTATTGAGTCAATCGACCGCTCATTTCGTTTTAAAAAGAAGTACAGTTCATATTATTTAAAAACATCAATAAAGATATTTGTTCAATAAGCGATATTTGCGTTAAAAGCTAATTTCAGCTATCTTTATTCCTTCTCAGCTCTCTGAATATCGTCTAAATATACCAATATGTACCAATGTCTATACAAATCAAATTGTAATAATATTTAATCTATATTGTTTCAGTACTATCCTCAAACAAGCTGGAGTGGAGCCCCTCTTGTAGAACATCAACCACCAACGCCATCTTTTCAAGCGTCACCTTACTTTATGCCAAATTCGTTAGCAACTCAAGAAACGAACTTAATTCCACCACCGCCCCCGCCTCCCCCGATGATGCTTCCCCCCGCACCACCACCAATACCACATACTTGTTTAAATATAACCTCTCAGAACTGTTCGGCTCCCACCACATTAAACTTCGATGTGCAAAACGAAATAATAGAGAACACAAACAATAATTACATTGATTCACTTCAACAAGCTGATGAATTTATAGCTAAGTGTAAAATTTCAGATAAAAATAAACATGATCAAAAAATAATTGTTGAATCCAAGGACGATAACATATTTAAAATAAATGAAAATATTATTAGTACTCTTTCACCATGTAGTCTACCATTTGCGCATTCTCTTAAAGAAGTAATAAGCACACCGAATTCAACTAAAAGTGATCATATCAATAATAAAGTATTAACCGAAACTAACAAAAATAAAATTAGCATTAACTTATTATACAAGCCTTCATCAATTAAAAATTGTTCTCAAAAACAAGTTGCATTAGAAAAAACATCAACATTAAATAAAACTACATTGAGTACCAAAAATTCTAAAGATATTGTTGACACCAACTTATTAAAAACCAAACCTAAATGCAGAAAAGATTCTGATTCAAGTTCTTCATCAAAATCTACTCATCTAAAAAGTTGCAACCCACAAAATAATAATAAAAAGTTTAAAATAAAATGTAATGACGGTACAATTCGATACGCTAACATAGAAAATGAACCTCTATATAAAGAAAAGGACCTAATAAGGAAAAATAAAACACGTAAAATTACCACACATGAAAACTTAGCTCATAGCAATTCAGCTCTTAACTTGTCAAACAAAAAGCATAGAGCAACAAAGGTAGTCAAAAGGCGCAAAACGTCACCAAAACCTAAATCAAAAACTGCATTCATGGCAAAGAAAATGAAGTTAAAAGAAGATAGCAAAATAGCCTGTCTCGACAAGGAAAAACAATTGAAAATTAAACTATTACAAAACAAAATTCAGGAAATTTTACTTTTACAAGAACAGTGCGAGTTACGTAAAAGTTTAAAGAAAGAGCATTCTTCGAAAGAATTACCCCAGGTTAGCAAAAGACCCATATCACCAATTAGATACTGCTCAGAAAATGATAATAAAATCGATTTAAAAAATAATAAAATAAACCTTAAAAGTGTCGTTCAGGTTCCTAACAACCTAAGATGTAAAAAACCATTTGGTGACATATCACACAAGAAGAAATATTACATAGTTAAGAAAAATGAATTTGATAATACAAACTATGACTCTTATAGTCGTTTCAGCAATATACGATATATAAATCGAAGGCCTATAAAAAGAGAAAATAATCTACGAATCGAAATCGAAGAAAATAGTGATAATGTATTAAATCAAAAGAAAAGAAGAGTAATGTTGAAAGATAACAAGACAAATGATGTGTTAGAGAAGACAAAAACTACACCCAGCGAAATAAACCTAAATATCAATAACAGTACTGATAAGACCTCGTCCGAGCAGCGAGATAATAATAACCCCTGCTCAGCAGAGGATTTCGCAACAGATGTTAGCTTTTTGGATGATTTCGACATTGATGAAATAGTGGAATGCCTAAAAGACTCCAAGGAACCGGATGATTTGAATCTAACTAGCCAAATTAACGAGATAGACAATAATCCAACAAATGAAAACATGTGTGAGAAACGTATGCCCGAAAACAGTAAAAATAGTAATTTTAGTAACGAGGAGACGTTAAAAACATTCGTTTCAGACAGTCATAATAGTTCCTTAGACTTAAAAACAACAGCAACCACCACCAGGTACATATATTTATATTTTGTATACGAAATTATGCGAGATATCATATACATGAATTCTGAAAGCCTGATTCGTGAAAGGTGCGGTCTGAAGATGATATTGTAAAAAAAATAGAAAAAGGTTGTATAGTGTCGGCTTAGAATGGCACTACCCCATTTCTTTCCTGTGGGTGTTAGTAAAAGGCGGCTAAGAGTAATGGGGCTTTTTAAGTGTTTTTTGGGCGATACGGTTGGAGACCCAACAACAAAAACATTTTCTTCAAAATCTTTTCTCTAATAAACTTCCAAAAGTGGCTGAGGATATTTTCTATGCCGAAGCTCTAGCTACCCCTGCTTGGGATTTATTGCCGTGAGTATGTAAAAATATTCATGTTTTCTTTTAATAATATTAGTCCATAAATATGAAAGTATGGAGTTGAAATTAATAATAACATTTTACTGTTATTATTCAGTGGTGTAGTGTCAGCTTAGAATAGCACTACCCGATTTATTCCCGTGGGTGTACGTAAGAGTCGACTTACTATGCAATTGGAGACAATATTTTCTCCACTCAACTACCAAAAGTGGCTGATAAATTTCTTATTCTGAAGGTATTGGTACCCCTTCTAGTGTGTATGTATGTTAATTTTCTCTTATGCATTTGAATGATATTGTTTTCTTTTTGTTTTAGCGATGATGCGGTTAATATAAAGCTAGAAGTTGAACAAGAATTACAAAAATATTTTGAAAATGATCTCAGTAATTTAGAAGACGTCGTAGAAGTTTCGTCACCAGACGAAAATATGTTTGATTCAGTAGCATATCTACAAAACATATTTATGGGAAACGAAAGTTCTTTGGAAACATATTGCAATAGTGAAAAGGCTTCTAGTGAAATAACTAATACTCATGATTTATCCAACGTGCTATCAAATGTAGGCGAACCGGAAATTAAAAAAATA
This sequence comes from Bedellia somnulentella, assembly GCA_963576735.1. Lineage (NCBI taxonomy): Eukaryota > Metazoa > Arthropoda > Insecta > Lepidoptera > Bedelliidae > Bedellia > Bedellia somnulentella. The sequence continues at coordinate 3,588,767 of OY755185.1, read as the reverse complement.
CCTTTGAAACGGAAAGATGTAATTCTTGAAGAGAACCTGAGCAATACTAGAAGGCATAAAGAAAATGTTGAGCCCAAGATTATATCAATCAACGAAACTGTCAATGAAATAAGCGAATCTGTAAACAATCACGAAGGTCAAAACAAGTTCAAATATTCACCGATTAAAACTCATCGTTCTAAAAATAGTAAGCAGGAAGAAGACTCAAATAAAACTTCTCTCAATATATTTTCTGATTTAGCAAGCGGTAATGATCAGCACGCCATATTATTAGTTGATGAATTGAAAAATATACATGATAAAATAATTTACAAAGACGTTATTGATAAAGCACACACACACGTACATGAAGACGCAAAAGAACAACGAACTGACTATCAACTTGACGAGGTAAAGCCCAAATCGTCGAACGAGATAAAAGATTCTAACACAATAAAATTGGATACCGTATATGAAGGATCTAATATAAAAGTAACCACTATGCCTCAACGATATCAGTGCGACAAAAATGCTACCATGACTAGGGAAAAAATGCTGGATGAAAAGCATGATGAAAAAAGACAAAGAAATTGCGTTGATCGTGAAGATATTAAAAAAGATACTAGCCCTGTGAAAATTAATAATAAACCTTCTAACAGATTAAATACCGGCGGATCGGTCATGCAAAAAAGTACGACAGGTGAGAAAGAAATTAAAAAACAGATAACTAAAAATAATAATCAGGTAGAAGAAACGAAAACCAAAAATGATCCCTTTGTCCTACATAATGAAGTAAAAATACATCAGAACAATAGTGAAGCTTCTGAAAACAAATCCCTTAACCAAAATAGCAAAAGTGGTACTTTAGAAAATCCCAAATACACCATATCTACACCAATTAAAAATGAGAGTATTACTTTAGACATTAAAAATGGAGTGCCAAGTGATAAAGAACATAAGGCAGCAAATTCCAAACCAACTAATAAAAATATAAGATGTCAATTATTGGAAAACAACGAGGCAAAGAAAACTCATAAAATGGCAGTACATAGAAAGACAGACAATGCCGGTGCAAGCCAGATAAGTGAAAAAAGAAAACATCCAACAAAATCAATCAACAATAAAGAAACTGAGCACATTACAAAAAAACATGAAGAAACCACAACCGTAGAAAGTGTGAACATAACGTCTGAAAATAATTCTATAAAAGATAAAACAAAATCAATCAACAATAAAGAAACTGAGCACATTACAAAAAAACATGAAGAAACCACAACCGTAGACAGTGTGAACATAACGTCTGAAAATAATTCTATAAAAGATAAACTCTACGCTAAACTAACAGCGGATGGTACATCAAAAAATAAATCAGAATCACGTATGAAATCTAAAAGTGAAATAAAGCATATGTCATTAGAAGCAACTACAAAAATTTGCAAAGTTTTAAGTAAAGATTTTGTAATATCTAGTTTTATACACAAGGGCCAGTTCTCAGAAATATTTCAGTGCAAAGACAAGTTGGGTAAAATGCTGGTGGCTAAAATTTCAAGGTGAGTGCCCTTACTCCTAAACCCACACATATTATGCTTAAGCTGAATCAACTATTCCTCAGCCCATGACTGGGCTCTGCACCTAAGTTGTGATGTTATTCTTTATAATCATATTTGTAAATGCATTAACTCAGGGTGGTTAATATTTTGTCATCACCATCTCAGTCATAAGACGCCCACAACTGAATCAGGATTCATTCAGGACCTAAGGAACCCCCAACGATCTTTTTTTATACCAATGTGTATATTTAAAATTGTACCTAAATTTAATGTATTATTACCGCTATTGAGTTCTTTATCATCAATATTATTAATTGTTGATAAAATTCCAAAGTATTAAAGTAATTTCAATAGTTACACATATATTAATAACAGGGTACTACTCAGGAGTTCCATCCAACACTTATTTTAGTGTCTAACAGCATTTCATTTTTACAGCAAAGGGGAGTCTGTTCTCGACGTCAAGAAAGAAGATGCATTATTAAACATGCACCACGACATTTTAGCTGAAAACATTCATACGCTTGTAATCCACAAATACTTTTCTATAGACTACAAATGGTGTTATCTCATGGACTACTACCCTAAAAACTTAGAACAGGCACTGAGGGAATCCAATAAAACATTTTCGATTGACGTTCTTCTATCATTATCAAGACAACTAGTAACTGCTGTGCTTTTATTGAGAAACAACAATATCGTTCACTCGGGTACGTAAAAGATTATATAGTTATTGCGAAATATTCCATTTTTGGTATCGTACTTATAGTCAATGATGCATATATTATTATAATTTGACATTGATATCGATTACGAATTCGAGGGTATTGTGCTTGCTACGGTTTTTGTATGTATCTAGAGTATGATCATTAGAATCTGGAAGAGAAGTAATGTGTGAGTCTGACTAGAGAGGGATATACTTGAATGGAATCTTGAAATCAACAAATTTATTTGATCAAAATGCCCAAAGTTACTAGACTAAGGTTAATAAATACGTAACCACTTTTATATTTAAAGCATACTTGGTTAAACTTTCCCAAAATTACGGTACAAATATATATTTTTTTCTAATAAAAAAACATCCACTATTCCAGACATCAAGCCAAGTCACATTTTGCTGGACAACAGTAACAGTTCACTTAAACTGGGTGGCTTCGATGAGGCTTACATGATCGAGAACGCCAAAATTGGATCCGCCATCGGCTCAGTGAAGTACCGAGCTCCAGAAGTAATTCTTGGCCATTCAGCTGGCTTCAGCATCGATGTTTGGTCGACTGCTGTTGTGCTCTATGAAATGGCGACGAGGAAAACATTAATGAGAGGCACGACGAATAACGAAGTTTTGTACGAGCAAATGAATCTATTTGGTGCTATACCATCGCGTATGCTGCAGCAGTCTCTATACAAGGATGCGCATTTTAAGGATAACTTATTTATTAGAAGAGGACTGGTTAAAAAGACTTCTTTGTATAAGGTAACTACTTTTTTTATCATGATGATGAAACACACATTTCTTTTTGTCTTCTAAGTATTTTAAAAATATTTTTTTGTATTCATATAGTTTGCATATAACATAACATAACATAACATAACATAAACGTTCCCGCCGAATATCCCCGAAGGGGTTGGCAGAGGTACTAATACTTCTGAACATCACGTGACTTTGTCACCTGGTGTTCAGAGTACCCACGTTTTGCATGGACAGTGTACTCACGTGATAGGGGGCAGGCCTATCGCCGTTTTGTACGAATACACTGTCACATGACTAAGTACAACTCAGCCATGTGGGTTTCCTCACGATGTTTTCCCTCACCGTTAACAACCATGATAAATTAACCACACATATGTCTTTAGAAAAGACAAATTGGTGTAGGCCCGACCCAGGATTTGAACACTAGTCGTTTGCACGATAACCGAGTGTTCTACCCACTGGGCTATCACGGTTGTTATATTTAACACGGATAGTTTGCCTGGACTATTTAACCCAAATCAATTAAGGAAAGAATCATTTTTAGTCATCAGCAGGACTCGAGCTCGCGACCTCCCGCGCCCTGATGTCCAAGCCCTGTCAAATGTGTCAAATCGTATGCAAACTTATGACGTTGACAGCGACAATATAGCAACCTGCGACACAATCGTCAGTCGCAAAAGATACGTAATCAGGGGGCCGGTTAACGCCTCGGTTGAATATTTGACCGGGAGGTCATGGGTTCGAGTCCTGCTGGTGTCGAAAACTTTTTCCTTCCTTAATTGATTAGTAATAATCCCTTATGAAGTTTTAATGAACTGATCATTCTAACTATTATATAACTATACATCTTGAAAAATTATGGTTAAGTAATTAATGCGTATTTATGGAGTATAATGAATTCCAGTTTTCCTACGAGCCGATAACCGAATCGAACATGCGGGGGCAGGTGAGACGGCAAGTCCTGGACAGTTTCAACCGCGACTGGGGCGTGGGCATGGTGGAGTCCAAGAGACGTGTCGACGCGGACAAGTGCAGCCGACTGTGCTTCCTGCTGGCTGACATGCTGCAGGTAGATCCGGACGCGAGGAACACTATCGAGTTCGTGGTGGCCGATCCCTTACTTTACAAATAGTGTATTTAATATATTGTGTGTAAGTTTTGTGGTATAACTGGTGCAAGTTCATACTATTTTACACATGGTTATCAGCGTGGCACTAAATATCAAGGTTAAGTATCTATTTAGAATAAACATTCGTTCTGTCAAATAAATCGCGGTTCTCGTGAACAGTTGATGATAGGGTTTTAGTCAGGAAATCTTATTTAGTCTCGAGATATGCGGATGTTTTACTTTAAGAAACTAAACCATGATATATAATATACAGTTTCTGAAATTATTAAATAACTTGTCAGTATCTAATGATGTTGTCTCATCTGTTTAATTAGTCTACGAATCGTTTGTGCCATGCCGATAACGATGTTCCCTTTGCTTTTCTTGTTTAGAATTATTTGTTTTCTATTTTATAAATAATATTTTATTACATCGATAAGGGCACTTTGGGCTAATAATCGGGAAACCACCAAAATACCAGTGTAATTATAGTTTAAATTGCTACCGATCGCAAATTTTTAAGAAAACAGAGTGCTTGATTATTTAAAGTTAAATTAGCTTGTGATTTTGTATAAAATCTTTGAGGTTCATCTGCATATACCTCACGAGAAAGTGCAAATTCGAGTATGTATTACATTACGGAAAAGTGAGAAACTAATAGGTTTAAACTGTTGTAGTAAGCATTAAGATAATTTATTTCCTTTTTAACTAGTTGTAATTGTTAATTATGTTAGTTTTAGTTTAAACATATGTTTTGTGTATACTTGAATTTATATCGTGTTATGTTTTGTTTGTTCTTTTATTTAATTAACTTTTCTTGAACACACATTATATGTCATGTATGCATAAAGCTATGTATATAGATAAGTTTGATATACTGATATAGATCTAAATTTTCTACCTCATACATGTATCATTTCGGTGTATCTGAGCTTAATATATTGTTTTTATGAATATTGCAAAAATTTATGTTACACTCAAACCCCATGTCCGGTCACTTTTGACAGGCAAAAGTGACTATGATAGATTATGATTAAACGGCGTTATCTAATCGCGCCGTCATTCGGTTTTTATAGGGATTATTTTTTTTAATTTGTAGACTATCGAAATGTCGATGGTATCTGTATATACAAAATAAATGTCTGATAACTATTTTGTAATAATTATATTTCTTAAATAATCTATTATATATTATCGTTTTTTGCTCGTAAATAATGTCAATATTTGTCGCGGTTTACTTCTAAATATGACATTAAGCTATTTAATGCACAGATATTAGTGTTTGTTTTATAAAAATCTGATATGTAGCTAAAAATTAAAAAAACGATTTTTTTGTAGAACTATAATAACTCGTAGTGTAAGGTAGGATAGTATATTGCGTAGACGACGTTTGCAGCTTCAGTTGTGCATAAGTTAGGTTACCTACCTACCTTATACTATTTATTTTACCTGCTACCTATATACCTTTCTGAAATAAGTCGAAAACTGTACTATGTTGAATATGTGATGAAAAATAATCAGATAAATAAAAGCCAGGGGTGTTCTTTAGCTATGTATGACTTATCACATATTTTTCACAAAAATTACAAAAAACTGTAAACAATTCTACATATTCCGTGAAATTGTAGGAAGTGTAAGGGTTTTGGCGATGACATGTTTCACATTGGGCGGTGGCTGTGAATCCTGCGACATATGTAATCGAAGAATTAACTGAAAAACCCCTCACAGTATTGAAAAACAAATGCGTTTTGAATTGTGTTGGTAATGGAAGTTCAAAAAGGGCTGCTATTATATAATCTATGTGAAAATATAAAAAGATTTTAAATAAATAAATAATAGGTAAATTTATCATGTTAATAAGACCGTAAGACCAATGAGGTTATCTACATATAATTGAATCCTGAAGTTTTAATACCTACACTTATATTGGTAGTAAACAGATAAGGCAATTAATCAATCGTATTCTTAAATAATTTAAAACACAAACATCGATGTAGAAGGTCGATAAATTAAAAGTTGCAATGCCTACAAAAACCGAATGACAGAGCGATTAGATAACGCCGTTTAGTTATGATTCCAGTCAAAAGTGATGCGAAGAGAAGAGAGAAAAATAGCAAGGAAGCGACCAGATATTATTTTAACCGCATACAGAACAAAAATGCAGAGATTAATAAAAATTAAAGATAAGTTAAAAACGAGTGCATAATATTCACTTGCAAAATGTAATATTTTAACAGTGGATGAATTTGCTGGGCGTTACTAAGCAGAGAGGGTATATCTAACTCTCTGAAGTATATGCGAGACGAATTAAAATTAGACGTTCTATCTAGATTTTTTTTATCGAGTAACTTTTAACCCTAGTCATTTATTGTGATTGCTTTTCAAACTTAAATATGTATTTCTTGTGGTACGACGAAAATGTTATGATAAAAAGAGTTGAAAAACTGCTATGCTAATACATTTCTTCTGTTAAAACATTTAGGGCCATAGAACATTTTCTGAATTAATAAATAAAAGCCGTTTGTGGTAATTCTTCGTAAAAACCATTTATTAATAAATAAACAAAATAAAAGAACACCAAACATTAACATGGCAAATGCATAAATGTAAAACATGCAAAATCAATTACAAAACACCAAGTAAACGTTTTTTTTTACCTTGACTACGAAAAGTGATGTATAAATTGTCCAGACAAACAGTAGATACTTACTTATACTTACTATACTCTATAAAGTTACACGTGATGGTCAAAATAATTAAATCATCTGCCATACCTTCGGGGATATAAGGCGGAACCGCATATTAATAAATTATGCGATATTAAACCCATAAGCAAGGGGTTACGAGAGCATCACAGAGACTTTCAGAAGTTGAGTGAGGAAAATATGCTATAATAAAGGTTTGTCGGGATGGCTGTCCAGCTACATCGCCCTACAATCCCCAATACCCTAAGTCGCTTTTTATGGTAGCCGAGAACCATAAATTTACTGTTATTCCAAGCCGACTCTACACAGCTTTGATCTTCAGTAACTTATATCTCCAGTTTCGTCCGCTTTTGCCAAAATCACGGTTAGTAATGAGTGAGGGTAAATCCTATTTAAACCATTCGGAGCTAAGGGTAAAATGGTCACAGCACACTGGATCAGATAAAACAGGATCAAGCCGTTAATATCAGTTATGAAATATAAATGGGAATAAGGTTGCGAAATGATGGAAGATTGGTGATGGGTCTCAAGCCCTATCGCCCAACAACCACTTAAAGGCTCCACACCGTTAGTCGCCTCGTACGCCACCCGCGGGAAGAAATGGTGCAGTGTTATTTTAAACCGACAACACACACTGCACAAAGATTACTTAAAAAGCCCCGAAATCCCAACAAGTCTTAACAAAAGTGCGTATTATGTTTAAATAAGATATAGATAATAATATTAAGTTGAGCTCCTCTCAGACCGCAAAGTAAAATTCAGTTATATCTATCCACATCACGCTTCAATGAACAACAGTTAGTTTTTCAATTAATGTACCATCAAACATCTCAAATCGTTTTTCATTGTAATAAAATCAATCAGTCTCTCGTCAAACAAAACAATGGCAACTAGAGACCAAACTAAGCAACATTATTCTAAGTTGGAAAAAAGAAAGAAAATGTGATTTCAAGCCACTTTCTCTTTTCTCTATAATAATATACGAAACATAACTTTCTCATTTCTATCTGCACTAATTGAATATTTTATCCTCCGTTCATCTCCGTTAATGTGTAACACTCACATGACCATATACGAAAAAGTAGCTTCACCACATAAAGCTATAACATAAAAACTAAAACCAGCTATTAAGATTTTCTTGTGTCGCCTTAGCTATGTAGTGTCGGTTGAGAATAGCTCAGTAAGTGGCGACTTGGTATTTTATTTCATTTTGTTTGGAAGATTAACAGCAAAACATAACTTATAAACTACTATATATATTTTCTTGTGCCAATTATAAATCTTCACCAATATTCAGTATATTGGTACTTTTGAAATTATTGTTAGTGAACACAGACCAATTATCAACGATCTTTCACAATCCTTTCTCCACTCAACTTCCAAAATTGTCTAAATTACTAATTCTTAACCTCTGGGCACTCCTTTTTAGCTTGGGGTACTGAAAGACTTCAAATTCTAAACCTTTAATAATGTATAGCAATAAATAAATGTGTTTAAAAACTCACCTGTCCCGGCATCTCCTTGGTGTGTCCGTCCGGCACGTGGAACAATATAAGGGGCGTGTTCCTCCCCGTGTGGGGCGAGGCGGGCGCGGCGGCCACGTCGCAGCGGAAGAACCCGCGCCGTTGCAGTTGTATGACGTCGCCGCGCTTTACGGATGATAGCGCCGGCTCGCCTAGCATCGCTAGCTCCCACTGGATACGGGGAGTTATTAATTAAATGATGGATGACATGGATCTTTCGGTCGCCTCATATGAGACTCGTAGATTGAATGCAAATGAAGATTCATTATTCTACTTTTTTTGTACTTTACTCAGTTTGATCTATGTTTATACAATATGTATTTGTTTGATCAGTAATTCCCATAAAATATATACTGTCTATCACTCTGTAAGAAAACAGTTTAATGATCTGAAAATAAGTATATTTATAAGAGCTGCCACGTCAGCGCGGAAGAAACCGCGGCGTTGCAGTTGTATGACGTCGCCGCGCTTTACGGATGATAGCGCCGGCTCGCCTAGCATCGCTAGCTCCCACTGGATACGGGGATTTATGGGTTATTATTATTATTTATTATAAAAACACAATAATGCTTAACAGCTATGGCCAACACGCAATTATTGTTAGGTAGTACAAAAATATATACAAAATAGAATTTAACATTCACAACAAATATAACTAACTTATATAAAATTTCACATTTACAACAAATAGAATTAAAATTACACAAAATCAAACAATAATAAAATACAACAAACATTTAAAAATAAACAGAATTAAAATTTAAATAAATTGAGATCATATTAAACAATAAAAAATAACATACTTATATCTAGGAACTAAGTACCACTTTACACAGCTTAATAACAGAAGGTAACGTAGTGTGATGTATGTCGGCATCCGGACATCGCTCTTAAAAGTTATTGATATGACAAATAGCCCTGACAGTGGGGGCATTCTGTTATAAGAATGAATTAAAATGATGTAGAGAGATGAAATGTCGCCTCGTATAAGACTCCTCCTTTTAATTTCTTTGGAGCTATATCTATCTATGTTCATGTGTGACCTATGCTTATATGATATATTTTGGTTTCTTAAGTTGTTCTTTTGACATTCTTATCAAATCTTCCACTGCCTACCACTCTGATAGACAACAGTTGAATGATCTTAAATAAGTATATTTAAATTAAGATTATTAACATCAAGAGAATACTCTTTTGTAAGTTAGTACACCTCAACCAACTGCTTCTAGAATTCAAGCACGAACTTACTAATTATCAAGCATTTTATTTTCATAGATTGCACAGAGACTATTAATCACCTCTTTGTACGATTCTAGTTAACCTTTCTTTCTTTCCTCAAACTCATCAAGGTCACATGCCGTATTAAAACGATTTCTAACTAAATATCTTAAAAAACTTAACAAAACAAATCTCACCCTTGTCTGATGGCCAATATACTGCTTAAAATCTTCATCCTTTCCGAGCAGCGGCTTAGAAATGATGTGATCGAAGTACACACAATACGTTTCCAACGTGGGAGAGCTCGGCGTGTCGGCCAGCCAGGTTAGCTTGACCGTCTTCTTGTAGTCCTTGTTGTCGAGGTTCGGGGTTCCGACTACACTGGTCACTGTGCCGTCGGGTGATCTGGGTAGAGAATGGAGGTTTTTGATGCTTAGGGGTTTATTTTTGCGTGTTGTTGATAATAATTTTGGTATGGATAAGGCCTATTTGGCTAAGTGGAGTTAAAGGTGACTAAGATCGAGGCGAGTAACTTTGTTAATTCGAATATTTAATTGATAAAATAAGAACGAGTTTCTAGTAACTTTCACAGCATGATGGATAGTTAGGTAGTTCTCATCCCATTCCATATTTTTGAACAACACAATTACTGATTTGAATGTTTTTGTTCATGAATACCTCATGTGGGGATTATTACCAAAAAACAAGGGATAAATAAAGGAAAGAAAAAATTCGACACCAGCGGGGATCGAACCAGCGACCTCCGGGTATACCCTCCCGTCGCTCTGCCAATTGAGCTACAGTGTCAATGGCTTCCAGTGCGAAATTCTTCTATCCTTTAAGTAGTGTTTGCGTTCCCTACCTCCGAATTATTCACAAATTCGGAAGGCCACTTGACAACCTTTTCAGATAGAATGCAAATGTTGAGAACGCCTAACTATCACATAATTTGAATGTTTTTGTTCATGAAAACCTTATGTGGGGATTATTACTAATAAATAAAGGAAAGAAAAATTTCGACACCGGCGGGATCCAACCCGCGACCTCGGGTATACGCCTCCGTCGCTCTGCCAATTGAGCTACCGTGTCAATGGCTTCCAGCGCGAAATTCTTCTATCCTTTGTTTCTTTTACACTTTTAAGTAGTGTTTGATTTCCTTACCTCTTTATTCTTTCCTTTTATTTATTTTTCTTCCCTTTATTTATCCTTTATTTCTTAGTAACACAATTACTATTTTTTTATGAATACTTAAATTTGACAAAGACTTCATTCATAAGCCTTTGGTATTTATTTAATTAACTTAATAAAAGTAATGTTGTAAAATAATAAAAAAAACCTTAGGGACAACTAAAGCGGCATTACAAAACATGGAAAGGAGAGTAGCAAGCGTCTAACGAGTAATCTGGTACATAATAAAGCATAAAGCATAAACGTTCACGCCGAATATCCCCGAAGGGGTTGGCAGAGGTACTAATACTTCTGAACATCACGTGACTTTGTCACCTGGTGTTCAGAGTACCCACGTTTTGCATGGACAGTGTACTCACGTGACAGGGGGCAGGCCTATCGCCGTTTTGTACGAATACACTGTCACATGACTAAGTACAACTCAGCCATGTGGGTTTCCTCACGATGTTTTCCCTCACCGTTAACAACCATGATAAATTAACCACACATATGTCTTTAGAAAAGACAAATTGGTGTAGGCCCGACCCAGGATTTGAACACTAGTCGTTTGCACGATAACCGAGTGTTCTACCCACTGGGCTATCACGGTTGCTACGGCCAACACGCAATCTGGTACACTTACTAAGAATTATTTAGCTTATCGTACTATATGTTCACTTGTTAGCGTACTCTTTGTACCATATCTAGTAACACCCGCTTAAAAAGAAAAAATATAATAATGAAAGGTAGCTTAGTTCTGCCAAGTTAACATGTATCGCCCACATGACTTAGAAAGCTTTCAAGTTAAACCATGAAGTAATTCTGTTCTACACCTACACACAATACAACCTCATGAGTATAAAAAAGCCGTGTAGTGCCGGCTTAGATTGTCGCTACCCCTTTTTACCCACGGGTGTCGTAAGAGGCGACTAAGGGTATTGGGGCTTTTTATTGGATTTTTGGGCGATGCGGTTGGAGACCCATCACCAAAAACCTTTATTTTTACCATCTTTTCCCCACTCAACTTCCAAAAGTGGCTGAGGAATTTATAATTCCTTAGCTCTGGCTACCCCTTCTAGGGAAATATTGCCGTGGGTAACATTTCGAAAATTCGAATATCTCAAATCCGAAATTCACTATTCAGAAAACTGTTCACATAATTTATGTATCACAGATGCTTTATTTTCCACAACTTCATTAGTACATAAATACATTTTCTAGAAGTATCACTTCCCAGAAAAACTAAAACCAGATTATTAAAATGAATTTTTTGCTTTTACCAACTATATCTTTTACTATAATCTCGTTATTCCAAAGGTTTAAAAGACCGAAGTAACTTTATCTATAGTCTTACATATCGTAAGTCTCTTTAACCAGATATTTTTTATGTTAGAAAAATTGTATAAATAGAACGCGGATGCATGCTTGTTTGTATGTATACTTGCTTGCTTGTTTGCATGCTTGTTTGCATGTAAGGGGGAAGCAGGGGGGCAGAGCCCCCTTGTTTGGGGGGGTCGGGGGGCGAAAGCCCCCTGCAGACAAAGAAAAGTTAGGTTACATTCAGTTAGGTTAGGTTAGGTTAGATTATGTATAAAACGAGCGAGCGTAGCGCAGCGGAGCGAGCACCTAAATGTCTGATGCATGGTATACTACTAAGCGGGGTATACTACTACTTAAAATATGCCTGCAAAATTATTCATAGCAGTAGGTATCATTCAATACATCTGTATTTCAAATATATGGAAAATGATTTTTTGGAATAGTGATTATTCGGAAAAGCAATATTGCGGAATTAAGGTATATCTGGTTTTCGATTCTTCGGGAATCCGTTCTAGTGGTTAATCAAAATGATAGTAAACAAAAACAAAAACCAAACGATAATCTGGAATGTAAGAATATGGTATTTGAAATTTCGGTGAAACCATATTATGGCAATTAAAAAAAAGGTGATTAGTTTTCGGTAAAATAATATTCGGGTTTAAAAGTTTCGGATATACAGTATGTAACCATTGCCGTGAGAATATGTATGTATATATGTATGAGTATAAAAAAATTGTACTTACTTATGAACCTTATCAATCATAACATTCCCATAATACACAAAGGTTGCATTTTCCCCTTCTTTCAAGGCTTTAGCATCGGCCTGATCAATAAGGAGTTTGGGCGACACCCACACCTCCTTGGTGCCTATTTCCGGGTTCTTGGGGTGTAGTGGTACTGTCAGCTTGGTTTCGTTTGTGACGCCTTTTAATGTAACTGGGACTGGATTCGATTCCAATGCGGTGTATCGGGGTGCGATTGGGTCTATCACCTGTGGTAAGATAAATATGATGTCTTAGAGTTAAATTAGTATTTTGTATTTTGATTATAAAAAATACATTCCCAGTGGCTGAGGAATTTCTAATTCCATAGCTCTGGCTACCCCTTCTAGGGATTTACAGCCGTGAGTACATGTATGTATGTAAAAAATACATATGTTCTTAGCTTAATTGACCTTTAAACTGTACAAACCCAGAAATCCATTTAATTTCATATTGTATCGCCGAAAGGTGAGGTTGTGGTATAAAGCCACCACTAGAAATCATTCACTTGAGTCTTTAGTCTAATATATTATTAGCTTTTTGCCTGCTACTGCGTTCGCGTAGACTATTTTTTACATCTAATATACCAAAACACTAGGTATCTTATCTTCTGTTTTTTTATATTTAAAAGCTCTCAATATTCCTTAACAGTTATCAATCTTTCATGCATGCTCTTCACTCAAGCAAGACACTTGTTCAAGCATTACATTCCCTAAACGAATTTTGTGCAAGAAACATATACATACGTATACTCACGGAGGTAGCCAGAGCTAAGGAAATAAAATTAAAATTAAAGAAATTGTGCAATATGTTTCTGCATATAAATTTTTCCCACTTCAGACACCGGTTTCGGCGCATTCTTTTACTACGACAGAGCATACTTTTTTATGTTTCTTTATGATTGTAAATCAATATCACAATTTTTGGACTTGAGCCTCTTTCGTTCTGAGAGTGCGAAATGTAGAGCTAATTAATCACCTTCTTATTGATGGCCCATATCTTGTCCCACTCCATGAAGACCACACTCCTGCTGGACCCCTGCGCGCGGATGAACTGGCGCAGCGCCTCCACCGACATCCCGCGCCGCAGCACGCCGCGCACCGTCGGCATGCGGGGGTCGTCCCTACGTACATACGAGTAACATACATACATATGCTCACGGCTATAAACCCCTTAACGGGGTAGCCAGAGCTTTGGAATGAGAAATTCCTCAGCCACTTTTGGAAGTTGATTGGGCAGAAGATGGTTTAAATAAATGATTTGGTGACGGGTCAACCACATCGCCCAAAATCACTTAAAAAGCTCCTATACCCTTAGTCGCCTCTTACGATCACCCACGGGTAGGAATGGGGTAGTGTTATTCTAAGCCGACACTACACGGCAAATTAATGCCGATGCCGAGTAAATTACTTCATTTTTGTGATACATTTGTTAGATGACGGATTAGTTTGTGTAATATGTTCATTAATACTCATTTGGATAACAAACTTTGGTAAAAATATGCTAATATATTAATAAATAAAGGGAAGAAAAACTCGGACACCGGCGGGGATCGAACCCGCGTCCTTCGGAGGTAGGGAACGCAAACACTACTTAAAAGTGTAAAAAGAAACATGAGGTTTTCATGAACAAAAACATTCAAATTATGCTGATATATTGTTAAGAAAAACATTGTTACTATTAAAAAAACTGGATTGATGACAGTAAATTGGTGAAAGAGATATATAGAGCCAATGTGGAAGGTAATGTTAGTAGAGGACGACCTCGGAGGACACATTTGGATCAAATAGAAAATGTGCTCAAAAAGGCAGGTGTCCGCAGTATGAAGATTAAAAGAGCATGTATGAAAAGATTGATGGATGTAAACGAAGCCAGAGAGGTTTGCCAGGATCGTACAAAGTGGCGATCGATAGTCTCTGCCTACCCCAATGGGAACTAACGGCGTGAGAATATGTATGTATGTAAAAAAACTTGTACTTTGCAAATTAAATAAAAAAATATTTAAAGTTCTGATCTGGCAAATGCTGCTAGTTGATTGTGACATAAAGCAATTTTTTGCACTTACCATCCATCAACGAGTCCTTGCTCAACAAACCACGTTAGTTTCCGCTTTGATAGGACTGTGTTTGTCATACTGAGTCTGAAAATTTACACAAACTTGGCTTTATTTATATTCATCTAACAAAAGATTCAATAATGTTTTTTCTGGAATATCTATAAATATTACATACATACATATACTCACGGCTTTAAATCCCTAGAAGGGGTAGCCAGAGCTAAGGAATTCGAAATTCCTCAGCCACGTTGGGTAAGTTGAGTGGGGAAAATATGGTAAAATAAAGGTTGTTGGTGATGGGTCTCCAACCGCATCGCCCAAAAATCCAATAAAAAGCCCTAATACCCTTAGTCGCCTCTTACGACACCCGTGGGTAGAAAGGGGTAGCGACATTCTAAGCCGGCACTACACGGCATAATAATATTATATGTAGATATTTTAAATATAAGATTTTTTACTTAAGAGTATATCAAGTTACGAAATAGGTTAACCCAGAGGATCCCCAGATAAAAAGAAAAACGGCTCTGGCGTAATATTCAAAATGGTATATTCTTTTCCTTAAGAAATTTACTTAAGAATATAATAAGTTCTCATTTGGCCAAAGTATTCGCCAAAGTAAACCTCTCGTGTCGCCAACGATAATTGGTATCTATTTCCTTCTTGACGAAGACGAAACGTCTAACGAATTATATAAGTTTTTTTTGAGCTGTTGAAATATTTACCTGCTATACTCCCATATGTATGGTTTCCGCAACCCCAGAGCCTCTATAAACCAGTAGAACTGCGGATCTCTATCATGGTACTCCATGGTCCTCAGCACATGGGTCACTCCTTCTATGGAGTCCACGATGGGACATGCGAAGTCGTATGTTGGGTATACTCTGGAAAAAATAAATTAATGTTAATATATGGTAAGTGATTGGGCTTTGTTTTGCTTTTACATTTCTGTAAAGAAACAAGCAAATACAAATTTTCGCGCCAGAGTGGTCACTTGACACTATAGCTCAATTAACAGAACGACGGGGGCGTATACCCGGAGGTAGTAGGATCGAGTCCCGTTGGTGTCGAAATTTTTTATTTCCTTAATTAATTGGTAATATGGTAAGTGATGTTCTGATTAAGATCTAGCAATTACCATGGCTTTGCAAGAGTAGTAAGTCTTTAATTCAGATTTTTGGGCGATTGGAGACGCATCACCAACAACCAAACTTTTCTTTTCCATACAAGCTTCCAATATTTGCTGGAATTTAGAGCTATAATTATTGATATAGTGTGGTAAAACTTACTTATACTGATCCCCAGTTCTAGGATGTATCTCTGGCTTACACCGGTATATGGTGGGGTCCCGCATACATCCGTTAGCTGACTGCATATCTATTTTTGCCCGCACGCAACATTGGACACCCTTAGGAGTGGCTTTCTTCATCTCTTCCCATAGTTGCAGGTTCTTTTCTATCGCTGTATTAAAAAAAGGGTTTTTAATGAAAAGAGTTTTTGGTGAGGAAAAACGTAAGGAAACCAACATGCCTGAGTTTTACTAACCTACCAACATGTCTAATTTTTACTAACCTAATCTGGCGAATGTGTAAAATATACAGTTAAGTATCAGGATTTTCATAAAATCTTAAAGGATGGTAAAAAATATGTATCAGTGTGGCTGCTGCGCCATTGGGGAAATATGTAACGAAGCTCTACAACTTCAAGTGATCACTAACACTTATTTGTTACCTGAAATAAGTTACTTGGCTTTGTATTTGTATCACGCTGATATCTATACTTATAATAAATCTGTAGAGAGGTCAATCCCACCAAAAACATTTTAAATGTAAAAAATGTTAGCCAAGCAAATACAATACAAAAATTTATAATATGTTAACTAAAAGACTTCGCAGACAAAAGGATTGATATCTGAATGGTTGCCAAGCACTGCAGATAATCCTGAAATACAAAGTAGATAACAAGTTAAATTAAAGTTTTGATTTAATTTGGCTAGTTTTCACCACAAAATCAAATTAAAATGTACCTAGCAGATAAGTTGATTATCATGATAACTCGTATGTGGAAACGAGCCAAGTTAAATCAAAACTTTAATTTAACTTGTTATCTACTTTGTATTTCAGGAATATCTGCAGTGCTTGGCAACCATTTAGATATCAATCCTTTTGTCTGCGAAGTCTTTTAGTTAACATATTATAAATTTTTGTATTGTATTTGCTTGGCTAACATTTTTTACATTTAAAATGTTTTTGGTTGGATATCATTACTTTTTGTTAAGAAATAAGTGGGTTATTTTTCTGCGTTTGATTTTATACCTACCTTACTATCTATCTACTATTTTAATCAAACAAATCAATGAATTTGGCAAAAGAAACAAACCTACAAACAACCCAATCTAAAAACTATCAGCAAGAAACAAAGCAGAATTTACAACACCGTTACCAGCTGTAACGCATACGACGACGAAGCATAAAACTCAACCTTATAGGCGGGATTTCGCTAGACAACCGAACAGCATGGGGTCACTCGCGCGTATGAGCGCGGCTGGCGCTCGCTTTGGTACTTTCGCAGATCCCGTCATGCCCCGCCTCTGCCCCTCACCCCGCGCGTCTAACCCTGTGATCTCCTGCGGCCCCAGGCTTGTAGCAACGTGGTAGAGACTAAGTTTAAGTTAGTTTATGTTATTTCATGTATGTAATTATCATTATTACAATCATAAATAGTATTATGTTATTAAATATGATTATGAGCGCTGACATTACACAAAATCAAATCATTTTATTTAATTTCCGTAGGTTTAATGATTAGTAGGTATCTATGTATTATGAAAACGCTATCCGATGTTGTGTCATACTGTATGACTCATACAGTGGTCGCCGTTCTGCTGACATAAGATAGGTACTAGGTATTACGATACCTATTAATTAGTACGACAGGAATCGAATCTGAGTTTTTATATATTGAAGAAATGTATTGCTATTGTTCGCAACCAACCGGGCTGTGCTAGTACAGTTAGTACCTATACTCATAGTTTGAGTTATGTAATTGCAAATAACTTTAGCGTCGAAGTTTAATGAATGATCAAGTAAGTATGCATAGCATACCTAAACCTATTCAGAACGAAGTTTTATATTAGCGTCAACAACATTTCATCATGGGATTTATTATGATTTCTATACAAAATGTTCTTGTGAGGGAAATATTGAAAAATCTTAAAAATACTCCGTTTTCAGATTTTTTCCTTTGTTAATATTTGATTACCGACCTGGATGCCGAATTTCAACTTCCTGGGATATCTGGAAGTGGGTTAGCTTTTTGATCTATATGTCAGTGAGTCACTAAAAAAATCGCGATTTTTGGACGTTTATATCGTATTTATGGAAATTGGGCTACTAGTTTGTATCCTTGATATCAACAAATGAGCCAAATTTGGTTGGTTTATGTTGATTAGATTTTGAGTTATGATGGTGTAAAAAGTCGCTCCAAATGGTTCGTGTAATATACACATACGGTGCGCGCTCGCCGCCTTGGCTTGGCTTGACGCACTGCCGTGCGTCTTGATTCTGTACATGAAATATATTTTCATTATAACTATCAGGGGGTGATTAGGGATCGATACTGATGCCAAAAATGCAATCAGTAAAATTTTTGTCTGTCTGTCTGTCGGTTTGTATGTGCCTTATACTTACAAAAACTACTCGACGGATTTTAACTTAAATTTTAACGAAACTTGGTACAATTATTCTTCATACTCCTGGGCAGGTTTTTGTATACTTTCCAGCAGAGTAGTAAAGGGGAATTTTGGGAAATTTTGGGAAAACGGGAGAAGTTACTCCATTTTTTAAGCTTCCGTCGCGTGTGCAGCCTTAATGGTTAAACTTACATAGAAATCATGTATGACGGAAATATTCTTCTTAAAATTATCTAAAAAAAATACTATGTCTATCTTTTATGGTTGACTCACAATAACACGATAGCTGATAGCTTAGCAGTTCAGAACATTCTGATTATATTTGTTTACTCTTACGTTTGTGAACCTCTCACTCATCCCTAATTTAAAAAAGGTAACATTAATACCTATCCATTATAAATACTTCATAGCGTTTTATTCCAAAATTTGCTATTGAACGGAAATACTGAACCGTTCATAAAAGCGCATTCAAAATCACCAAACTAAACTGTTTAGGGAGTGCTGTAAATTTAATAAATTGAAAACATTGCGCTAAAATTCACAATGCTTGAGCAGTGACTGAAGAAAGAAACCTCAGATATTTAAAAAAACAACGCTACCCCTGCGAAGCTGGGCCGATCCACTAGTGTATAAATATATTTATATCGATATTTTTTTACTTTGCAACACTGTAGCTGTATG
This sequence comes from Bedellia somnulentella, assembly GCA_963576735.1. Classification (NCBI taxonomy): domain Eukaryota; kingdom Metazoa; phylum Arthropoda; class Insecta; order Lepidoptera; family Bedelliidae; genus Bedellia; species Bedellia somnulentella. The sequence goes on along the minus strand of OY755185.1, from coordinate 3,569,540 downwards.
CTAGCAGCATGGTATTATATTGAAAGCAAGATCTCGGCCCTACAACATACATAAATAAATATAGTTCATCGATTGTATGCACTCACTAATGAACTATTTAACATTCCATTGAGACTTCCTCATTTTCTTAATATCGTATACAATAATTGGTCGTTAACTCATTAGTCATAATAACAGCACATATCTTTTTTTACCTAAAATGACACTAATGTCTAATCAAAGATAAAAATTCAAAGGTAAACCCACAATTATTCCTATTCCTGCTGTCAAGTTTCTGCTCCCTCTCATTCTTCATCTGCTCGGCCGGCGTGTCGTCCACAAACGCCTTACTCTCCTTTATCAGCTTCTCGCAGAGTTGCAGCATCAGGTCGAAGTACTGGGAGGTGTGGGTGAACATGTCTGGTTTGATTTCTAACATTTCTACGTCTTCTAGGATTACCTGGAACATATTAATATGTGATTAGACTTTTTTTTGCATGAAACCTCATGTGGGGATTATTTACTACAGGACTCCCTGTTGCTGTGTAGTGTCGGCTTAGAATAGCACTACCCCATTTCTACCCGTGGGTGATCGTAAGAGGCGACTAAGGGTATAGGGGCTTTTCAAATGATTTTTGGGCGATGTGGTTGGAGACCCGTCGCCAAAAACATTTATTATTACCATCTTTTCCCCAATCCTTCCAAAAGTGGCTAAGGAATTTCTTATTCCAAAGCTCTGGCTACCCCGTTAAGGGATTTATAGCCGTGAGTATATGTATGTATGACTCGAGTCCCGCTGGTGTCGAAAGTTTTCTTTCCTTATTTGATTAGTATATTAATATGTGTTAGGTATTAGTACCTCTGCCAACCCCTTCGGGGATATTCGGCGTGAACGTTTATGTTTATGTTATGTTATTAATATGTGTTGAATGTAAGCTAAGAATATGAATAATGGTCTTTCCCGGTTAAGTTTGCTTAGTTCAAATATTTAAGGTTTCTATAATACACATCACAATAAACGTTACATATTCAATCACTGCTCACCCCCTATAAATCTGAGGGTGATGATATTTAGCCCATCTTACTTCTAAAAGTCGTAAGTTCACATTGGTGTAATACATTTAAAATTGGTTCAGTATTTTCGGAACTCATTCATTATTAGGGATGAATATAATTATTTGTTTATGGTACATTTTTTTCTTACAATTGGAGGCTACATAATAATGCAGAATTTGACAATCTTTTCACTTGCAGCAAATTAAAGTGAGACCAAATCTATACTTATAATAAATCTGTAGAGAGGTCAATTCTGTACATTCAATATATTTTCAAAATAACTATCAGGGGGTGATCAGTGATCGATACCGATGCCAAAAATGCAATCAGTAAAATTTTTGTCTGTCTGTCCGTCTGTCTGTCTGTCTGTCTGTCTGTCGGTTTGTATGTTCCTTATGGAAACAAAAACTACTCGACGGGTTTTGACGAAACTTGGTAGAATTATTCTTTGTACTCCTGGGCAGGTTATAGTGTACTTTTCAGCAGAGTAGTGAAGGGGAATTTTGGGAAAATTTGGGTAAACGGGGGAAGTTACTCCATTTTTTTAAGCTTTCGTCGCGTGTGCAGCCTTAGTGGTTATAGTTACATAGAAATCATGTATGACGGAAATATTTTACATAATATTTTCTAAAAAATATCCTTCTGCAGCATATGTCTATCTTTTATGGTTGACTCATAATAACAGGTGTAATCCCTGATAGCTAGCAGTTCGGAGTATTCTGATTATATTTGTTTACGTTTACAGTTCTCTCATTCATCTCTTATTTAAAAAAGTTTACATTATTACCTATTCAATAAAAAAAGAATCATAGAAATTGGTATAGAATAACCAAACTTATACATGAAATAAGCTATCGCGCCCTGTCGTCGCACGTGAATGCTATAAGTATATTTTTTTAGTAATGGTTGCGCGCGCAAAAGATAGCCGTGAGTATACATATACTCCCTGTATGTATGCAAAGTTTGTAACTCTGATTGTTTGTTTGCATGGTTTTATTTTCGGAGATACTGAACCGTTTATTAAAGCGCTTTCACAATCACAAAGCTACACTATTCAGGAATGCTATAAATTGCACTAAATTTCACAAAGGTTGAGCAGTGATTGAAGAAACCTCAGACATTTTTAAAACTACGCTACCCGTGCGAAGCTGGGCCCGATCCACTAGTATTTAATAAAACTCTATATAGTCGTAATCTAAATTAGATTTATTCGGATTTAACTTTCAACAAACAATCAAGGGGCTCGAGCCTACCTTATATAGGGCGATTTGGCCATAGTCAACCACGCTGGCCAATTGCGGGTTGGTAGACTTATGACTACTACCGACGACGGCTTAATGTGCCCTCCGAAGCACGGAATCATCTTAATTTTCGGATAACCAGGTGATTCAAGCCTGCAATATCCTTCCAAACTGGGTTTAATCTTACAATTTACATTGTAAGGTTACCACCCCCGGGGATCGAACCCGAGACCGCCGTACTTAAAACCAAGCGCGAGACCACGGAGGCAGTGTAATGAAATAATATAAATAATAAAAAAATATGTAATTTGTTTAATCTCAAGTGCGACAAGGTAAAACCTTTGAGTAGTGAAGTATATGGAGATCACATAATGTTCTATATAAACTTTTCTGTCAAAATTGTGTTTGACGAAATGATTAGCTATTGTTGTCTCTGTCTGATGATAGTATTTTTGTGGGTGTCATTAAGACCAACACCATTTTAATAATGCTGGCCACAAGAATCTTATACATAACTATATATAGAATTCGTGGATGAATCCGCCATTTTAGTTTCAAAGTTTTTTGTTGTCTATGGTTTGATTTGTTTGTAAACATTGAAATTTTGTAGAAAAATTACAATTAATTGTGAAATAAACAGTGGTATAGTGCTGAAATTCTGTTAAAAATGGTGAAGTGTTCTATTCTGACCTGTGGAGCATACTTAAGCAGGAATCGACCTAATTTAACAATTCACCGGTAAGAAATGGGAAAACTAATAAATCGACTATTATTATTGTGATTTTATTCTTTATAGCATCATATAGCAGACTCATAAAGCATTTATATCTAATTCTTCTTTAATGGTATACCAGAATTTTATAGAGTTAAGTGTATTTACAGAGTTTTCAATACTTTTAGATATAGATTTATTGAATTTAAGTTTGAGGTTATGTTCAAGATAGGGATGTTTTTTTATTAGTGTCGATGTATTATATCGATATTATATGAAAAAAACCTACTTGTTTCAGACTCCCCAAAAATGAATCAAAAAGGCGAAAATGGCTAGAAGCAATCGGAAAGGAAAATATTAATATATATAGATATGCTAGATAGTTTTGTTAAATGGAACATGATTTTAGACAGTGAGGTTTATTTAATAAAGTTAAATTATATTTTTTAACTGGAAGAATTTGGTATAATTTGTTTTTTTTTAAATTATTTCTGTTACCTGTTACATAAGTAGTTTTAGGTTTGCTTTTAAATATTTTTTAAGTATTTTTATATGTCCAGAAGTGAGAATAAAGTGTTAATTTTTAATTATTAAGACTGTAATAATAATTGATAATGAAAAATACAAATATTTTATTTCTTGAAATGGCCATTTCTGTTACCACTGCTGTTCATTTTGGTTTTTGACAAGCCAACAATTGGCGCAATAAATGAAGGTTAATAGAATAAAAAACAGTAAACCCACTATTTATAAAGCAAGCGCTCGTTTTTTTTTAATTAGTTACTGGCTTTACGCCCTCAACGTCACATGTACGGATTGCATGATTTAGGCTGTATCAGATTTAACATAAGAAAGATTCTTCTTCTTTATAAAAAATACGTGTACTAGCCATAGCTACTATGTTTCAGCAAATACTGTAAGTTTTTTCGAAGCAGGAATCGTAATCACCATTTTAATGTTAATGGACCACCCAATGCAGAAATCTAAAAATCTATTATTTTTTTCTAGATCCTAGGGTTAGCACGACCAAATTCTTCAGCTATAATATTATCGATAAAAAGTATCGATCACTGGCCAACACTAGTCGGCCATTTTGGTTTCAAAAATAGGCAGGATTTTATGTACTTTATGTTATCTCCATATACTTCACTACTCAAAGGGTAAAACAAATAAGGTATAAATAAACTTACTTTCTCAAATTCAGCATTTTCTTTAGCAGGATTAGTGTCATCGAATCGCATGATTAGTTTGCCTTGGAAAGCTTCCTGGTAGTACTGGTTCAGCAGGGCCGCTTTTGCATGGCCAATGTGCAGGTATCTGTAAATGGATTGTGATTCAAAATTATTTATCAATGTTGAAATATATTAGTACATAGCACACATATCAAGTTAGCTCCCAGAAGGGAATACAAAAAAAAAAGTCAAAAGTCAAAAAGTTTATTTTTCAAAATAAAGTTAAAGAAAAAAAAAGTCAAAAGTCAAAAAGTTTATTTTTCAAAATAAAGTTAAATACTAACATTTTTTGAACGTCAAAGTTTTAAATTTGTGGAGGAAAAGGGAAGATCTTCCGCCAGGCGGTGGTATGCCTGGGGACCGCGGTCTAACTGTATTAAGTTGGAACTTGTATATATAGGAAATGTTTTAGAAACTTCGATTGCGCGATGTACGATTTGTATGGCGAGTCTTGATGACGCGTGTGACGTGTTGCTGTGGAATGTGACTCTTCTTGCACTGTCAGCGTTTCTATGTAGTGCGCGTCATTGTGTACTGATAGCGCGTCGTCGCTACATTACTCCCCCTCCAACAGGAAATTTTGACTCCATATCTTCGTGCCAGTGTGTGTATGCTCGACGGCCATGTGTGTGTGCCGGAACCTCAATGCTGACTCCAACAGCCACGGTGTGGGTGCCCCGTTGCGTGTCCCATTGCTGCCGTGCTGCGAGTCGCGTCTCTTGAGTCGTGGATTCGAAGCGCTTTTTGTCTGCTGACCTTTGATATCCTTTTTGCTGCTCGTACTTGTCTGGCCAATCCAAATGACTCCTTGTGCTTTGAAGGACGCCATCGTGTTCTGTAGTCGGTGGTCACCAATGTGGAGGAAAAGGGAAGATCTTCCGCCAGGCGGTGGTATGCCAGGGGACCGCAGTCCAACTGTATTAAGTTGGAACTTGTATATATAGGAAATGTTTTAGAAACTTCGATTGCGCGATGTACGATTTGTATGGCGAGTCTTGATGACGCGTGTGACGTGTTGCTGTGGAATGTGACTCTTCTTGCACTGTCAGCGTTTCTATGTAGTGCGCGTCATTGTGTACTGATAGCGCGTCGCTACAAATTAATCGTTAATCCGTTGCTTCGGAAGGTGTTCGTAAAGAGAAGAAGCAACAAAGAAACTCTTTACATTCACATTTTTTCATTTTTTCAAAATATGGTTTGTACAATTTCAGTTTGTTTGACATGTTTTTACTTTACAAAAGATTTTCTATGCGACCAAACCAACCGCTAGTTTGACATAATTAAAATAAGTTGTCCATCACAAAAACCAATCACATAACGTGAGAAGAATACTGGTAACGATACTCACTCAATGATATATTTAATAATATCTAATACAACAATCATGACAAGAACAACAAGCTGAATACAGCTTGCTTCCGGCTTAGGCCTATTGTCTTGACCACTACATTATTCTCCTATTTTCAAACCATAGAACAAGAGAATATTCTGACGAATTTCATAAAAATTTTATAAATGTGTAAATGTTTATTTTTTTTGGTCATGAATGAAAATCATTCATTACATATGTAACTTACCCCGAAGCCTCAGGTGGGAACCGCACAATAACTTTCCCCATTTCAGCATGCGGCAGGTCCACAAATTTGCCTTCCTGCTTACCACCCTCAGTGTTAGCCGGGGGTGACCGCCTGAAAATAAATAGTAAATAATATAAAGTAACAATATAAATGAATAATAAAACTGATGGCATAGTGGAAAAAACAATCTCTCAGATGGAAAGATAAGTTCAAATCATGAATCAGGCCTACATCTTTATCTCGTTATTAAGTTGGTTAGTGGTTAGGAATAAGCCTACCAACATGTTGGATTGTGCTTTATGAATACTTGTAGCCTAATATGCAACTCGTACATACATATACTTACGGCTATAAATCCCTAGATTTTGAAAATTGTGTGAGTATAAGTTTGTGAAACAAAGGTTTTTGGTGATGGGTCTGTAACTAATTCCATTGCCCAAAAATCACTTAAAATGGCCCAATACCTTTAGCTGTCTCTAACATAAACCTGTGGAAACAGCAAAGATATACTGGCCAGTACACCCTGCTGTGTACCAACTTATAATTTGTATCTATGCTTAACTCGAAAAACATTTACACTCCGCGATGTAGGAATATGAGTGAGACGCTTTCTATGTGCGAGTGAGTCCGCAGTAGTGTGCGCTCTAACATGACTCCCACAGTACTCCCCTCCTAGTCGATACGACGATATCAAAGCTAGGAGGTACCTATTGCCAATTACCAAATTCAGTGTGAGCAATGAGGCCGGTGATTGCATGCCTGTAGATGCTCGGCTGAATGAATGGTGTGGTGAGGTAAGCGAGGAATAGAAATTGCGGGTAGATCGAGAAATGTAGTAGAAAGAAGCGTGTGTTCTTATCGAGGGGTCACCACTGTGGAAACAGCAAAGATATACTGGCCAGTACACCCTGCTGTGTACCAACTTATAATTTGTATCTATGCTTAACTCGAAAAACATTTACACTCCGCGATGTAGGAATATGAGTGAGACGCTGCTATGTGCGAGTGAGTCCGCAGTAGTGTGCGCTCTAACATGACTCCCACAAACCCATGGGAAGAAATGGGGTAGTGCTATTCTGAACCCATATTACACAGCTATATGCAACTCATTTCATGAATATTAAATAGTAGGTCAAGTGTGAAATATATACCCCACAAATAGTACCTTAACCACTCTTTTGAAAATATAGTAAATATTTTATTTTTTATTAACGTAACAGTTTATTTTGTATTAAAAGAACCACTCAGTTTTTACCAAATACTTTAAACATATAATCATAACATAACATAAACGGTCACGCCATTGATCCCCAAAGGGGTTGGCAGAGAGACCAATACTTCTGAACACTATATGATATGACATCTGAGATGGCGACATCTGGTGTCCAAAGCAGGTACCCACGTTTTGCTTGGACAGTGTAAAATAGAATAACTCTTTATTGTACATCAAACACAAATTTACAAAAGAAGTTATCATACAGTTTACAGTGAGGTACAATCGGTGGTCTTATCGCTAAAAGCGATCTCTTCCAGACAACCTTTGGAAGGTGAGATCGGTAAACTAGTTATCTGGGTAGTTGCATAAAACAACCGTGATAGCCCAGTGGGTATAACACTCGGTTATCGTGCAAACGACTAGTGTTCGAATCCTGGGTCGGGCCTACACCAATTTGTCTTTTCTAAAGACATATGTGTGGTTAATTTATCATGGTTGTTAACGGTGAGGGAAAACATCGTGAGGAAACCCACATGGCTGAGTTGTACTTAGTCATGTGACAGTGTATTCGTACAAAACGGCGATAGGCCTGCCCCCTATCACGTGAGTACACTGTCCATGCAAAACGTGGGTACTCTGAGCACCAGGTTACAAAGTCACGTGATGTTCAGAAGTATTAATACCTCTGCCAACCCCTTCGGGGATATTCGGCGTGAACATTTATGTTTATGTTATGTTATTGCACAAAACAACTCACGTGTACTCATGCGAAAGGGGGCAGGCCTATCGCCCTTTTGTATTAATACACTGTCATATGGCTAGGTACAACTCCGCGATGTGGGTTTCCTCACAATGTTTTCCCTCACTGTTAACAACCATGATTAGTCAACCACACATATGACTTTAGAAAAGACAAATTGGTGTAGGCCCGAGCCGGGATTTGAACTCACGCCTGTCTGTTTTCAGGTGGGTGTTCTACCCATTGGACTATCATGTTCCTTTATTTATGTAGGTGCATCTTTATTTAATATGTATTATATTTATATATTCCAATTTAAATTCGCACACCTTTATTGGTTTATAATATTTTATTCACTTACAAATTGAAATAAACGCGTTTCTTAATAAAAATAAAATAATAATTAATTTAAATATATTTATGACCAAAGTCGGGTGAAGCGCGTAGTATGCGAGCAACGCTAGTGTTTCTCTAGAATAATGTGCAAGCGCCGGGTAGTTGTGTATTTCTTCGCGGCGCGCCTTCGCTCACCAGTCGGGACCTTGACATTGCGCGCACTATCACTACTTGTTTCGATTACCGTTATTTAAGAGTGTCGTTGTTATATTATTCTATTATTTTTCTATTTCTTGTTCTCTTACTATCCTTCTAACTTTTGTGTATGTTGTGTATCATTGTGGACTGTAATATATGTGAATTTACAAGTGAGTTAAGACTTATTATTTATCTTTACATCAACCACAAACTATACTAACTATATTGGTGACCCTCAACGGAACATGTCAGAGAATAAGAACAACAGTGACAGTGACTCTTCACAATCAGTAGTTAATGTGAACGTTAAACCACGTCGACACTCAAAATCCAAAACAAAAATGGATTCACCCTCGAGTTCGGCAGGTCTGAAAATTCCACCGTTTTGGCCTGAAAAACCGGAGATTTGGTTCGCCCAAGTAGAGTGCCAATTCGCATTATATAATGTAACAGATGACACGAACAAGTTTTACCACATATTGGGGAATCTCGACCGTCAATACGCGGCAGAAGTCGAAGACATATTGATTGGAACACCCAACTATATAAAACTAAAATCTGAATTGATTAAACGTCTGTCTGTTTCACGTGAAAATAATGTTAAACAACTGTTAATGCACGAAGAACTGGGAAACAGGAAGCCTTCACAATTCTTGAGACACCTCCAACATCTCGCAGGTCCAAAAGTACCCGACGATTTTTTAAAGACGATATGGGTAAGCAGATTGTGATACTGTGGGAGTCATGTTAGAGCGCACACTACTGCGGACTCAAACGCACATAGCAGCGTCTCACTCATATTCCTACATCGCGGAGTGTAAATGTTTTTCGAGTTAAGCATAGATACAAATTATAAGTTGGTACACAGCAGGGTGTACTGGCCAGTATATCTTTGCTGTTCCCACATTTACATATAATATATAATCATTTATGGATTTTATTAATATAAGCCAGTTATATCTTCTGAGTTGGCAAACTTCTAGTCCTATTGTTATACTTTCATGCATAAGCCTGAATATTTTTGTGTTTAAACATGTCCTTCTAGTAGACAAAACTTGTCTTTTTACCAAGTTTCTCTCCTTAGTATTCACTACATTAATAATTGAAACATAAGTCCATTTTCCAATTACCAAGATGTCAAATTTAATCCTACTCCTTAATATCACTTAGCCTATTAAGTTTTAGTAAAATAAACTTAAGAAACTATTATTAGCTATAATTACCTATTAGAAGCCTTTGTAAGATTCTCAACAACCTCATTTGGAAGATCTTTCAATACTTTGCTTACTGAAGGCTGAGCTGCGACAGTCCTTACCCATCTATCAATGTTCTTGTATGGTTTATTTTGTGACAACTCTCTGTATCTGCTTGAACCTGAAATCAGAAAGAATAATTTATATGCAAAGCTTACAAACATACCCATTTGTGTTATGAATATTTATTTAAAAATTACATCTTTTAATTTAAATTTATACAAATGAAATGCTAAGCACAAGGGCAGTACCAATGCACTTGTACCCTGGTTTTGTGGCAGTGTTATGTTACTATTAGGTGTTACAATTCTCAGGAACTCACTTACGAATTAAATTATTGAAATTAAGATGAATCCCAGAAATTTAATAAAGATCATTTTTAATTAATCAAGGAGAACCTTAGCTAATTAACATTAAGTCATATCACTGCAGATATTACTGCGATAATAGTCTGTAAAAGATATTTTTCTTTCTTTGTGACTTGAGCTATAGTTGTAACTGGCAATAGATAGTCTCTGCCTTCCTTAATGGGAACTTATGGCATTAGTGTATTCATGCTAATGTAATTAGCCTCAAATGGGATTGTAGTTATAATCATTCAAAATTTCTCTTTAAATAAAGGGGATAAAATTATGTCTTGTATCAGATACTAACATAAAAAAGTTTTCACTTACCATGCAGTACACTGAAAACTGCCAAATCAGAAACAGAAAACACCTCTCCAACCAAATAGGTCAGAGGACCCAGAGTTTTGTCCAAATACTCCAAGGAGCTGACAAAATTATCTTCAAGAATCAAGCTAAAAGATAGCCAATGGTTCATCATCACCTTCTGCAGGGAACCAGTTGATTTATTAAAAGCATTCTCTAGCTGCCTTATCAAATCATTACTTGATCCAAATGGCACAGTTTTAGAGCTTTTGGGTAAAGTAACAACGGAATCATTGCCCCACACTACTTCTACATTTTTACCTAGGGACTTATAATGTTCAGCAGCTAGAAGACCACCTGGAATAGGGTATAAAAATAGATTTAAATAAATACGGCATAACCAAGTCTGATGCAATACCCTAAATTAAGGTGTTTTATAAATTACCTAAAGGTGGATTTGACTTGCTACATACGACTTTCATGGTGCTTTAGCGATTTCAGATGAAATAACCGCGTGTTTAGGTATTAATAATTTAAGCCGCAAACTTTAAAATTTGAAATTCGCTGCCTGGCACACAAAACACGACACGCACATGACAATGACATAAAGATGACATTGACATTACAATTATGATTATGATGACAGTGTCTGACAGAATCACAATCACGGACACAAGAATCAATTGCAAACATTAAGGGGGATTTACATTACGTAACTAGTTGCATGACATTAGTTTTAAGAAAAATATGCGCATTGCACGAAACTACTCCAGTGTCACAAAAGTAATGCATGCATTGTAAAACTAAACGTTTACACGTGAAATTACTATTGAAATTAGTGTTAAAAAACTATTTTCAAGCCACTAATTTCGTAATGTAAATCCCCCTTTACAAATCTACCAAAGTGCACATTGACAGTATTGACACATGAATTTTCCTATTTCTGTCAATCAAAATACTAAAATGAAATACCAAAAAATTTCAGTGAAAGAAAATGGAAAACTGAAATATGATATAAATATTTGTTTTTCCTGTGTCTTTGTGGAGTGTGTTCATAGTAAGATGTGATGTTTTTTGTGACAGACAAACCATTGCTTTGCGGATGTAGACATGGATTTTTCAAACAGTATAATTTCCAACAATAGAGAATTAACTTTAACAGTATAATTGGTTTTACTTTTTTGAGTAAGTATGTTTAACATTTTATCGTTGCCTTAAAATTTCAGTGTTCGCATGTTTTGTTTCTTACGTTTAAATTTTACATTGATAGCAAGAGCTGTGACTATGTCAAGTGACGTGCAGAAGTATTAATGCCTCTGCCAACCCCTTAGGTGATATACAGCGTGAACATTTGAGTTTCAGTTTTGTACATTGATAGATAGGATAAAGAGACCGGAACCCCTAGCTACATACATTTTATTTCCAACACCAGTTTATATTTTAGTTGTGTTTTAATTTTATTTCCAGTCGAGCTTTAAACTTCCACAAAAATCATCATGAAGCGCCAAAATGTGCGAACTTTGTCCCTTGTGGTGTGCACATTCACCTACTTGCTGATTGGAGCTGCTGTGTTTGATGCTCTGGAATCAGAAACAGAAAGCAAAAGATGGGAGGTCTTATCTGGTGAGTTTGTAACATAACTTGTTCTATCTATGCTCCATCTACCTCACTGAAAAGCTCCTGTGGGAACAGCAAAGATATACTGGCCAGTACACCCCGCTGTGTACCAATATATACCATTATAATTTGTAATAAATAAAGAAAAAATAAAGGAATGAAAAATTTCGACACAGGCAGGAATCTGACCCGCGACCTCAGGTATACACCCCGACGCTCTGCCAATTGAGCCACCGTGTCAATGGCTGCCAGCGCGAAATTCTTCTATCCTTTATTTCTTTTACACATTTAAGTAGTGTTTGCATTTCCTACCTCCGAATTTTAACTAATTCGGAAGAAATTTTACTAATTCGCCTGTGTCGAAATTTTTCTTTCCTATATTTATTCTTTATTTATTAGTAATAATCTCCACATGAGGTTTTCATGAACAAAAAGATTTAAATCATTATAATTTGTATTTATGCTAAGCTCAAAAATCATTTACATACTGTGATGTAGGAATATGAGTGAGATGCTGCTATGTGTGAGTAAGTCCACAGTAGTGTGCACTCTAACAGTGCTCCCATAAGTTTTTTTTTCTTAAATTATTGTGTAGTGTTAAGCTTTTATAATTTTTTGCTATAGAATCTACTGAAATTACTTTTCACAGTATGTAAATTTTACTGAATATACTCATTAATCATTCCATGACAAGCTTCAGGAAGATGTATTTTTAGTCATGTTAAACTTTTATGTGGCAGAATACATTAAGTATTTTTTTGCTAGTAATTTAGTTCTACTAATTAGAGTCAGAAGTGTCTGCCTACCTCCATAGGACTACTCATTCATTTTCGTAGTTTGTTTGATAGTTCTTAATTAATAATATTTCATGCAGATGTCCCAAATATTTATGTGTTACAGATATGAAATCCGGTCTTGTCCGAAAATACAACATCACACCAGAAGACTACCACATGATAGAAATAGTGATAATAGAAAACAAGCCTCACAAAGCTGGTCCGCAGTGGAAGTTTGCTGGAGCGTTCTACTTTGCTACTGTTGTGTTAGCTATGATCGGTTACGGACATTCTACTCCTGTCACTGTTGGTGGGAAGGCATTTTGTATGGCTTATGCTATGGTAAGAGAAGTGCTGGCTTCTTATAAATAATGATGTGTTATAAATATTTGTGCTTGCCAAATAAGTATTTATAAGGTGAAATTTATTACTGTGACTTTAGAGAGCTCATTATTGTGTTTCACACAGTCATTGCCGGAATATGTGACACTTTTTTATGTATAATACATAAACTCACTGTTATAAATTCCAAAAAGCGATAGCTAGAGCTTCAGAATTAGAAATAGCTCAGCCACTTTTGGAAGTGAATTTGGGAAAAGATTGTAAAACTAGGGTGATGGATGGGTCTCTAACAGCACTACCCAACAATGACTTAATATTCCCTGTTACACTAAAGTTGCCTCTTAATACACCCCCGCCATAAGAAAAGCCACCCTTTTCATGTTCAGCACAGAATAGTATCTTTAATTATTAAAACAAAAGTAATAGAAGGAATTAACACGTGAGAGAACACACACTGTGTGACATTAGCCTCCCGCTGGCGAGTTGATAGTAATCCTTTCCTCTCTCTGAATTAAAGTATAATAAAGTCATGATAAATCTGTACAAGCCCTAATGCCAGCACTAACACATCAGTTCGGAAAAAATGGGATGCTTAAACATATGTCATATCCAGTCAATCATATCCTTACTTCTCTTACATCCAGGTCGGCATACCCCTGGGCTTGGTGATGTTCCAAAGTATAGGAGAGAGGCTCAACAAGTTCGCGTCGGTGGTGATCCGCCGAGCGAAGTGCTATCTGCGCTGCAACACCACGGACGCCACGGAAATGAACCTTATGTTTGCTACCGGGATGCTTTCTTCTATTATTATTACGACAGGTATGCTAAAATTGTAGCTGTTAAAATAAATTTAGTATTAAGGCCCCAGATATAGTATATTATTTTTAACATATCTGCGTTCATTTTATTTTGGTTTACGCAGATTTTCCATTCATTTAAGTAAATTTAATACATTAACATAATAGATATACATAGTATATATTAGAACAAAAATCGATAAAAAAACGTCGGTGGTGATCCGCCGAGCGAAGTGCTATCTGCGCTGCAACACCACGGACGCCACGGAAATGAACCTTATGTTTGCTACCGGGATGCTTTCTTCTATTATTATTACGACAGGTATGCTAAAATTGTAGCTGTTAAAATAAATTTAGTATTAAGGCCCCAGATATAGTATATTATTTTTAACATATCTGCGTTCATTTTATTTTGGTTTACGCAGATTTTCCATTCATTTAAGTAAATTTAATACATTAACATAATAGATATACATAGTATATATTAGAACAAAAATCGATAAAAAAACAGTGTCGTCCACGATTGTATTTTGATATTTTTAAAATGTCTTTCTGCCCACGCATCTAAACCTTATAAAATTAAATGGAACCACCTTGGAAGCATATCCAACCGAACTTAAAAACAATTTTAGAAATCGATTGACTATTAATGGAGTAATTGCGTAAAATACATACAAAAATAAACATTCAATTGAATTGAGTACGTTCTTTTTTGAAGTTGGAGGAGAATAGAAACTTTTAACTGTTTTATCTATTATTATTATAAGCCATTTATGTCCCACTGCTGGGCTAAAGCCTTTCACCCCTTACTCCAGGCGGTCTTGAGCGGTCTCCCACCAGTTCTTGTCCCAGATACCTAACTCGTCACTCCATCTTTTCCTTGGTCGGCCACGCTTTCTCTTTACACCGGGAGCCCATTGCCCGTGGCTCTTTTGGCCCATCGGTTTTTTCTATTACGTATTTTATTTGTAGGTGCTGCTGTATTCTCGCGCTATGAAGGCTGGAGTTACTTCGACAGTTTTTACTACTGCTTCGTGACATTAACCACCATCGGTTTCGGAGACTATGTCGCTTTGCAGGTAATAACTTACTATGTACTGTATTGTCAATTTAACACCATGTATCTGGAAGGAATAGTACCTCACGTCACAATTCGCTTTGTACGGCGTGATGTTATAAGTAAATTACTTTGTGGTTTACGAAATCGAATTGAGTAAGTGTTATGATATTACTTCCTATCGAGACTAAAATCACAGGCTACGACGATAAATAGTGAAAAGATTTCTTATGAAATGTGATAAGGCTTTAAAATAAGGTTCTACCCGAATTTCGGGTATAAAAAGAAACCAATGACCAATGCTTGGTAAAGCCTCCCTCAAAACATATTGAAAACTGCAACGCAGATAGGCCTCCTATTAGTGGTCACCTGATGCGTTTTGGTGTCAGAAGCGAAAATCGGTCACTGTAGAGATCTTAACAAGAGGCATCGTGGCATAATGAGCGGCCACTATGTATTATAATTTACTAGTGGACCACCCAGCCTTCGCATTAGTAGTGATTTTTATTGTAAGTTTAATGATACATAGCCTGTCTTTCTTCTGAATGTCGTTTGTGACCATTGGTGAAACTCTTTTACGGGACAAAAACCATCCGATATCTGTCTCTTGGTTCTAATCTACCTGCACACCAATTTTCAGCAAAATCGGTTACGCCTTTCATTGAGTTATAAATAGTGAAACTAATGCGACTTTCGTTTATATGAATTATTATTTTATAAGATTGGGGCTTTATATAACATACTACTCTGTGTAAAAAGTATAGGGAATATGTCAATAAAAAGACCCGCGTAAAAGAGGTCTTTCAAATTTTTTTACTGCATGTTGGTAGCACTGTACTGATTTAGCGCACAAAATTTGAGCGGGATCTGAAATTTAATTTGTTTTAAACTAAATTTTTTGTTGGTCATAGTTTTGAGTCCACGGCGATTTTTACAATGAAAAATATTGTTGAACAAAGAGTGTGCCTTAAATTTTGTGTTTCGAATGATATTTCATGTGGTGAATCACTAAAAATGTTGCGAAATACCTACGGCGAATCGTGGATATCGAAAACAAGGGCTTATGAATGGTGAAAGGCTTTTAAAGAAGGCCGAGAAGTAGTAGTAGACTTGCCTTGTGCCTGGTAGACCTTCAACCGCTACGACCAAAGAAAACATCGACAGAATCAAGAAGCTAGTGCTCGAAAATCGACGTATGAGTCTGAGAGAGTTGGCTTGTGAGGTGAACATATCTTTTAAGTCCGTCCACAACATTCTCATTGACATTTTAGGCATGAAACGCGTCGCCGCTCGACTAGTTCCAAAAGAGCTCAATTTTGTTCAAAAAGCGCAGCGAAAGCATGTCGCTGAAGACATGGTTTCCCGAGCTTCTACGGATCCGACCTTTATGAAACGTATAATAACTGGCGACGAGACATGGGTTTATGAGTACGACATGCAAACAAGCCAACAGTCTTCAGAATGGCGTCTTGAAAACGAGCCGAAACCCAAAAAACCGTGGCAAAGTCGCTCCAAAATCAAGGTGATGCTGACAGTTTTTTTTTACTACCGTGGTGTGGTTCACTCCGAATTCCTTCCAGAGGGAGAAACAGTGAATAAAGAATATTATATAGGCGTTATGAAGCGTTTGCGTGAGAGTATCCGCCGAAAACGTCCAGATTTGTGGCAACACAACTCATAGATGCTGCATCATGATAATGCACCATCACACACAGCCATTATAGTGAATGAGTTTTTAGCGAAAAATTCAACAAAAGTTCTCGACCAAGCACCGTATTCACCTGATATGGCTCCGTCTGACTTTTTTTTATTTCCCAAGTTAAAATTACCACTTCGAGGAAAACGTTTTGAGTCGATAGAAGCCATAAAAGAAAATTCGCTGAATGAGCTAAAGGCCATACCGCAAATAGCCTATGAAAAATGTATGGAAGACTGGGTGAAGCGGTGGAGATGTTGTATTGCAAGCGATGGGGCCTACTTTGAAGGCGATAAAATAAATTTAGATGAATAATTTGTATTTTTTGTTTTATTGACAAATTCCCGAAACTTAGTACACAGAATGTATACTGATCCAACATTAATAATTTGTTAATTGTTCCTAGAACGACCAAGCATTGACAAGCAAGCCGGGATACGTCGCACTGAGTTTGGTGTTCATCCTCTTTGGTCTAGCGGTTGTGGCTGCCAGCATCAATTTACTTGTGCTTCGGTTCATGACTATGTGAGTAAAACAATTTTATTATATTAAATACAAAGACACGTTTGTTTCAAGTGTCATTTCGCGAGGTTTTTGTAATTATTTATTACTAAATAGCTTGTTTAAGGTTTCTGGTACCATATAATAAATAATATTTAACTTGCCGACTAAGTTTGAATAGGTCACCCAAAAGGTTAAAATCGAAGAACCTGATGATTGAGAGCGAAGTACAAAATATTGTAAAGATTTTTGGGAAAGGCCAATGTCCAGCAGTTTACGTCTAATAGCTAAAATGAGTTTCCAGTACGCCTATATGTATTTTTGGTTAACTTGATTGCAAAATGTCACTCATTGCGATCTCAGCATCAGAGATAACTCCTCTTAGATAGAATTATGTAGTATATAAGCCTATAGAATCTTGTAATAAATAAGAAAGATACTCAGAACACATTACGTGTAGTGCTCCCTTACTACCCCGCCGCCGTAACAAGAAACTCTCCACAATATCAGACACCAAGTTTCGTGTTTCTGGTAGGAATATACATCTGTGTTTTGTTATATCGACTAAGAATGGATTCTGATTAACAGATAATACATACATACATACATATACTCACGGCTATAAATCCCTTAACGGGGTAGCCAGAGCTTTTGAATGAAAAATTCCTCAGCCACTTTTGGAAGTTGATTGGGAAAAGATGGTAATAATAAATGTTTTTGGTGATGGGTCTCCAACCACATCGCCTAAAAATCACTTAATAAGCCCCTATACCCTTAGTCGCCTCTTACGATCACCCACGGTTAGTAATGGGTTAGTGTTATTCTAAGCCGACACTACACGGCTAGCTAACAGATAATAACAAGCAAAAATAATGAAACAAGTTCAAGTATACTTAACTGAACTATTTAGAGTAATCTTTCCACTGCCTAGGGTCTCATAGTTTTATGTCTCATTCGTTTTATTCTTACTTTGTATTGTTATTTCACTTTGTGTGTGTGTATTCCTTTATACTGAATAAAGCTCATTCTATATTTCAGTACACATACCTAAATTAGAACAAACAGATAGAATACGTATACAAGAAGATGCAATGATGTAATTGATAGACGTGTTTGTTCGTTGGATATAGTTTTATTAGTGCTAAAAACTTACAACTAACATACAATATATGGAGGGAATATGTGTGCGTACCACACTACAAAGAATAAAAACTAATGAAATATATTTTTCGCAGGCAAGCGGAAGAGATGGCTCGCGACGAAGAAAAGGAGAGCTCCCGAGTGTTACTTGCGATGGAAACCCAGTCGCATCTCTCCAGGATGTCTCGCTGTCATGATGATCAGGCTTCCGTGAGTTTATAACTACCTTGCTTCATTAGTATCTTTGATCTAATATTACTGTAGGTAGGTCAGGGCCGCGCCGCTCTTGTGTGCGAAGTGTGCGGCGCACACAGGCGCCAGGACTATAGGGGCGCCGCGCCCGCGCCACCTAAATTATTTTTGTTACCTTAAGTAGGTAAAATAGGCCCAACATAGGCCTTGTAAACAACAAAACATCTATTACGCTTATTGAACAAGTCTCTCAATATTCAATATTTATTATTTTTCACGTTTATGGTTTCATTTTACGCTTAGGGTTTTAGTTTACATTACTTACAAGCTCAAAGTTAAAACGGCAGCACTTCTTTTGAGCCGTAGAGTTTGTATAAGTATGTATTAGTGAGTTTTTGATCGCAACTCGATGCGATGCTTGCGATATAATGAACGAGATAGCCAAGGAAAAACAAAACAACTGCACGATCATTTGATTGCAATTGTGTGTAAGGTTGAATTTTTATAATAAATAGTTAAGAAACAAATTATCTGGTTACGACCTCTAATAACGAAAAGAAAACAAGAAGAAGAACGTAACAAAAATGCAACTAAAATAAGTAAATAGTTATCGGCTCAACCACCCACTTCGACACTATCATAAGAGACATAAACCAGTCAGGTCATCGATGAAACTGTTATTGAATCTGATTCAAAAAACGCTTCAAGTAGTGGTCCGTATTTACTTTTTATGTAATTTTCTAGACAAATATATATAACTTCTATTTTAATTATTTAAAAAAAAACTAATTTTGAATAGAAAAAAAATCTTATTCTATACCGTTTTAGAGACTAGACGGAAGGAACAGACAGACAAAATTTGTATTTGTAAATTAATATCATTTTATCTGGGGGCAAGGTAGTGCCCCCGCCAAGACGAGCCAAGCGAAACGAACGTGCACTACCAACTTTTTCTCGAAGCGCTTCGTCGTTCTTTTGAACCCTCCTAACTTGGGTTTGGATTATGCTAGATCAACATCAATAGCGGCCAGATATATATATATAACACACTACATATTCTAATACTACCTAACCTATCCCTAACTCTACAAGGCCTAATTTCGCAAACTCTACACCTTGTAGAGTTAGGGCGTGAATTGTTAGAAGCTTGGCTCTACACGAGATCTGATAACTTTTTGACAGTGCGAGTCCAGAGAAATCGTTTTTGGTGGGATTTAATTTCTTTTTGTAAATTGTTCAAGACTGGCACTGTCAAAAAGTTATCAGATCTCGTGTTGAGCCAAGCTTCTAACACTACCTAACCTATCCCTTACTCTACAAGGCCTAATTTCGCATACTCTACACCTTGTAGAGTTAGGGCGTGTAGTGTTAGAAGCTTGGCTCTACACGAGATCTGCCCCCGTAGCATGAGGCGTGTGAGAGCGAGTATGTCATGTGAGAACTGAGATACTGACAGATTTTGTATGAGCAATCTGTCAGTTTCTCACTTCTCATGTGTCAAACGCGCTCTCACAAGCCTCATGCTACCAGTGCTGATAACTTTTTGACAGTGCGAGTCATATGGGCTCTTCATGGCAACATTTTACATGAAAATGTTTTTGGTGGGATGTACTTTATACCAAATACTTACACCCATAAACATTTAGTTAAAGCTGTTATTTAAATATTACAAATTTATTTCGGACATAATTTACAATTAAAAATATTCATTAAAAATCTAAACTCGTTAAATAATCTGCCAAGTGCGAGTCGACTCACGCACGAAGGGTTCCGCTCTATCATCTATAATAGAAAATTACGTTTTTGTATGGGAGCCCCCCTTTAATATTTACTTTACTGTTATTTAATTATTTGTTTTGAAAGTTGATATACAAGTAAATATTATTTGAACACTTTAAGCGTCTACACACACACACACACACACATATAAAACACGTTTATTGTATGAAATGAATTAATAATATTTTTTTCTACCTTTTAGTATTTTTTATTATAGCAGCAACAGAAATAAATCAGTTGTGAAAATTCCAGCTTTCTTCCTATTATGGTTTATGAGATACAGCAAAAATATTGATTGAGCAAAAAATACGAAAATAACACATTTATTGTATGGGGACCCTACTTAATAATTATTTTATTTTTTTTTGTATTTGTTGTTGTAACGGCAGCAGAAATACGAGTACATCATTTGTAAAAATTTCAAATTTTTAGCTATCACGGTTTATGATATATAGCCCGGAGACAGAGAGAGACAAAAAGCAAAGTCTTAGCAATAGTGTCCTGTTTTACCTTTTGGTAGGGAACCCTAAAAAAAAGCGCTTCAGAGTCTCCGCACACAGGCGCTGCCTGGGGTCGGCGCGGCCCTGGGTAGGTAGGTAGAATATAAGAGAAGGAGAGCTCCCGAGTGTTACTTGCGATGGAAACCCAGTCGCATCTCTCCAGGATGTCTCGCTGTCATGATGATCAGGCTTCCGTGAGTTTATAACTACCTTGCTTCATTAGTATCTTTGATCTAATATTACTGTAGGTAGGTAGGTAGAATATAAGAGAAGGAGAGCTCCCGAGTGTTACTTGCGATGGAAACCCAGTCGCATCTCTCCAGGATGTCTCATTGTCATGATGATCAGGCTTCCGTGAGTTGATAACTACCTTGCTTTATTTATTACTAGCTTTCCGCCCACGGCTTCGCCCGCGTGAAATTCGGTTATATTACGGTATAAAGCACAACTATAAGAAAACTTCTCATTCCCACAATTTTCCTCGGGAACATCAATTTTTTTCGGGATAAAAAGTACCTTATAATTTAATTCAAACTTCTAACTATACGTTTGCAAAATTTCAAAGCAATCGGTTCAGTATTTACGGCGTGAAAGCGGAACAAATAAACAAACAAACAAACTCATTTTCCCATTTATAATATTAGTAAGGATAAGGATTCTAGAGCTAATATTTCTGTAGGTAGGTAGGCAGAATATAAGAGAAGGAGAGCTCCCGAGTGTTACTTGCAATGGAAACCCAGTCGCATCTCTCCAGGATGTCTCGTTGTCATGATGATCAGGCTTCCGTGTGTTGATTACTTCACTTTATTTATAAGCATCTTTGATTGAATATTACTGTAAATACAAAATATAGTTATAGAATACAGTGCCCATGTTGAGTATAGTTACTTTTTTCGAAAGATAACTGGATGATAAAAACTACTAACTAACGATGAGATGACATTAATATGTCGCTGACACGGCGACCAGGCTAACGTGAGATATATATCCTGCCGCTATTCATCATTATTTCATCACATCACATTTAGTGAAATCATCACCAGCTGTGTAGTGTCGGCTTAGAATAGCACTACCCCATTTCTTCCGGTGGGTGTACGTAAGAGGCTACTAACGGTATTGGGGCTTTTAAGGGATTTTTGGGCGATGCGGTTGGAGACCCATCACCAACAACCTTTATTTTTACTATCTTTTCCCCACTTAAATTTCCAAAAGTGGCTGAGGGATTTTAAATTCCTTAGCTCTGGCTACCCCTTCTTGGGATTTTAGCCGTGAGTATATGTATGTATCACCAGCCTTTATACATCCAATCCGTCAATGCCTTAATTTGAGGAGGGCATAGGTGTACATATAGTGTACTTTTTTTTATGTAGCCGGTACTGCTGGGCAACGGCCTATTGCATAGTGTACATCGCTAGTGTTAAATAATAATGGTTAAATCAATGCAAATGAGGCTTTAAATTCGTACATTGGATCTGAAACCTATTTAAGCTATGTCCATACACAATACATACATACATATACTCACGCCATTAGTTCCCATTGGGGTAGGCAGAGACTATCGATCGCCACTTTGTACGATCCTGGCAAACCTCTCTGGCTTCGTTTACATCCATCAATCTTTTCATACATGCTCTTTTATTCTTCATACTGAGAACGCCAGCCTTTTTGAGCACACTCTCAATTTGTCCAAGTGTGTTCTCCGTGGTCGTCCTCTACTAACATTACCATCCACACTAGCTCTATGGATCCCTTTTACCAATTTTCTATCATCCATCCTCTCTATTTGCCCACACCACCTTAACATTCCTTTCTCTATCTTGCACACTACGTCATCTTTCACACCTAAACGTTCACGAATTACACTATTTTTCACTCTGTCGCACAACCTTACATTACATATACTTCTGAGGGATCTCATTTCCACTGCCTTCACTCCACTTTCATGCCTCTTTTGCCATGCCCAACATTCACTACCATACATCAGCGTAGGAACCAGTACAGCATTGTGAACTGCCATTCGCGCCTTTTCAGACAGGGACTGGCTCGACATTTGTTTATGGCTCCATTTACCGCATTTCCCTTTTTAACTCTCCTTTCAATATCTTCCTCACTAAGTTACGTTCATAGTCAATAATAGTTATTTATATCCGCTAGGTATGTTCGTGCAACTGTCTGGGCAACAAGCAATGCGGCGGCATGTTCCCGGCCGGCCCGCACCGGATGTCGCTAGCTCCCGAGCCCAGGGAACGCGCTTCCGTTTGAGTTGCCAACTATAGCTACCTATATTTGTCACTAACGAACAAACACTATTCATTATAGGTAATTTGAATGTGGGGATTATTACTAATAAATAATGAATAAATAAAGGAAAGAAAAATTTCGACACAGGCGGTAATCAAACCCGCGACCTCGGGTATACGGCCCCGTCGCTCTGCCAATTGAGCTACCGTATCAATGGCTGCCAGTGCGAAATTCTGAGGTAGGGAACTCCTGAATAGCTGCCTTCCGAATTTGTAAAAAAAATATGGAGGTAGGGAACGCAAACACTACTTAAAAGTGTAAAAGAAACAAAGGGTAGAAGAATTTCGCGCTGGCAGCCATTGACACGGTAGCTCAATTTGCAGAGCGACGGGGGCGTATACCCGAGGTCGCGGGTTCAATTCCCGCCTGTGTCGAAAATTTTCTTTCCTTTATTTATTCTTTATTATTTAATTATAGGTAATGTAAAAAAAGCGGGAAAGTTACGGATCGCACGAAGGGTTCCACACCAATATCTATACGATATAATTCACTGTATAACCCATTATCTTATTATGCCCCGTACAAGTGACGCCATCTAGTGCCACCCGAAGGTACTAGATTTGAACTTGAATTTTGTATTGGCATCCCCTTTAATTATTGATTTTTATTTAGTTCTTAATATTTCTTGTTATAGGGGCAACAGAAATTAAAAATCCAATACAAACGACCTGTTTGCAAAATGTGTAGTTTTAATGTCATTGTAACAAATATACGGATATTGTTTATGATATCGACATCTCTAAATGTTGTGGAATAGATATTTTTGTGTATATGTGTAGAGTCACTATTGTGGGTGCATGTGTAGAACATAATTACATGAAAATGTATATAAATTAATTTATATTCAATTTTAACTGATACTCTTTTCGTGCCTTGTGTTCATTGTTTGTTCAAGGTATGTAAAGAGTGAAAAGAAAAATATAATATTTTCTTAAATGTTCAAGCGCTCAAGCTGAGAAGCATATTTTGAATTTAGTTATATGAGCAATCAATACGCATTATAAATGGTATTAACTAAATGTATAGGTAGAGTGGACTGCACGTAAATGCACGTAAAAGTAAATGAACAATTGTCAGTGTGCTTTAAAAGTAACTTCAATCGATAGTAAAAATTATACAATTATTATCCTTGCTTGTGTCCAATATAAGTTAAAAATATTTTATCTTTTTTCTATTAATTATGAATAAAGTTATTTATATTTTGTTATATGCTACAAAATAGAACAAAGCATATAATTGACATAATATTACATTAAAATATAAGTTTATTGCCGTGTAGTGTCGGTTTAGAATAACACTACCCCATTTCTAACCGTGGGTGATCGTAAGAGGCGACTAACGGTATTGGGGCTTTTAAGGGATTTATGGGCGATGCGGTTGGAGACCCATCACCAAAAACCTTTATTTCACCATCTTTTCCCCACGCAACTTCCAAAAGTGGCTGAGGAATTTATAATTCCTTGGCTCTGGCTACCCCTTCTAGGGAATTACAGCCGTGAGTATATGTATGTATGTATGTATGTAAAATATAAGTAAATAGCTAAACAGCATCTAGTTTTCAAGTGTCTAAGTCCTTACTATAGTAGCTATGTGTCTTGCTGAACTCTCGTCATAAAATGAATATCATTAATACGATGATATAAAATGAATAGTGATGAAGGATAGAAAAATAAAGTTGCTCCAGTTAAGTTGATCTTCATGGTAAAAGTTGTTCAGAAAACCCCCCTTTGGCTTGATACCCATTTTTGTTTCACCTGTACATGCCGCGCACATTCTTAGTACTAAAAACGGTTATTTATATGTTATAAACATACACAAATATTTATTTATTTGTGTTCATGATATGGATAAGAAAGGATATTAATTGTATGAGATAACACTCCAAAACTGAAAATACATTTGTACAAAGATATTTTATAACGAGATGTATTTTGTATTGTAATAGTCACTTGAAGTAAGTAGAATAAACGTTGCTTTATTTAGTTTTAAGTGATTCACTGTGATATTATTTGATCTCTTTCTATTCCTAATTTATTGCCAGTACTTTGGTATTGCTTAGTTATATTTTTACATTTATTTGTATTTGTTACATTCCTGTTATGTCAAGTCGGTTATAATTAAAATGTTATTTAAATGAAAGGAACATATAAAATATAGTTGGAATAATAATTACTCACTGAGTATTCACGATAGTCTTTAGTACAGTAGTTACCTATCTCATAAAAACAGATATGTTGTCCAAATTATTATGTCTATGAAATTTGGTACGCTACATGCGTATCTAGCTCGAAAAGTGAAAAAAAAAACAAAATTGTGAGTTAAGTCGACACTGTAATAAGGTTGGATACAGTATGGAACGTCCACGAAGGACAATTTTAGATCAATTAGAGAATGTGCTCAAAAAGGGCAGACGTCCGAAGAATAAACAATAAAAGGGCACGTATGAAATTATTGATGAATGTTCACAAAGTTCGATAGGTGTTCCAAGATCGTATAATGTGCGAAGGATAGTGTCTGCCTTGCATTAAGAACTAATAGCGTGATTTATGAATGTATGTATGTATGTATGTATGTAGAAACGTGAGGTACATACAATTGAAAGAAATTGATTGCATTAAATGGGTCAAACCTTTAGTTTTGTGTTAGTAATTGTTAGTGATTTGTAAGTAAAATAAAAGTACCGAGCAAAGCTGTGGCATCAACTAGTCAATGACAAATAGTTATAATGTGCAACGCATGTAATTGTTATTAGTATTTTGTATGGTGTCGAATATAGTAAATACAAACTGAATGTTGTACTCAATGTGATTTTGTGCCAAAGATGATGTACGTTTACAGTTATTATTGTGACAAAAATAAATGTTTTTATATAAAATCTTGCTGTGTTTTAATATTTATTTAAAAATACGGTTCTACTCCCATATTGTAAGCATAACTGCTTCTGTGGTCTAGCAGTAAAGCGCTCAGCAATTCACGGATAAACTCACAAAGTTGAGTTCTAATAGTTGAGTTATAATATGTAATTTTTTTTTCGTAATCTACTATTTCTAATCCACAAGTTTTAAAGAGTATTGTGATGAGTATTTCGAAAAAATAAAACACTGCCCAGCTGAGTGTTGGCTACGGCCTACTTTCCGTAGGTGTCATACGATCAGTGCTAGTTCTAGCACTTCTTGCAACCTGGGCGAGATTTCTTTGGCGCCCCCTAACTGCATTTTAATTACACACGAGAAAAGTCAATGGGTAAAATGAAATAACAAGCTATTAAAAAAAAACATGCTGTGTAGTGCCGGCTTAGGATAGCGCTACCCCATTTCTTCCGGTAGGTGTATTGGGGCTTTTAAGGGAACATTGGGCGATGCGGTTGGAGACCCATCACTAACAACCTTTATTTTACCATCTTTTCCCCACTCAACTTTCCAAAAGTGGCTAAGGAATTTCTATTTCCTTAGCTCTGGCTACCCCTTCTAGGGATTTATAGCTGTGAGTATATGTATGTATATATGTAAAAAAAACATTTATTAAACTTATAAAATTTGACTTTTCTCTACGATACGAGGTGACTAAGGGCTCTTGCGCACTAGCGGTTAGCCGCCTAGGCGGTTTGTTTGAGCGGTCCAACCGCTAAACGCGGTTTCGTTGCGGCTGACCGCTATGGCGGCCAACCGCGAAGAAACCGCAATGAAATCGCGTTTAGCGGTTGGACCAGAGCGGTCCGCGTACCTCATAAACAAAATGGACGCCATCGAGATAGCTTGTGTTATTTAT
This sequence comes from Bedellia somnulentella, assembly GCA_963576735.1. Classification (NCBI taxonomy): domain Eukaryota; kingdom Metazoa; phylum Arthropoda; class Insecta; order Lepidoptera; family Bedelliidae; genus Bedellia; species Bedellia somnulentella. The sequence continues at coordinate 3,542,885 of OY755185.1, read as the reverse complement.
TATTACTCCCGAAAACAACGAAATAAAAGTAAAAAAAGTTCTCTGTGTCGAAGTCCATGCGACTCACGTATAAACTCATCGGCGGCTCGCCGCAAACTAAAACCGCCAGTGCGTATAAGCAATATGGCGGCCAGCCGCGGAGCGGGCCGCAGCTCTCCATTCCATCCTCTCCATTCAACCGCCGCGGTTGAAAATTTGTGGCGGTCAAGTGCGCACAATCACAGGCGGTTGCATTTTAAACTGGGGAAGCGGCAGACCGCGCGGCTAGCCGCCCCCGCGGCGCTAGTGCGCAAGAGCCCTAAGAGTATTAGGGTTGTTGAGTGATTTGGCTAGAAAAGAAAATGAAAAGAAAAGAAAACATTTATTCATGGTTACACTTAAAAATATACAGTAACACTCACATAAATAAAGATACATTTAAAAAACAACACAATTAAAACAACCGTAAATTTCATGGAACTAAAATAACAAAAAAAAATGATTAAGGTATGGAAACAACACAAATAAAACAACCGTAAATTTCATGGAACTAAAATAACAAAAAAAAAATGATTAAGGTATGGAGACAATTTAACAGTGTTACATTTTAGGGGCTAGAGACCCGCTTTCATTCATAATTTGTTAAAAAATCTTTTCCCCCTCTTAATACAACAGCGGCTGAGAAAATTCCAGTAGAAAAGCACTGGCCACCCATTTTTGGGATATACAGCCGCGACTAATTCTATATATGTATGTATCAAAAACTGACTCTTGCCCTCCCAATTAACAAAAACGTCGTATAAGTCATTATTTGTACGACATAAAGTTGAATAGCAGTCCTATAACAGTAATTAGATGATTACTGGGTCCTATAGACGTAGTTAATTTAACTATTTAGTCGTGCGACGAATATGTTATATTAAACTAGTCATAGCAACGTCGGCAAGACTAAACTATATAACGTTTTATTTAAGTTTCAGCTAATACGTTTGTACGACCACGCAATAGTCATACTAACGTTACAGTCGAATTAACGTTTTCAACTGACAAAATTTGGTACTTGGCAAACCATTATATGATATTTATATAATGCAGTAGTTGTATACAGGTTTTAACATTGACGTTTATAAAACGGTCACTAGTATGTCATACAGCAGTCAATTTAAGACACTTAAATGACTTGGTTGTTTGATTACAACTCAAATATAACTTTTATATTACATTATGTCGATTTAATGTCATGCCCTGACTTTGTAGTCACATTGGAGTTAAGTTTTGACCTAAAAACGCCTTGGCCGCCATATTTACGTAACGTTTGATGCGAAAATGATATCGAATTATTCATGGAGAAAACTTAAACATAGTGGAGCTTTCAAAAAAAAAGTATCTCGACATTACGAATTATTTAAAAGTACAAGGCTACCTTGGTATTAACCACAAATAATGTTAAAGAAGAAAAGGGTACAACGCAAGAGCAACAAATGGTTCAGTACTAATTTAGTTTATTAAGTATTAAAATATCGCTAAATATTTTTTACGATATCGAATTTTCTTTATATCAGTAAATGTTTTATTGATTGATAAATTTTAATAGTAATGTTAAAATGGTTTTATTTAATACATGTGATATTTTATTTAATTTTGTTAGCAGTTGAACAGTTGAATTTGTTAAAAGTGTTCCTAATGCGGCCACCATAAAATATATGGTAAACTTTTCATCAGTCATCTTTGTTTTGGTATTTATTAAAATTATTATTTTTTAAAATGTAATGTTTTTAATTTCTCGCCGTGTAGTGTCGGCTTAGAATAGCACTATCCCGTTTCTGCACGTAAGAGGTGACTAACGGTATTGGGGCTTTTAAGGGATTATTGGTCGATGCGGACCCATCACCAACAACCTTTACTTAACCATCTTTTCCCCACTCAATTTTCCAGGAGCGCCTGAGGATTTTCTAATTCCTTAGCTCTGGATACCCCTTCTAGGGATTTGTGGCCGTGAGTATATGTATGTATGTATGTATATTTTCAGAAGACTATCTTAGTGATCATTGTCTTCTCACTGTCCAGTAAAAAGAAATGAATAATATAATCTTGGATACAGATAATGAAAAAGACAATACCTTTCAGGAGGATTTGAAATATTGGACTCTTGACTCTAAAATTTCTCATCATGCACTCAAAAGTTTATACATATGTGTGATATGAATGACATCATTAAATCTGAATCTACGTATTTTGTAGAGAATGTCAAATGTTAAATTGTTGGCATTCCTTATAATGAATATGTATATTTTGTTCCTCTCGTCCATACTTTGTTAAGGATTTATTCAAAATAAATTAAATATAATTACTGATATTAAGTATTTTAATTACCATTTGAAATCATGAATAGAAAATTGTATGCTTATTGAAACAATAATTAGAATATGATACAAATATTCAACCATATTTCAAATAGAAGTTACTTATAAATTTTTCTTTACTTTTGCTAAGAATGGGTTTTACCTGAAATAAATTTAAAGATAATTAATTTAGGTTAATGTTGACACATTAAAAAAACTATTATAAAAATACATTTACATACCTTTTACATTTGGCGATTTATCTAATTTTAATTAACGAATATTGTTATAGTATGAAAATGCAGAAAAACTAAGACTAGATGTGGAGGTTCCCGGCTTTCAGACCTCCACATCAGGTCTTACTTTTCTTCTGCGTATCTGTACTGCAACGCTATTTGTTATATGTATAAAAAAATAATTCAATGTTATAAGGAACCCTAATAGCTAGCTTTAATGGCGTATTGCATGGTCTTCAAATAACCTTAAAAAGACTTTGTGTCTTTAAAACGTCATAAAGAGGTAAGTATGCAACCAAAGCAATATGTCTGACATTTTTAAAAATAATTTTATTTTTGGTAATAAAAATATGATGTTTTAAACACAAAACTAAGAAGGGGCATGAAAATATGAATTGTATTTACATAGGTATATTATCGTAAAACTTAAATTCCCAGTCGAACTAAACGGTATTAAAGACAAATATTGTAAGCAAAATATGAAAGTCACATAATACTCTAATTTCTTTTCCCTTACTTCCTTGTAATTATTTATCTTGCACTTAAATCTCCAAATAAAAACAACAATTAACAAGAAATATTAAGCAGCCTTTCAGGGGTTGTTACTAGACTCATATAAAACGTTTTAATAATTCAAAAACATCTGTACGACCGCAATATAACCAAACAGGTGTTTGTAAAGTTACGGTGCAACTACTGCGCGATGAAAGTGGTAATTCATAAACGTTCACACGACTTTTAAATGACGTTAACGGAGTCATCTTCTGACTTTTGTATGACCATTATACAACATTGAAGGTCGTATAATTGGGGCCCTTTTCGCGTTTAGTAAACGTTATTATAACATTAGTGTGACATAGCTTTTACGAATAGTGGTAACAAAATAACGTTAACATAACTATTGAACGACTTTAAATTGTTAATTGGGCTATTCATCGCAATGTGATGACTCGAAGACCAAAGTTAATATTTTATCAACAAAGCCAGTGACCTAATAATGATAAAATAATGATTTGAAATACCTCACTCTAACTTGTCACATTTAAAATACGTAAGTATTCTAATTAGTTATGAAAAGCTTATAAAAATATGTGGACATAAGTGACTTAAAGAAGTATACAAAATGTTACCGAGTAGGATAGTCGTAAGTTCGTTTCTGATAATAATATGTTTACTAAGTTGTAAAGCCATTTTCTTACCTACCTCAACAGTCAACGGCATAAGGAAGGCAATGCGATGTAAGTTTTATATTATCTGTTTACCACAATAGTTTCTCGTGGCTTAATATATTTTATGTGTTGTATTGATTTTACAATTATTCTACGGAAACAATAATCTATTTACTACGCGGTATAGTTTGTATAATTTTGGGAAGTTTTCACTGGCTATCTATAGGTATATACTCACGGCTATAATCGTTAATGCTTCGGATTATGAACTTAAAACTTGGTGATAAGATAAGATAACTTTCCAGTCACATCTGCGCCACGCCAAACAATAACTCAAAAAGCTTCATATCACTGTTAACCTCTTCATAGCTTCTCTTGTGATATAGGAGGGAAGATATGTGATTATTCTATCCTTAATAGCCAGCATGTCATGGTTAAGTACAACTTCCCTGTAACATGAGATGTGTGACAAGTTAGTTACAGATGAGTTTGTGTGAATATTTTGTCTGATTCGCTTCCACATGCTATGTGGGCTAGATAATGGCTAGTGATTAAACGACTACCAAATATGTTAAGAAATTACTTCCAATAAAATCTTAAGGCTTGCCAAAACGGATGAATGCTCACCAAATAGTTTATCACAAACTATTTTATAAATAAAGGTAATATTTATTTTCCTTACATGCAATAAAAATATTTGAACACCTTTATAGTTGACTTCAGATCAAATAATCTATATTATTGTTAAATAGATGTCACCAATATTTTATATTATTACTTCCATTTTAGCAATTTTGCTGAGGCAAAAAACTAAATGTTAACTGCGCAATTTTTTGTGATACCAAAAATATTACTACTTACTCCAATCACAATCATGGGTATTTTTATTTTAATAACTTGAGTGTACGTTAAGTGTACCTTAAAACAATATAGATTTTGAAAGTTGTCAAAGTAAGCGAGAGATTATTTCACTATTTGATGTTAACCGTTTTATTCCGAGCCATAATTTAAATTTTAGCAATAGTTATTATTAACTTTAAGCTTAATCTTTTATGATGTTAGCTTCATTTATTTTTGATATATTTTTTCTTTGTTTTATTTTTCACACTTCGTCCTTTGTTCTCGTTCATGTGGGCATCTAATAATGTGAACTTATTGTCCAGGGAACGTCCCCTGGCTGGGGCTGGGCATGTGGTGCAACGGCTGCCCGCCGCGCTCCTGCGAGGACGATGAGGCCATCATACACGGGTATTGCTGCGGGTGCGCTTATCATTCAGGTGGGTTGACCTAACTATTATAAATTTATGTTGTTGTATTTTGGTTGCATAGATATTATACAAAAGGTATGGCAGGCTAAGGAAGGTTCAGTGGCCACTGTGAGATTTTCCGAATATTTTTTACACGTCTGTTTGCTATCATTTAACTAGGCAACACTCCAATTCACAGCCGGCTACCATGAATACTTTCCGATATTTTGACAAAAACGTCAAATCTGCAGACGTTATTTCAATTTATATTTTCTCCTTAACTATAGTAGGCAGAATATTGAAACCAACTAGTATCTACGTGCATTGAGTTAAAGTATACTCTGGAGTATTATTTACTAAAGGGTTGCTTGAAAAATTCCAGAAAAAAGACACGTTTTATTTCTTGACATTTATTTTTGACAGGTTCTTCCAAAGGCACACCCATGAAAGTTATAATATAAAACAAATATCTTTCAGCACACCAAAAATTGTTTCATTCGGTTGGGTGCGTCTACGCTAAAAATCGATTAATGTTGATAATGTAACATAAACATATTATCCATACAATGCTAATTTAAGTTACATTCTATTTGAATTTCTTCTTACAATCTAAAGAATAACAAATGTCATTCTCTGACATATGGTGAAGTTTGTTTTTTTAATACCTACATAAATACTTCCACTCATTCAATTGATTAACAATGTTAGAGAGATTTCGTCCTTATGGTAGACCCTAAAAATCGATGAAATGATAAACAGGGGGCAATATGACTGAAAAAATATTCTTATTTTTAGGAACCTGTGATCTCTTCTTGCGCATCACTAACAAAGTGCTGGGTGTGACAGAGATCGCAGGTCTGTCAGAGGCAAAAAGTGCGTGGTTGGATATGGTCGGTCCAAACACAAATGTCCCTACCACTCTGTCCTCTCAGAGGCTTTGGGATGAGCCACTCTGCCGTCAAGTTCAAGTAAATCTCACCAATACAGCTCTTGACATGGTGGAGCGAGCTCGTCTCCTAGCGTTTGAGCCAGAATCGGGACATTGGTTGAAAGCGTTGCCTTCTAGCAATCTAGGAACGTTGCTAGACAGGGGCACTTTTTCTATTGCCATAGGTCTAAGGTTGGGCGCAAAATTAAATGAACAACATCACTGCCGCTGCGGTGCTTTAGTGGAACAGCTTGGACACCATGGACTTTCATGTCGTCGCAGCGCTGGACGTCTGTCACGGCATGCTGCCCTCAATGACATCATCAGGCGGGCCCTTACCACCATCAACGTGCCAGCTATCTTAGAACCTTCAGGTTTGCTACGTGATGATGGTAAGAGGCCTGACGGGATGTCATTGATACCTTGGAGGAATGGGAAGACGCTTGTGTGGGACGCAACTTGTGTTGATACGCTGGCGCCTTCCCATTTGTCAGGGTCTGCGGCTCGGGCTGGAGCTGCGGCTCATGAAGCCGAGGGTCTTAAGAAACGTAAGTATGGCTTCCTTGACGAAAGTCATATTTTTGTTCCTTTTGCTGTAGAGACCCTCGGCCCATGGGGTCCAGATGCGCGTAGATTATTCAAGGATATATCTACGCGCCTTGTTGAAACTAGTGGGGATCCTAGGGCTGGCACATACTTTGCCCAAAGAATAAGTATAGCCATACAAAGGGGCAATGCAGCCAGCCTTTTGGGAACCCTTCCCCCCAGCGGCAGTGATTTTAAAAATATATTTTTTATATTGTTTAATTATTATTTCTATCTTTTGTATATATATTTAAAACTCATAGATTAAGGTTATTCTGTACAAATTGAATTAATTACATTATTAATTATCTTATTTCTAGTTGGTTACATATTTTAGTCGGTGGGAGTTTTCTTAAAATAAGCCTTATATAAGGAGGTTTTCTTTCCAGATCACCTGCCAGTGATGTGTCCCGAGTTCCTGCAATGTCCTCTCAACCTGCACGGGCTGTGCCACGACTACGAATACATGATGAGGTGCTGCTGTTGAAAACCTATTACGATTAAATGCATGCAATACAAATATGATTTTTTTATTTTTTTTGGATTCTATTAATAATTAACTCATTTCTTAGTTTACACTGTATATCCCCGAAGAGATGGCAAACGTTTTAATATTTATTAACATCCCATTTTGATATTTTATCATACGATGGTCAGGCTACCCACTTTTTACCTGTACAGTATAAACACGTAAAAGAGGGCAGGTAAATCGCAGATTCTAAGAAAACACTGTCACATGAATAAGTAGAACGGAGGTACCAAGTAAGCCATGTGGATTTCCTCACGATTTTTCTGTCCTCGTTAAGTACCTCGATTAACAATTCACACATATGACTACCGAAATTCACATAGGTGTACCAACTTTAGCGGCGGTGCTTGTACCAAGTTAACGCTGATACATTCTCGTAAAATGCATAATTCATTTCATTATATATATATATATAGCCACCTTCCTAACTTAGCTGGTTCATGTGATTAACTTGAAACATTTGCACCCTTTAATGACTTCTCTTTTAATATGTTTGTTCAGAACACATTCTTCTATCTTTTATCTAGCTAATAGCTTCCTTAGTTTTGTGATAGAAATAAACTCTATTTCAAATGTAATATTTAGGCCCATTCTTTTGAAGGGAAACTCTTTTTGTTTGCATAATGAATCCTCTTTAAGACGGAACATAAATAACCTTATTTATTATTCGTTAAAAAAGGTCAAAAATAAAACACAATTATACAGCATACAATTTAATAATTTCTAACAAACCCTTCTTACAATATTACAGTGGGCAGCGAAGACAAAACTTCGTGATCGTACAAAAATAATAATACAATTAGTGAAATAAGCTACCATATGTGTAGTAAATTTAATGACACGTAATTCAGTTATAAAAGAAAGTAATATAAGGCGTAGTGCATATTTAAACCACAAAAAACATCAGTGATCTTCATACATTAGAATTAATACAATACATATTCTTGTCTGTTTTTTACTTCACTATGCTTACTGAGCTGAAACTCATTTTCCCAAACCGTGAATTGAAGTTATGTTATTAGGTTCCAATACAAGTGCATAAGAAGCAACTTAAAGGCGTGGATCAGAAGAAGCAGTCTTCATCAGGGTTTGTCACTTAGCCTGATATATTTAGTAGTACAAGCTAGTAAAATTACCGCTTAACACACAATTTTGGACATAAAACCTCGTATCAGTGCTTCTTGTGACTCGATTCTTATTGCCTTAGCACCTTTTATAATGACTAAGGATTTACAGTCACCCTATTTTAAAAATAATGATACTAAGTTAGTACCACGGTTTATTGACGTTCAAAAGTTTACCTATGTACATTTTTACTTCCCATTTTAATATTATTTAATATTTAAGGGTCCTTTATAATATAATAGTGTAAAATGAAACAAGATAAACATCAGCTATGGCTAATCTACAGTAATGATATAACACACATTGCAATGAAATGCCATTATCCCTAAGATTATAATATAAAACCAACTAATAAAGTATATTTTAATGGACGTAAGCTACAAGGTAAATTAAACTCTAAAGTTACTTAACTATTGAATTGAACATCGTAGAACTCATAAATATTTAGTTCAAAAGGTGATTGTAAAAAATAATGTATATCAGCAGGCAAGCACGAGCACTATTTTATCGACACGATAACGGTTAGAATGAGATGACAGTATAAGATACTATGTAAGTGCGAAAGAGATAGCTGTTTCATACGACGCGATATCTAGTTAAAAGTCGTTCATGCGAGCCATGCAGAGAATGGTATGTTTTATAATAGTATTTAATAACTACACTTTTATAAAAAGTTTTCCTAACGAAGAAAGATAAAGACTATTCTGTGTCACTCTAATGCAAAATTCATCATAAGCCACACAAACCATTCAGCGCATATTATTATCAACTAGTATTTTCTTAGATTTTTTTGGTCGTACTTTTGAGGACTATCAAGGGTGGTTTGCTGTAGTTAGCAATTTTGATTTATATCATTGAAATTACTATATCCGAAAACTATTGTAGACTTTGAAACGACAGAATTATCGAAGAACGGTCATACTTTGGATGATTTTTTGGTCTATCAAGGCATTTTTTCAATAAATTGTTGCTTACTGAAATAATTTAACTATAATTGATTTGATATAATCAGTATAGGTTATCCTTCAATACTTTCCTTATAAGATATTATCTATATCTCGGGTATCTATCCATTTATTAATTAAAAAAGCATGTAATATCTACAAAGTGATGTAGTTGATTCTCCAAAATTTTATGAATCCTTAGTACAGTTTTCCTGTAACTTTAAATCCATCACATTTTAGAATAATTCGTCTGGTTACCATATATTTCAGCATTATATAGCTGTCTCCCTAAAAAACTGTAATGACGGAAGATCGTTTGTATGCACTTATTGTTTAATACACAATTAAACTGCACTTATATATTAAAAAAAAGTCGGTTAAATTATTGCTTTTCATTAGAGGGATAGTTTTCTCTTCAATTAAGGGCAATATCTAAATTATATTTCCATGACCCTGCAAAAGCACATACTTGCATATCGTCTGCTCACACCCAATTTAAAAAGGGAATGTAATAATATAAAACGGACTGATTCAATGCTTTTGATTATACTTTAGTATTTGCAAAACTTTAGTTTGTGTTTAGTTATTAGGGAAATTAATATTCAAAACTATGCTGTCCTTAAATATATTTGATTCTATATTTTTTAAATTTTTCTATATGGGTAAATAAAAATCTTTACATGTTTAATAAAACATCAGAGGATGTAATTTTATGTTTTTATATTAGTAAATTGCAAACATGCTAAAGTAATATCTAACTTCATCTCATAATTGCTCTTATTCAGTTGTTTTGGTTAAATATAAAAATTAAAAGATGTGATAAGAAATTAAACAATATATATAAATACAAATTACACTATATTTCGTGATACCACCAAGTTACAAGATAAAAACATCATGAGCGAGTAATTATTATTGTATTTGAATAAAATTAAACCATCAAGCAACTTAGAGCTTAAAATAACCAATTTATAATAATAATTAGCTTACAGAAATTAATCTGGTGTTCGGCAACCCTATATCAAAATAACGCGTTTCTAATGATTCATGTAACTCTCAACCAATTAGGTAAAACCAACACAAAAATTCGTGGCCTCTGATTGGTCGAAATAGGTCGTCTAAAAAACCAATCACTAGGGTTGTAACCCGTCAGTTTCACGTTTCAGTATTGTAATCAACGACATAACATTAGAAAGGACCTTTTTACAACTTACATTAAGGGGGTTATTTTAGTTATATTATTGAACACTAGATTAACTTCTACAAGTCCATATTTAATTCTTATGGTAATGATAACTAACTTATCGTTAGGGTGGCGTATCACGTCCGTGATAAGCCTTCGAATACAATTTAATATAGCTTTTGTGGTGATTGTGTTTACGATCGGTGCTTGGCGATGCGCGGCCGCTCTCTCTCCCGGGACTGCAACAATTACAAATATTTAGATTTCATAATTAGATAATAGTAGTAGAACCTTGTGAGAGAAAGGTAGTTTGCCATTGAATCCCCATTTGGTATCAGACGATCATAAGTTCATAGGTAATATAACTCTCAGATATTTAACGGAGGGGGGTCTAATCACGAATATGGCACGAGCAAAATAGAGAATCTTGGACCTATCAATATTTATAGGCTAAATTCTGAAGAACAAACTTCACAATCTGGGTCTTCCAATGCGATTCAAATCTGGATAAAGTCGTTCGTTTCCCAAGCACTTTAAAGCAGATGGTAGCTACAATTGTGGCGAAAACCGGCCATGTTGCGATGATTACAATTAAGGTTTTAAAAATCTTTATTGAATTTGTATTTTTTTAAATTTTTTCGTTATTTTCATTCTCAGACTCACGTAGTACGAATCATCAGCAAGACGAGCGACCAGTGTCGACGGGGCGGCCCTGGCTTTGATCATACTATACTACTAGTTTGAAGTGAAGTTAACGAGATGCATACTATACTATACTACTAGTTCGGCGGGTAGATGCAAATATCACTTACGTAGGAAAGTACAGCATGGTTTTTTTATTCGGAAGCTCTGGAGTCTTTTAGGGATTTATTGCCGTGAGTATAAGAACGCTAGGAGCACATTTTTAATTTGAAATTTTTTTGAAGTGTTATGTTGTTGTGTTTTTTTTTAATGTGTGTGTTCTTTTTTTCTCATACCCACATAGTACTATTCAGCAGCAAGACGAGCGTCCAGTGTCCACAGGGCGGCCCTGGTCGATCTTGACGGCGGCGGCGGCGGGCGCGGACGGCGGGCCCACCCTAGCCTTGATCTCCGCCGCCATCGTCATGAACGCTTGCTCTACGTTCGTCGAGCTCTTGGCTGACGTTTCCAGGAATGAGATGCCGAGTTGTTCGGCGTATTGCTGGAATAAAATTGAGTAACTTATTAAGATCGTTCTCAAATACTCTGTTGATATTGTCGTATTTGACCTCGATTTCAAAGCGTTAAGGGTGAGATGATGGTGGAAATTTCATTAGAAAAAAATATAATTCCGTGCTATGGGAGGTGGTTGTCTGCGGTAGACTTTGGGCTAGTCATCCTATTCAGGTTAGGTTAGTTGAGATACATTAGTTGAAACATGCAATAATTGTAATCTACCCTCACTACTGTTTAAATCAATTATGTATTACTTAAAAATAATGAGACAATAAGTTTCAACATGAACTCAAATCTTTATCTATCCGTTAATATAAAGTAATATTTTCAATATAATCCAAATGCAACGGAAAGAAAAACCTACAACCATTTCCATGAATGAGCAAACTCACATTAGCCGTAGCATAATCGACGACCTTCTTGGTGATGAGATCCGACTTGTTGCCGACCAGCAGCTTGTTGACGTTGTCGCACGCGTAGCGGTCGATCTCCTCCAGCCACTGCTTCACGTTGCTGAACGAGTCCTGCAACAGACATAGCACCTTTTTAATACACCATTAATAGAAATCGAGGTTACCAACGAAGAATTTACGGAATCACTAGCGTGATATATTTGTCTAAAGTTACACACCAACTTTAAACCCTTAAAAAAGAAAACCCAACAAAGCGGAAAAGGGTTTGTTGAGTTTTCTTTTTTTGGGTTTCCTGTTAATAAGAGAAGAAAAGGTTTTTATTAGACGCTTACTTTTAGAACCCCGTCTCAAAACCCCTTTTGAGAGGGTAATTTTGGAGGGGTTTCCTTTTCAAATTTAAACTTAAACGTTCACGCCGTATATCCCCGAAGGGGTTGGCAGGAGGCTAATACTTCTGAACATCACGTTACATTTGTCACCATAACGATATATAAATGATATGATACGCCATATTTCAAATAAATCGTCATTCAAAAAGAAGCTTAAGATTACGATGTTAAATAACTTCAAATATAGTTAACATCACACCTGCAACTGAATGGCTATTATTATTCAATAATATAATTAATATCTTTATTCATACATTTTATATCATTTTTAGGTCTATATCGTATATATGTGTAAGTTTATTATAAATATATATGTACATAAATGTATTAAGACATTATGAATATGGTTTTGTGCTTATATGTCGGTGAAGGATTAGAAAGATGTCATTAAAGTTAACATGTCGTGTTCTTTTTTAGTTTTATTATTATTATTAGTTTTCGATCTGCGTTTCAATGGTTAAATGTTTTGTTTTTTAGTTTAGGTTTTATCTTATTTTATGTATTTTTCAAGGGTCCCGGCTGAAAATCAGCGTGCACTAAAGCTAAAACTCTAGTGTACATATGCTGAGTCGGCGCCTTTTTGGCTCTCATTGTGTGTAATTTGTGCGATTGTTGTATTTACATGTTGTATCATATGAGGGACTGAATAAAGTTTTTTTACTTTTACTTTATATTTTGAAAAAATGAGAAATTGCTGTGTAGTGTCGGCTTAGAATAGCACTACCCCATTTCTTCCGGTGGGTGTACGTAAGAGGCGATTAACGGTATTGGGGCTTTTAAGGGATTTTTGGGCGATGCGGTTGGAGACCCATCACCAACAACCTTTATTTTTACCATCTTTTGCCCACTATCATTTCCAAAAGTGGCTGAGGAATTTCTAATTCCTTAGCTCTGGCTACCCCTTCTAGGGATTTACAGCCGTGAGTATATGTATGTATGAGAAAATGTGAATATAAAAAAATTCTTTGTTGCTTCTTCTACATACATATACCCACGGTTATAAATGCCTTAACGGGGTAGCCAGAGCTTTGGAATGAGAAATTCCTCAGCCACTTTTAGAAGTTGATTGGGGAAAAGATGGTAATAATAAATGTTTTTGGTGACGGATCTCCAACCACATCGCCCAAAAATCACTTAAAAAGCCACTGTACCCTTAGTCGCCTCTTACGATCACCCACGGGTAGAAATGGGGTATTTTTATTCTAAGCCGACACTACAAGGCATAGAAAAATTAAGAGATCAATAAATTTTCTTAAAAAATGGTTAAACAGACTAAGAATCAATGCTCAGCCGAAACTACTATACTTATAAACTTAAAATTTATAAAGTGAAAAAATTGTGAGGACACTATGAAAAACACCTTTTTTCCCATCGCATGACAGAGACCCTCAACAGGTCAGTTAAATATTTCAGTTTGACGGCGTGAAAGTCTACACTTTTGACAGTACGAAGTCTGTGTCACACGAAGTCACAGATATCACAGACCACGATATCACCATGGCTGGATTAATGACTCAAAAACGCACTAAACAAACTGCAAAGAAAACCCGAATTAAAATAGATATGGAATCGATTAAAGCTGACGTGGCGACACTGGACTGGATTTCTTTAACTGACAATTGTTCACTAGACGAAACAGTTAAAAAATTCACGGATGAACTCTTAAAAATCGTTGAGAAACACAGCGTTACAGTGCAAGTACCTCATAAAAAGAGAATACTGACACCCTGGGTCACACCTGGCCTGCTAAGATGTTCTCGGCACAGGGATAAACTCCATCTTGACTACAAGCAAAATCCTGATAACCCCAGTACGAAGCTAATCTATATCAGATATAGAAACTTTCACATCAGTTTACTTCGGAATATAAAAGCTGAATTCTATGAGAAGCAATTGTTAGAAAATCGTGACTCTCCTAGAAAACTATGGAGTACTATTAATACCATCACCCATAGATCCAAGCGCCCAGTCACTTCAGAGGCTCTTACATCAGTGAAGCAATCCGTCTCAGAATCCGTTAATCACGTGAACAGTTATTTTGCCAACGTTGGCCCGACGTTAGCAAACAAGACCTTAATGAACTTGAAGGAAACGGAAGTGTCACTAGCTAGAAAAGTTGAAACTAATAATCACTCTCCACTCCATTCTTTATTTCTGACACCCACTAACGCTGAAGAAGTATTGAGTCTAATCTGTTCACTAGAACCTAACAGAGCTCCAGGTCTGGATGAGATTAATAATAAACTTCTTAAGAGCATCGCACCCATGATTGCAGGCCCGCTGGCTTTTATCTTCAATAAGAGTATTTCAGACGGACAATTTCCCACTCAATGGAAGACTGCCCTTGTTAAACCCATTTACAAATCAGGCGAGAAAAATGTTCCTGAAAACTATCGACCAATTTCTTTACTTGGAGTTTTTTCTAAATTATTGGAACGTCTTATTAATGATAGATTGGTCGAATATTTGGAGTCAAATGGACTGCTCATGGATAGACAATACGGATTTCGAAGGGGAAGATCCACTGAAGATGCTACTAAACTATTAGTAGATATTGTATCAGCTCATCTAGATCGTGGCCTTAAATCTATTGGTGTTTTCTTGGATTTAGCAAAGGCCTTTGACACCGTATCCATCCGCATACTTCTAAAAAAAAATGGAAGCAACTGGTATTCGGGGCATTGCATATGACTGGTTCTATAGTTACTTGACTAATCGGAAACAGTGCACCAAGCTGGGCAACCACTTGAGTGACCTACAAAGTGTGTCATTTGGTGTGCCACAAGGAAGTATACTGGGACCAACTCTTTTTCTTATATATATTAATGACATAATAGCCTCGACAACGCTAAATACCGACCTTCTGTGCTATGCGGACGACACTGCTATAATATTTTATGGTAAAACGTGGCCTGAAGTGAATAGAATTGCCCAATCAGGACTTACCAGGATCACGGGATGGCTTCAGGATAACTTATTAACATTAAATGCTACCAAAACATGTTATATCTGTTTTCACAAAACCGAATCGTCCGCCCCGCCCTCTGATCTTGACGCTCTTAAAGTACATCAGATTGCATGTCCCTTACTCCAATTCAGCAGTGAGACAGTAGGATGCTCATGCAACGAAATTACTAAGTGCCGCTCGATTAGATACCTCGGCATAGTAATTGATGAGCATCTTAACTTTAAGGAGCATATTAGTATCACTTCCGCTCGCTTACGGAAAATTATTTTTGTTATAAGGTCTCTGCGTGAAGTAACGCATGGCAGGATACTACACACCGTATATTTGGCTTTATGCCAATCTATACTTAATTATTGTATATTGGTTTGGGGTGGATGTGCAACTACAACCATGATTGTCCTAGAGAGAGCGCAGAGAGCTGTGTTGAAGACATTACTAAGAAAACCTCGAAGATACTCCACTTCAGCATTATATGAAGAAGCTGATTTTCTTAGTGTGCGCAAACTTTTTATTCAGCGAGCTGTCCTAGCTGCAAAACAAAATATGTGCCAACAGCACCGCAGTGATATGTTTAGCAAACGTTTATTTCAGTTACCGGTACCAGTGACTCGCACTACTTTTGCTCAACGGTTCCCTAGTTTTTTATCTCCCTTCTTGTTTAATAAACTGGTTAAAGATATTGTCACATTAAAACAATGTGATAAAAGTAAGAGTAAAAAAGAGTTATTTAAAAAATTAATGAATATTTCGTACGCTGACACAAAGGCTTTGCTAAAAGTTGTCTCGTAGTTGTCTCTCACACACACATAACGTAAACAATAAAATTAGACATGAGACATTGTCAACACAATAAAAAATAACAAAAGTACTAACAACAACGAATGAAATGCATCAATTCAATTGCTGCATCAATAACAGCTTGTAAGTGTGTGCGTATGGGTGTCTAACGCATTAAATGAAAAACATTATAGAAATTACATACATAAACGATCACGCCGTTTGTCCCCGAAGGGGTTGGCAGAGGTACTTATACTTCTGAACATCACGTGACTTTGTCACCTGGTGTTCAGAGTACCCATGTTTTGCATGGACAGTGTACTCACGTGATAGGGGGCAGGCCTATCGCCATTTTGTACGAATACACTGTCACATGCATGACTAAGTACAACTCAGCCATGTGGATTTCCTCACGATGTTTTCCCTCACCGTTAACAACCATGATAAATTAACCACACATATGTCTTTAGAAAAGACAAATTGGTGTAGGCCCGACCCGGGATTGGAACACTAGTCGTTTGCACGATAACCCGTGTTCTACCCATTGAGCTATCACGTCGTCCTCAACGTACCTCAACTACAACATTAAAATATTTGGTCAATTTTCTAATCAAAATAATCACTTAAAACAAAAAGACAGTTAATAAAACCTCAGTTCTTAAAACTGCAAGCAAAGTAACAAAAAAACTACAGTTAAATTGGCCCAATTCCAAGTAGGGTTAGTTCCAAACGCAACAATATCATTACTGTTCACCTTGAAATATTTACGTGAAATAAAGAACTAGCCTTTGTTTCCTGACACGCTTTAAAGATGCTTAATGCAAATAACTTATATTATTTTCAATCTAATTAATAAATATTTTTGATAAGGGTAGGCAGAGTTGTAGAACCTAAGATTCTATACTAAACTTTTCTTATGTGTATTAGGAGAAAGGATAATTACAGAAAGTAATTATGCTAATGATAATGCCAAGACTAATCAAGTACAATTTTACAAATATTATCTATTTCTTGACCATGTGGTGAACTAAAGGCTTACATAGGCAGGCATAAACTTAGCAATGCTATTTGAACTAAGGTTGAGCATATTGTATTAATATAAGGAATACATATATGTGTTTTTATCCCTCACATTATCTTAATTATGTAAAGCATCTTACATTAGATAATAGGATAAATATAACCAGAAACAAATTTCATGCTTGGCTAACAAACACAGAAAAAGAACAGTGTACTCTGAAACAACACAACAGATTGCCGCCGAGGAAAACAAGCAATTCCAGACAAACACATCTATGAGGGGTATAATGAAATAGTGAATATGTTAATTTGAATTATAACTTGGAACAGGAAGAGTGTTATGACATTACTCTTGATACCAATTAATGGTACTAAATGACATGATGTTTACTGGCCACTGCCCTTTCCTATCAGCATGTTTATTTACTTAGCAAACATTAGCCACACTTATAGGTTAATATTTATAAATTACTAAAAACCTATATATTTTCTGTGTAGCTTCAGATGTGGGTATCGTAAGAGGCTTCTTAGGGTTTGGGGCATTTTAAGTGGTGGTTGAGCTATTTGGCTGGAGAATCATAACAAACAACCCTTTATTTTAAAAATCTTTCCCCTACTAAAAAAAACAAAATTGGCTGAGCTATTGCTCATTTGAAACCTCTGGCTATGTTTTATGGGAATTATAGTCATGGTAACTATAAAAGTTTATAATTGTAATGTATTTTATATACTATCACGTGAATACACTGTCTAAGCAAAACGTGGGTACCTTCTCTGGAAACTAGATGGCGCTTGCCATGTGAGTTCAGGAATATTGGTACCTCTGCCAACCCCTTCGGGGATAAACGGCGTGAACGTCTATGTTATGTTTTATGTATTTTATATACAACCGTGATAGCCCAGTGGGTAGAACACTCGGTTATCGTGCAAACGACTAGTGTTCAAATCCTGGGTCGGGCCTACACCAATTTGTCTTTTCTAAAGACATATGTGTGGTTAATTTATCATGGTTGTTAATGGTGAGGGAAAACATCGTGAGGAAACCCACATGGCTGAGTTGTACTTAGTCATGTGACAGTGTGTTCGTACAAAAACGGCGATAGGCCTGCCCCCCTATCACGTGAGTACACTGTCCATGCAAAACGTGGGTACTCTGAACACCAGGTGACAAAGTCACGTGATGTTCAGAAGTATTAGTACCTCTGCCAACCCCTTCGGGGATATTCGGCGTGAACGTTTATGTTTATGTTATGTTATTTTATTTAGTGTGGTTTCTTACACCTAAAAAAATAGTACTACTCAATATTTATCCTCCGTGACTAATGACAATACTAAGATAAATAATGGGGTACTCCATACACTTGATAAGAGAATTGTTTATATTAGCAAACAAAAGGTGGACTGATAAGTCAGGAATGGTTCACTGACTCATGCTGTGCATTAGTGAGCAAGATTTTTATAGTTTTGTTTCATTTCATTCTATTCATTTCTTTACATCTTTTTTAGGTTGTCTGGAAGAGATCACTTTTAGTGATAAGACCGCAAATGGTACTTCTTGGTAAGTTTAACCCTTTATAAGGCAGTGGCCAAATAGCAACCAGCATTATTTCAACCTTACCTAGCTTCAAATAGAAGTGAAATACAATAAATTTTTGAGCATACCTTGGCTTATAAAGAAGTGCAAGAAGGAATTTTTCTAGTATTTTTTTTCTTTATAGCTCAAAATTAAAACACATCATGAGTTTTACACTAAGGCTTAAATGAACAAGTGTTGTTACAAATTATAGTTTGTTAAGCTAGTGACTGAAGCACAAGTGAGTGAATACTATAATGAAATGAGACCAAATTTACAGCTAATCTAAGTTTAGATTTTTTGAGTCAAGTTAAAGCAATTGTATTTTCTATCATGTTTTAATACTCAAAGTTAAGTAATAAAATATAAGGCAATATTTATTTCACTCAAATTAACTCTTAGTAGAGAAATAATTAAGGTTATGTTCTCAATGTCAAATAGCTAATAAATATACCAAACAAAACCAGTTTAATTAATTTGCATATTTGCATGTGGTATTTTGTTGGTATCTTCTGCCTATGACTTATTGTCTTTATTATGACTAGTGACTATCATTAGCCTTGCCAGTGTAAACATGTTATTAAATTAAAAAATATTCTCCAGGGATTGGATTACAAGACCAATATCCTTTTTCAACAAAATAAGAGAATGTAATACAAATTTTGTAACTTTCATTTTTAGTATCATCTGGCTTCATAAGAACAGACAGGCCTTATTTTTTATTGAAAACTTTTCTTTTTCTGATAATTAAAACATAACATAGATAAATAAAATCAAAACACAACCTTACTTAAGAAATTGTAAATACATTCAAAAACAGCTTTTCATCAAAATTTTACTGACATTCCTTTGTAATTTGGTTTGTTTACTGACATGTATAATATCCATTTATTTATAAGGCAACAAATCAACCTAAGTTGAACCACAGTTGAGAAGAATGTTTGTGCCATCCTAGCATCAACAGTGACACTCCCACAGCAGAGAGCTCCCAGAAGTTTCAGAAAATCTGGTTTTATTGTACTATAAGATGGCTAAGTCGTAGTCGTACAAAGACTTAGTAATGTTTTTTTTCTAACTTTGCATAATTTAAAGAAGTAGTGATGTTCAATAAAAGTGTATTACCTGATCTGTGCAATCATAAACAATGATGATTCCGTGTGCTCCTCTGTAGTAAGACGATACAATAGTTCTAAACCGCTCCTGTCCGGCTGTGTCCCATATCTGCAGCTTTATTGTTTTCCCATCTAACTCTACAGTCCTGATTTTGAAATCAACACCAATTGTACTGATATAGCTTTCAGTGTATGTGTCATCAGCAAATCTGAGTAGCAGACATGATTTCCCAACACCAGAATCACCAATTAGGAGAAGTTTGAACAAGTAGTCGCTGAAAAAAAATAGCATGTGTTATTGTTTATATTGACTTTAAAACAGTACTGATCAGTTGCATTTTAGGACGTACAAACAAATTTTCATAATGTGTAATTCCTGACAAAACAAAACTAACTTGCAAAGAACAAAGGATTGGGAAACTTGATATTGCATTTAGTTTATTTGTTTTTTTAAAAATCAATATTACAGTATTTACTTACTACTCCTTATACTTTACTGTGCTAATACGCCATTCTCACATATGTAATTTACTTTTAGTATTACGACTGTATGGCATTGCATTAATCCTAGCAATTGCTTGAGTCATTGTCCATAGGATATTAATCAGTGAAGTCTGACTCAATCGAAACATTGATCAAAGGTTCTAAATATGTTACTACGTGTTACATTCAAGGGTAGGTAATTAAACATTGGATTACTTGACAATGAATACGCAAAACACAGTCGAACAGTGGAATCTTTGAACCATAAGTATACTTTAACGAATGAATTTTAGGTACTTACTATTCAGGATTCATTTTGTACTATAATTCGTAAATTTTGTAAGATATCTCTAATTTCACGTAGCGTTAAAAACACAAAAGTTCTTTGTTTCCTTTCTGTAAAATAGCAAAAAAATTAAAATACGTAGAGTAATGGCCGCCAACACAGAAACACCCACAAAACTCACTGACGTGACGTAAGTAAGACGTATTATTATTTTTGACAGCACAGACAGGAGTGCCACCTGGCAAATCTTAAGTGCGTTCCGTTTCGGACGCCGGAAAATTCAAGTGATCTGCAACATGTCTGTATGCTGTGTGTACAACAATGTCCAGGTAAACAAAAGATTAACTTTTTACTTAGAAGCCACTTGTATACTTTGCACATATATTTTTTTATGGTATGGACTTAAAATTGCAACATTCCAATAGACCAACTCGGAACATACGTTTTGGATGCGAACTTAAGGCGTGGACATTGAGTTGAGTATTTTAAGTATTTGCTGGGCGATGAGGCTGGAAACCTATCACGATTCTTTATCTTGTTCAGAACACTTTAGGACGCCAGTGCGCATTCCTGTTTAAACAGTACTGTCATGTCTATGCCATATCACAATAGTATATTTCATTACTAGTACGGAATGGCTGTCATTGCAAAGAGTTCCGACAAATGTCTACCCGAGCCGAAGGCGAGGGTTGACAGTCGGAACGAGTTGCAATGACGGTTCCGTACGTGTACTGAACGACTATTTTTAATACAGTTGCGAAAAAATTAAGCAATTTAACAAAACAACTAAACTCCCAAAGATTATTTCTGGAAAATGGCGACATTTTTTCTTCACTTATTGTGGTAGGCAAAGGAAACTATGCCCATACAGCCAAGTCTTATGTATAATTTTTTTGTTGATATGAAATGAAAATGAAATTTAATGAGTTATAATGTAATGAAACCTAACCTCACTAATTCTATCAAATCATTAAATCAGATATCGAAACAAATTAGTCGATTTTGCCTATTATTTTGTTGTTGTTGATTCATGTTAATACGACCTATGCCACGTATTAACATGAATCATAAAAACTTCTTTGATTTTTTTAGTAAAATCTTTATGGTTGGTTTTTCTTTAAAATAGACATTATTTTGACAGTTGGGAAAGAAAACGCACTAGTGCGGGAAAGGTAAAGAAAAAGCACGAGTGTGTAATAGCCCACTTCCCGAACGCTATACGTCCCTGTAATACGCCACTTTTTGAGCAATTGTATTAAAAAATTACTAATCCTATGACCCGGGAATCCCAATGGTAGGCGTTTTCTGAGATCAGTGTTACCATTGTTGTGTTAAAAGCCGTTAATATGCGGTAATTCATGGATTTTGTGGAATATACGCCATACGAAAATTTACCCTTTTTTGTTTGTTTCAATAGGGAATATTCATGTTTTTCTTTTTTGTATTAAATTAATAGTTTACTATTTTATAACGAAGAAAAAAATATTACTGGGCCCAAAATCCTCTAGATATTTTTAAAATTGAAATTTAAAACTTTTAAAAAATTTAAGCAGTTCAAACGCCGTCATTTTACGCGCGCTATACGTGACGTCACATGACACGTCCAGTGGGTGTTTACCTTAGTGTTTTCGACGCTTTTGAATACAATACAATTTCGTGTCAGATGACGTCACATTTCGTTCAACCGATGGTGGCGCGTTTTGGAAGTTTGAATTTCGCTCCCTTATTTTGCACTTTTTGAATATTATTTTAGGGGTTTAAATAATAAGTAAATTAAAAAAAAACCTTTTCATTATAATATTGCGATAAAAAGTATTCGTGAAAAAAAGTTTTAGGGCATTTAAAATTATATGCATATTGCATATTCCCTATTAAAAATGTTAATAGATTGACATACATACATACCCTACTAAATCTCAGTCAAAATATGTAACAGTAACAACTAATTATAATGATATTAGTTTATTGTAACACAAACGAATACTAATCCAATTGAAACAAATAGTAATATAATATATGTACACACTTAACAAATATAAAACTAAACTTAAACGTTACTAATTAATTAAATATTTACAGCAGAAATTAAATTAAACAATATAAAAAATGTTTTCAAAATCGCTGCCGCTAGGGGGTAGGGTTCCCAAGAGTTATAATGATATAAGTTTAGTAAAAAATATATTTATTGATAATAATGAAGACTGCATGAATTAATGTTCACAAATCACGTATATTTATTACATACATACATATTATACTCACGCCATTAGCTCCAATTAGGGTAGACAAAGACTACCGATTGCAAATTGTATCTGACTTACCTCTCGAGTTTCGTTTACATTGCTCAATATTTTCCTACCTGCTCTTTTATTACTTAGACTAGTAGACTAAGAAACACATGATGCTTTCAGCAGGATACGAGGCCGCTTCCTCCGATGTTTCAAAAGTGTCAGTTAACAGGGTATGGTTGAATTAGAGTAAGCAGTTAGATGTGGCAAAACTGAGTTTAAAATATTATTTTAATTGAAGTTACGTAGATTTATATCTACGAGTACCAACTATTCGAATGTGACGCTATCATTTAAGGTTTGTTCACCTGAAGCTGTTAAAATTTTAATTACGTAACGAACGATTATATTATTGTCAGCATCATTAAGCCAAAAGACGTCCACTGCTAGAAATAGTAAAGAAAGAAATAGGCTCCTTTAAATATTTCCCAGTGACCGGTCTTACACAGCTCTCATCGACCGGCTTTTGGTACTGTGACTTTTGGTACATGGCTGCCACTCCAGAAACTTGAAGCCCCAATGACCATCGGTTTAACAAGATGAGGCCTGCCAATTACCACTTAAGATCCGCAACTCTCGAGGCTAAGCCAGTTACCTTACGGAGATTACGCTAGTCTGGTTCAGCTCCTCGATAGGCTTAGATCGATTAGCTTAGGCTTAATCCTTTCCCAACCACCCACCACCCACCGCAAAAGACCCACATTTCTGTTTCCTGAATGATAAATTGGTTACACATAGTCTTGATACATTGCTGAATTTTGGATATGAATACATGGTGTCATTTATTCATCTATTGCCAAGTCACAGGTATAGTGTTACCTGATCGCTGCTCATCCAAGCATGGTTCGACGGTTAAACTCGTTCCCACAGTTAGCTATATTACCTAAATCAAATGGTGTGTTCCAGGTATACATATTAGTCCACTATTTCGATTGACACAAGACCAACAGCAATGTAACCTTTAGATTAGTATGATTTAGAAAATCATTTAACTACGTAAATTGACGACGATCTTATTTATCAACTTTATTGATTACATGGTCCAAATTGATAGTAGTACAGTACGAGCTTACCAAACAGCTCTCGCTTTTTTGCATTCATCAGACATCTTACTTTGGACTCCCGATATTTAAAACGTCTTGAATCGTCCTACGTGGAACCCTCCGCTAGCAATACGGCTTACATTGGCTCTAAATACATCTTTCGTAACTTACTTTCATTCATCAATTTTCTAATCAAACCATCTGAACCACCACTCTACAGATAGCGGTCCCAGGACTTATTTTATAATGAAAATCTATTCATATAAAGCATACATACATATACTCACGCCACTAGTTCCCATTGGGGTAGGCAGAGACTATCGATCGCCACTTTGTAGGATCCCGACAAACCTCTCTAGCTTCGTTTACATCCATTAATCATCTCATACATGCTCTTAGTTTATTCTTCATACTTCAGACGCCTGCCTTTTTGAGCACACTCGCACTCATAAAAACATGTAGATCACTATAATTACCAGCAACGAAGATGAGTTCAAATGAGATACAGTCAACATTTTTGAGATACATAGCAAAATCTCACTAACCACAAACATATTTTGTCACTCTTACAAATATAAAACCTACTATTAATTACTAAGTTGAGTATGCTTATTGACCTTCACCTGTTCAAAAATGTAAACGCTACCTTTGACATATCTCTTTCACATCTCTTCCCTTGCCTATACTTGCTACGATTGTGCTATACTTCTCTGTTCCAAATTTTACTTTGTTGTGAAGTCTGTATTATATTTCTTTGGAAAAGAAAGATTTTATTTATCTAGAAGACGAGCCAAGCGATTTATTATTTCGGTAAAGCCCTACACAGGCGAGCTGACTCTCCCTTTTGGCTAAACTTGTGTGTCCTGGTGTTCAGCAAAGCCAGCATGTGAAAGTAAAACGGTTGCTTATAAAATTTGTGGGAAGAGATATACTGGCCTTTACATGCCAATTTGTATCACATTACATTTAGATAGATAAAAATTTAGACACCAATATGTAGAATTATAAGACGCTGCTAGTGTGCGAGTGAGTCCTCTAGAGGTCGCTATATACTCATTTCCAAATTGCATTCGGATGATAATGATAGTTTTGCAGATGGGCCTCTTTTCTTGATTAAAGACAAATATTTAGGATAAATAAAACGAACTTATTAATAAACTTGCGTCTTTTTAATACTAGGTTAACCATTAGAAACAAACAGTGATGATTTATTTTTGTCACTAACAAAAATATATTTCAACTTCATAGACTACATTATTAACCTGTGCTTAATAATTATAAAACCATATCTTTTGATATATTCTCTGGTATTTTCCATATGTACAAGCTGCGGTCTTTGTAGCCCACTATTACCTGCAACAACATAAAATAATTTATTATAGCCACATATATGTGTGCGTATTGCAATTTAAAAGTAATTCGATAACGAAGTTTAATGATGTCCACGAGGTCTACGCTTCAAACCGTAAACGATAATAGATTCGTCGAATATCATCATGTAAACTCAGTTATCAAAAATGATAAAATCCGAATAATCTGTTTCGAAATACGAAGAGATACGAATGCTAATTTATCGTTCTCGATATAAGTAGACCTCTAGAAATAAATGTTACATACATACATACATATACTCACGGCTATAAATCCCTAGAAGGGGTAGCCAGAGCTAAGGAACTAGAAGTTCGTCAGCCACTTTTGGAAAGTTGAGTGGGGAAAAGATGGCAAAATAAAAGATGTTGGTGGTGGGTCTCCAACCGCATCGCCCAAAAATCCCGTAAAAGCCCCAATACCGTTAGTCGCCTCTTACGTACACCCACCGGCAGAAATGGGGTAGTGTTATTCTAAGCCGACACTACACAGCATAATAATAAAAATAAATGTTAAAATGGGTTAAAAGAGATACACATGCTATTATCGTTCTCGATTCGATTTACTCTTCGCATTCCTCCCGGATTCAAGTAAACGACAACATATATACATATACTCACGGCCATAAATCCCAAAAAAGGGTACCCAGAGCTTCAGAGCTAGAAACTCTTCAGCCACATTTGGATGTTGATAGAGGACAAAATGGTAGAAATAATATATCGTTGGTGATGAATCTCCAACCGCTTCGCCTAATAACCACTTAAAAAAAGCTCCATACCCTTACTCACCTCTTACGACACCCATAGGTAGAAAGAGGTAGTGACATTTTAAGCCAGCACTACACGGCAAAAAAAAATTTTTTTAGTCGGTTACATGCACTAAAACCTTCTCCTAAATGTAACAAATACTTTTCTGAAAACCGCATCCAAATAGCTTTAACCAAACGCTAAATAATCGCGGACAAACATACATACATACAAACAATCGAACGTCGCTATGCATAGTACGTACCTTATTGTGGTGCACGGCCAGCGACAGCAGCAGGCTGGCGGGCCCGCGTAGCACGGCTACGGGCCGCACGCCGCTACGAAACACGTAGACGGCGCCGTCGTAGCACCCGGCGAACAGTAGGCCGCCCGCCGCGCGCACGCATACTACGCCCTTGCCACCCTCGTGACTACCTATATGGGAGCCGCTCTGTAAAATATTTGATAAAATACTGTGAGCATGGAACTTGAAAAGAATACAAATATAAATATACTGTGAAGTGTCGGCTTAGAATAGCACTACCCCATTTCTTCCGGTGGGTGTACCTAAGAGGCGACTAACGGTATGGGGCTTTTAAGGGATTTTTGGGCGATGCGGTTGGAAACCCATCACCAACAACCTTTATTTTTACCATCTATTCCCCACGCAACTTCCAAAAGTGGCTGAGGGATTTCTAATTCCTTAGCTCTGGCTACCCCTTCTAGGGATTTATAGCCGTGAGTATATGTATGTATGTATGTATTACTTTTGGCCTCAAACACACAAACATCTAAACTTTCACATTTTTAATATTAATAGGATATAATACACATATAAATAACACCAAAGACTAAGAAACAATGAATATGTTAACAAAAACTGACTTACCGCATAATCAAAAACTTGAATGTGATTGGAGCTCGTCCCGCAAAACACCTTTCCATCTTCATACAACAGCGCATACACTGTCATCGTCGGCCCAACTAGTGACCTTAGCAATAGCCCAGTCTGGGCATCTTTAATGGTAACATTATCTGACCTAGACCCAACTAGTAACACTTTTCGAGGCCCTTCTTTGAGTGCCCGTATGGCCATGATGGAGTGCTCCGAAAACTTGATTGTGCTCACTGGTATCAAGAGATTGTTCTAGAAATAAAAAAAAGTTCAATATAAAGAAATATTGGTGTGTAGTGTCTGCTTAGAATAGCACTACCGCAAAGAGGAGTGCATTTTGATATCTATGATCATTGTTTTCTTTCTTATCAATAATAAAGGAATGTATCCTTATAGTCAAATTTGCTATCAGTGTTATTTAGTAAGATCACTTTCCCTATAGTTGGAATTAGAAAATCTATCTTGTATTATGGTCAGCCCGTGACCACGGCACCAGTAGGTGTTTGAATGTTTTTGTTCATGAAAACCTCATTTGGGGATTATAACTAATAACTAAGGAAAGAAAAATTTCGACCCAGGCGGGAATCGAACCCGCGAACTCGGGTATACGCCCCCGTCGCTCTGCCAATTGAGCTACCGTGTCAATGGCTGCCAGCGCGAAATTATTCTATCCTTTGTTTCTTTTACACTTTTCAAGTAGTGTTTGCGTTCCCTACCTCCGAATTTTTTTACAAATTCGGAAGGCCACTTGTCTACCTTTTCAGATAGAATGCAAATGTTGAGAACGCCTAACTAGCACATATTTGAATGTTTTCGTTCATGAAAACCTCATGTGGGGATTATTAATAATAGATAAAGGATAAATAAAGGAAAGAAAAATATCGACACAGGCGGGAATCGAACCCGCGACCTCGGGTATACGCCCCCGTCGCTCTGCCAATGGAGTAACATAAACATAAACGTTCACGCCGAATACCCCCGAAGGGGTTGGCAGAGGTACTAATACTTCTGAACATCACGTGACATTGTCACCTGTACTGTCATTTGTACGAATACACTGTCACACGACTAAGTACAACTCAGCCATGTGGGTTTCCTCACGATGTTTTCCCTCACCGTTAACAACCGTGATAAATTAACCACACATATGTCTTTAGAAAAGACAAATCGGTGTAGGCCCGACCCGGGATTTGAACACTAGTCGCTTGCACGTCAACCGGTGTTCTACCCACTGAGCTATCACGTCGTCGCCAATGGAGCTACCGAGTCAATGGCTGCCAGTGCGAAATTCTTCTATCCTTTGTGTCAACACCATGTAGGGCTCATAATGAAAACCAGTTCTGATTTTGTGTATACTCATACACAAATCAGAAATTACTGATTGTGGGCCCAATTTAGCGAAAACATTTCTTTAAATTATGGCATTGAATACTGTGTATGTGTGCTAAATAAAAAAAAATCTTTTCTTTTTTTTCTTTTTCTTTCTTTTACACTTTTTAAGTAGTGTTTGCGTTCCCTACCTTCCAATTCTAACCAGTAGGTGTTTAAAAAGTCAATCTTGTATATCTACTAAAATAAGTTTATTAAATTCGAATCCCATTGCGCTTACCTTACATTCGAATTGGAGAACATAACCAGTCCTTGTTCCCACAAACACTGTGTCCCAAGCACGGTCCATAGATTGTATGGGACTCAGGACATTACATTCTGGACCCTTCTGGAGACCAGTCTGAAAAGATCATTTGATTACACATGTGATGTACACATTATTAAATCTATGTTTAATAGTAATTCATGTGAAAGTGTGGCTGTAACCGATTACTAGTTCTATAAAAATATGCTACAGGGACAGTTTTAGTTCCTTGAAAATACATAGGCAATTGCAGAAATCATTCATTTCAATTTATGTATTTATAAAAGGGTACCCAGAACTTCAGAATAAAATATTCTTCAACCACTTTTGCAAGTTAAGGCAGGAAAATTATTGTAAACTTTTTGGTGAAGGGTCTCCAACCGAATACCCTAAGTCCAATCTTACGCCGCGGGAACAGATAGGTTAAAAATGAATGCACAGTAACACTTCAAGATTCTATCCGATTTATATTAGATACACACCTTTGCCCCGCCAGGGCGGCCCTCAGCTGCCCAGCACACATAAAGCCATGGTGAAGCCGCACAGGCCACAGGGCCAGCAGCAACCAACCCTTTCGAATAAAAATACTTACTTCAAGATCATAATATCGTATCCTGGAATCCAAGCAGCCAGTGTACACCGTGGTGCCATGTTTCTCCTTCAGCACAGTGAGACACGTGACTGCAAGATTGGACCCTCGGAGTGTTGTTAGTAACTGCCCATTGTTATTGAAGTAGTACACGTTGCCGTCCACACAGGCAGCTAGGAAATTGTTTTCTATAAACTGGAAATAAAAAAGTTTGGTGAGAAATTGTATTATTAGCTGTAATTTTCTTATTGTCAGCATAATAGTTAACATATATTCTTCTTGGATTATCTTGGCAATGCTCGTATAGTGATCATTGTGATTAAGAGTTTCCTTACACAATCTTGAATGGTGTGTAAAATGGCAATAAATATTTCTCACTACTTTGCGATAAATTATTTCATTTAAATTAAATCAACTATTGATTTTCAGATATTTTAAACGTCGGGCTTTAAAAACAATGTAATAACACGCGATTAAAATATCCGACAATCAATAGTTGTTTTAATTATAATGTGCAATCGTGAAAATCTTAGAAAATACTATATTTAATTTAAAGTTTACTAAAGCACTTAAAATTAAAGTTATGTTAGTATCATCAAAAACTCACCTCTATGGCTATCACAGAATCTGAATGACCAGTTACAGAAATAGTTTCGTGACGTAGATCCTCGTCAGCTGAATAATCATACATCTTACACAGCTCGCCTTCCTGTACATTGGCAACATTCACTGGATCTTCACTTGACTGACTATTATCCAACACCACTTCATCATGCATGGATACACTCTCTTCTTTACCATCTATCCTGAACTCACAGTTACTGTCAACTACTATATCCTCACATACATCTAGCATATCATCTTGGAAGTGAAATTCTTCTATGAGCGGTTCAACTACTATAACTTCTTTTTGATCCTCAAATATTTCTTCTTCTTTAATCACAATTGAATTAACATTTGATTCCTTGTTTTGATTAGGCGGAACGTTTACACTGTCTTCTATTTCAAATGTATGTTGGTTATAGCAATACTTTGACAAATCTTCTTTCATTAAAACAACTGAACATGGCTTTATATCATACATAGCATTATAATTTGGTGATTTCAGCTTAATTTTTAATTTTGGTATCTTTTTCTTTTTACCCTTTCCTTTTTTTGACTTACTATTTTTTTTGGGTTGTGTTTCTAGATCGTCCAAAGATATTATATCTTCTAGGGGTGTATCATCTTTCAATATTTCTTCCAATAATGAAATGTTGGGTGTTTTCGACTTTTTAGACTTTGGGTTAGTGTAAACTTTTGTGCCATTTTTCTTTTTCTTGTATGTTGTACAGCTCAAATCGCTTTCAACACTTTCTAGGGCTATTTGAGCCAATTCATCTTCAGGTATATTCGTAAAGTCATCAATTATCTTGTCAGCAGTCAAGTCAACGAAGTCCTCTGATTCTTTTTCATCCACTTGCGTTACATTTAATACTGTCATACCTAGAGTCTCCATTGAATTTGTATTACTATCTTTGGTTCCAATAGAGTTGTAAATTTTAAACTTCTCTTGAAGTAGCTTTTGTATTTCTAAATCTATTTCTTTCATCCTTTCGATTGGATCACTAGATCTGATTACATCTTTCACTGCATTTATTTCTTCTGTTTGAGTCGATTGTGTATTCACATTTTTTTCTTTATTGCAAATAGTTTGGCATTGCTTTGATACCATTCTCTTAATGACCTGCGTTCCTACATGTTTCCTAGTAATTAGTTTGCTAATAGTTTTTGGAGGAACTGTTTTTACTTTATCTTCAATAATTGCAGGTTTTGTTGGCGTTGTCGTAGTAGTGTTTCTATGTGCTTGGTGTGTAGGATGTGGTTTTTTAGGTTGTTCCAGAAACATATCTATTGGTTGTAGTTTCTTCTTATTTTCCTTTGAAGAACTTTCATCAATGCAATTTTTCCCTACATTGGAATGATTGGAACCGGACTTCTTTTTAACATCTTTAGGTTTCGGTGGAGATTCTTTTCTTTTTGTGTGTTTTTCAATATGAGTGTCATTGCTTGTTTTACTTTCTTTTTGGTCATTGTTACTTTTGTTTTTAGAAAAATATAAATTGAATACAGATTTTGTACTAACATCACATTTTTCAGACGTTTTTGCTGCACAATCATTCACATTAATGATAATATTCTTATTTAATATTTGGTTGTTCGTATCGGTAGGACTACCTGATTTTTTCCGCTTTTCTTTACGATGAGACGGCCGTTGTTCAGTTGATCTCTTACGGGAGTTCGAATGAACCGACGACTTTTCTACACAAGTTGACTCAGATTTTTTGTCTTCTTGTTTTTCAGGTAAAGACTTTTCCTCTTTGACTTTAATATTATTTGGAGCTTTTGTTGTAATTTCTTGAGTACTTACTGTATTTGGACAATTTTCAGTAGTTTCTTTGCTATAGTCTAATAATTCTGTTTTGATTTTCGATTCGATTGCGTTAAGTATGAGGTTATCTACTTTAGGTTTACACTTAGGATTTTGGAAAATTTGAATATTTTCATGTTTTACTTTTATTTTATTTTGTTGTTGTTCAATATTTTTATGTGGTTCTTTAGTTATATTCTTGGGTGAGTGCTGAGGGCCTGTTAAAGGGTTTGTATTCTGCAAAGGTGTAATCTGAGTAGGTGGCATACCTAAATCATCATTTTCTATAAAACTCCTATCAACTGCAACATGATACTGGTTATCTAGTTCAGCAAATGGGTCATCATCGTCCGAAAAATGGTCATGAGCCACATTAAAATATGGTTTCGGAGAAATTGATTTTGTCTTTTCAAAACTTTCTCTTGACAAACATCTTCTGTTTGAACTATCCATTCTGCTATTTTCAGATCCAGTTCTACTTATTGGACGCCTTTCGTGCGAATTGCGTTTATTTCTATCCATAACTTGGCTCATTTCATTTGTCACTGGAGTATATGGATTTTCATAAGTTGCGAAATAATTGGCTTCTGTGTTTGGCAAGTCATCATACAATTGCTTATTAATGTAATCGAAATTATCTGTTTCAGAACCGTAACTCATGTCTTGATGACTATTTTCTTCTCTGTAATGATTGCTTGTGTCTTCAAAACTTGGATTATACTCGGGATTGTCAATTTGAAGAACTCTGTTAAGCTCAGCCATTACAATGGGCTTCATGTCCTCGAGAAATACAGTGTCTTGGGGATCCAGTATACATTGCATTTGTTTCATAAAAGTATCTTCATAGATAGTGTCATTCTCAGTGTTGTATGGTATTATGTCACTTCTTTGTGCACCCAATGATTTTTCAGCTACAGTCCTCAAGTGTCTGTTGTAACTATTTTGTGACTCCGTCACTAAGGAGTTTATTGCATATTCGAATTTCGTTGACGAATGTGGGTTATCCATTAATTTGTGTATTTTGTCCCTATCCATTTTAAAAAGTTGATGTACAATTTGATTTTTAACTTGATCACAATTAGCTTTTAAGTTTTGCTTGGTTCTTTGTATTCTTTTTTTAGGTGTTGTTTCTTTTTGGACTGTATGCAGTTGATTTGTGTGGTTCCCATGATGTATTGCAGCAGTATTATCCATTTGATTCATATCTTGGGAACCAGATGGTATATGGCTTTGAGGATCATTTCTACTTATGAGTTTCTTCTTTATGATGTCAACAGTATCACCAACAGATCTACTGAAAGTCTCAGAGTTTTCTGTTGCTGGACCAGATTGACCTAGGTAATGGTCTGAAGCAGGTGGACGGTGGCCAGCATATTCTGGATGTACCTCCGCAGGTAATTCTATTCCGCCTTGGCCATATTGCCTTGGCCCATCTCTACTCCATGACAACTTATGGGAAGTATAATCTGATTGTTTGGGGGGAATATAATTTTGCCCAAATACATTATCATTTACAAATTGTCGTTGATCAACATCTCTCATATGATTTTGACGAAAATCAACATCACCCATTTCATTCTGAAAACTACCAGAATTTTGAATAAATCTGTCATTGTAATCATTTTCAGGGCAACTGGGAAAATTATCAGGTCCCTTATTTCTGTTAATGTGTGATTGATTATGAAAATGATTTCGGTTTTGGTCTTGATAGTTTGAATTTGGCCGATCAAACTGTGGGTTGGTGCGTGGCCTGAATGGTGGCCCACCTCGGAAAGGAAATCTGGGGTGATTCGGAGGCGGAAACCTGAAAATATATAATAAAAGTATTACGCATAGAGCAGGACATATCACACTAAATAAACACTTATACACTATAGGCATTACCGACAGCCCCATGTGCCGAGCGTGCATGGAAGCTGACGAAACGGTTGCCCACGTGCTCCAGGAATGCACGGGGGTAGCCGATATCCGCTATAACACGATAGGATCCATAAAGTCGCTTCCAGAGGCAGCAGCTGACCTGGATAAGCTACTCGCCTTCTGGACGGAATTAGGTTGGGAGAATTAAATGACCACTTGGTCCACGTACAATGGCTTGCCATGCCGGGCTCAGTGCGGAAACCCGTGGCGCTTATCGCCCATCTAATATAATAATATATAATACACATAGAGCATTCATGCCTTATAATTCTCAAGGGTGGTACTATTGCTTTAGAACATCATGTGACATAATATCATCAGCCTCATGGATGCACTGGGTATGTTTATACGATGTTTCACCTCATATCAACCTTGCAAAACTACTATGTCATAGATGTCCTGCCTCCGTAGCATGAGGCGTGTGAGAGTGAGTATGTCATGTGAGAAGTGAGATACTGACAGATTTTGTATGAGCAATCTGTCAGTTTCTCAAGTCTCATGTGCCATACGCGCTCTCACACCCCTCATGCTACTAGTGCTGATACAGAGTTTAAACCCATGCGGTTTCTTCTAGATGACTAATGACTACTCTTCCAATCAAAAAGGATAATAGCTTTAAACCCCTATTATCATTTATTTCTGTATTTTGTCGTTGGTTGCATACATACTCACGGCTATAAATCCCTAGAAGGGGTAGCCAGAGCTAAGGAATTAGAAATTCCTCAGCCACTTTTGGAAAGTTGAGTGGGGAAAAGATGGTAAATTAAAAATTGTAGGTGATGGGTCTCCAACCACATCGCCCAACAATCCCTTGATAGCCCCAATACCATTAGTCGTCTCTTACTTACACCCACCGGAAGAAATAGGGTAGTGCTCTTCTAAGTCCACACTACACAGCATCAACTAATAAGCGCCAGAATTTTTATAATTCTATACTTTAGTTATAAACTTTGACCTTCAAAGCAATAAGAGGGGACACAAATATATTTTACAAACAGTTAGAAAAGCTATGAATGCCATTATTGTGGATTGAGGAGTAGACCTCCTGGGGACACTTTCTTGTGTAATACTTCCTCACAGCCCATATATGTCCCAACCAAGGGGCTCAAGTCTACCCTATACAGGGCAATTTGGCCTTAGTCCTAAAAGTTCTTAGTACTTGGACCTAAGTATTGCTTCCATTCAAATTAGTGAACAATTTCTTAAAGGATATTATAATTTAATAATTATAGTTTAATATCAAATATTATATTTTTGCTTCTACTTTGACCAACTCATTTGTCTATTAAGAAGCTGGCAAAGACACAACTTAAATTAGGTAGAAATTTACGTAATTTTTAATCCACACAATGAGCAAGTTGCAGAACAATCTCTTTTATTGCAATTATGTACAATCAAATATAATGAAGTAGAGTAGCTAATTACTATATTTATTAGGACAGAAAGAAGCAGAATAAGGTCTTGTTAGTCAATTTACCAGGGGATGGCAATACTTGAGTAAAATGATAAATAACAAGGAAACAATTTAATGCTTTTCTTGGGAACTGACTTCAGGAGATTTCTTAGATTCCTATAGATCTTATAAGGTTTATCTCTTCTTATCTTTTATTACGATTTCATAAATGTGTGATTGATATTAATTAACTCACTAAAGTGGATGCTATGGTAACACAAACTAGGACGTAACTTAGCATTTGTTATAATTTATTTTATTTATTATTGAGTAAAACAAACAGCACTTAATCTATTAACAAACATTTTTAAATATAACAATTTATCGTGCCAATTATATGTTTCACAAATTACATTAGATAAACTGAGCATTTATTTGTAACAGAAAATAATGAAGAGGCAAAACACTGGTTTTCAATTAAAGCCTTCATCACACAATAGCCAATCACTAATTAATATCTTAACAACAACTATGTGTCTACCTCAATTAAGGGTAAATCAATTTTTAACTATAAAATAAATAAATAACTTAAATAAAATGGCAATTTAAAGAAAATAATCATACAAAACAAATATATTATGTATAAAATCAAATAATGTCATATTACTGGAACTTTACCAGCATGTGTGAGAGTCTTTGAAATATTAAACATTTTTTATTGAGAAGATATTATTTATGTTGTTTTTTCAAATCAAAATAATAATAAATATTATTTCAAGAACATAGCATGAAATTTTTCATTACTTTTTTTATTGGATCAATGGCATTAGATCCAATATGCAGACGAGATTGTGATGTTACAATGCAATCCAAATTGCAACCCAGTTAACTTGGCTAGCTGGCCTAGCTTAGGATAACTTTTAGAAATTGAGTTGCAAAAAATAGCAAGAAAATTGTAAAATAAAGGATGGCCAGTGATTGTTGTCCAGACACATAGCCCAACAATCACTTAAAAGGCTTCAAAACCCTAAGTCACACCAGACACCTGGGGATAGGAGTGGTTTAGTGCTGTCTAATCCGACAATATACAACTAAAATTATAAATATCTACCGAATTATTTTTCTGGATAGTATTAAATTTGTAAAAATAAATAAGAAATTTCATTCAAGATGAAAATTTTCGGTTTCTCCATAGTTATCAGGGTTTAATATAAAATATGTTTTCTCATGCAAGCATGGACAAAACATAAAGACAGACATTAGCAAAAATGTATGTACTTCTGTGTACAAATGTTATGGCGCGTAAATGTGATGAAATGCTGTGAATTGTTTTGAATAAGAAAACTTGCCTTGTGTAATCCAAAGTTAATTGTCGATAACCTCCATGCGGTCGAAATCCTGATGAACCTCCGCCTCTAGGCCCTGAATGCCGAGGATGATCACTTCGCCATCCACCTCTACCTGAATGACCTCGCCTCATTGTTATATTCAATTCATAGTACTATAAATTAAATATTTGCAGAGGTCCTTCAATTTAAGAAATGGTAGGAGTTATATATATATCCCTTGTTAGTAAATCTTCAAGTTTGTTCAATAAACGATTACACGGAATAACACCAGGAGGCAAAACACAGCGTTTCGCTTCAAGTTCAAAACAAATTTGTTTGATTGATGATTGATGAGATTGACAAATTGACATGCATGTCTTGCTGAAATTATGCTTGTTTTTTTTACAATTAATAAAAGGCAACGGAAGCATCATTCAGCCAATGCAAATTTTATTTATTGTAGACAAGCTTTTCGCCCACGGCTTCGCCCGCGTGGAGTTCGGTTATATTGCAATATAAAGCACTACTATAATAAAACTTCTCATTAACACGATTTCCCTCGGAAAAATCATTTTTCCGGGATAAAAAGCAACGTATTATTTAATTCGGACTTCTAAATATACATCTGCAAAATTTCAAAGCTATCGGGTTTGTAGTTACGGCGTGAAAGCGGAACAAACAAACAAACAAACAAACTCACTTTCCGATTTATAATATTAGTAAGGAAGTAAGGATGTCGTAGGATGATTTGATGTTTGGATTTTTTTGCAAAAAACCTAGAGATTTTGCAAAAACTCGAATAATTAGACAACGGTGATAATATTTTTTAATTTTACTAGGTTTTTTGCAAAAATACTAGTTGTTTTAGTAAGATTGTA
The DNA here is from genome assembly GCA_963576735.1 of Bedellia somnulentella. NCBI lineage: Eukaryota > Metazoa > Arthropoda > Insecta > Lepidoptera > Bedelliidae > Bedellia > Bedellia somnulentella. The sequence continues at coordinate 3,505,909 of OY755185.1, read as the reverse complement.
CATCTTTCATGCTGATTTGGCTGATTTCTGATTGCTCACCTACTCCTATTCTGATTGGTTCGTCATTGTAGTATTGAGATCTTAGAGCATATACAACTCTACAACTCAGACCAACTACCTATAGACAGATAACGCGCGTGGCACCCTATATGTCTCTCCTTCGCACATTCGGTGTTGACACAAAAACAATTTTGCCTCGCTTGTGGTAATTTGGTAAGTCTTTCCTCATGCTTTCAATAACGACAAACATATAATGTTACCGAATATATAAGGCAAATATCCTCAAATAATAAATTTATAAATAGATAAATTATGAGCAAACAATAAACTAAAATACAAGACATACCTACTAAGAACGACTAATCAATAAATAGACAACAATCACCTAAGTTTTGTGTTTTCTTCCCAACGAGTACCACCAAAATCTGTACCATGGCTACTCAATGGGAATAAAAACGTAGTTTAAAAATCATTCTAATAGGGTAATAGAGCAATAATATTTTTGTTAAAATAAAACAACTCTTTAAATCAAATATTCATTATAATTTAATACACGTTACCTTAGTCAAATTCAACATAGTTTAAATCAACAATCAAAGTTACTGTCTTTTAAACAACATTTTTTAATTAGTTTCAAATACTTTCCTTGTTCATAGTAATTATTTTAATTACATGACGAATTCTTACTTCTATAGGATTATTGAGATTTTGAAGTGGGCAGCACCGTTGTTTTTTGTTGTTGAAGGTTATGTTTAGAATTTAATCAAAAACAAAGGTAAAAAGGTATAAATAACAGCATATCTTCTATTGTATATCTAATAAGGTTCATAACCTGTAAATATATTCCGAGTTTTCTTTGATACCTACGCCACTGCGAAGTGATTCATCTGGGGCTTTTTACTTGCTTTGATAACTGCAGCCTTAAACTTTTTATTTACCTATTTTTAAAGCACAATCACATAAACAAGGTCTCTGCCCTAAACAAGCTTACTTCCTACGACTCCAAAATATGATTTGTTTCACGTATTTGCACAAAATTATCTAAAATCGATGAAGTAAACCTTATTTCTCTAACAAGATTGTGGCAAACTGTCCAAAGTGACAGACGAAAAACAGGTTACACCGTAAGGGACAAAAAATCACAGTACTAGCTCTTTCTATCTTTAAGAGTTTTATAATTAGCCATCCTTTTCTTGCTCGTCGTGACGTATTCTTTATCTCTCTAGTTGTATATGCTCTAAAGCGGCCAGTACACAATGGCGGACGATGGCCCACTGCTCGCCATCGCCACTGTGTACAGGGGGCAATGGTGCATGATGGCGGACAATTGCCGATCGTGGCGCGCAATGGCGCGCAATGGCGAAGTTGTCGGTTTTTCGGGCACACTTCAAAGGAATCGTGGCGTAGCATGGCCGGTGGTGTTTCCACAATGGGCCATTGTTTAGTTCGTCACCGACCGCTCATAGATACTTATACTTTTTTGGAATATTTTATTGCAAAATGTATTGATAATCACTATATGACGTAAAAATAACATAAATAGCGCCATAAATAAAATAAATTACATGCATAATAATAAATAAATAGCTGCAACCATAATTACTTCGACGTCCGTCGCAAGTGGATTGCCAGACAGTAATGAGCAATGGGCCATTGTGTGAACACCAATTGATCGTGGCCAACAATTGCCAATTGCGAAGCGTGGCCCATCGTCGGCCATTGTGTACTGGCCGCTTAAGATACAGATCCACAATCTTTTCTTGGCCGGCGGCGACTACCTACCTAGGTACCTAGTCGCCGCCGGCCAAGAAAAGATCGTGGATCTGTATACAACTAGAGAGATAAATAAATATGCTCTAAGATATTCATCATGTGAATAAGATAATTACTATGAACAAGGAAAGTATTCGGAACTAATTAAAAAAATGTTGTTTAAAAGACAGTAACTTTGATTGTTGATTTAAACTTTAAACTATGTTGAATTTGACTAAGGTGACGTGTATTAAATTATAATGAATTTGATTTAAAGAGTTGTTTTATTTTAACAAAAATAGTATTGATCTATTACCTTATTAGAATGATTTTTAAATTACGTTTTTATTCCCACCGAGTAGCCATGGTGCAGATTTTGGTGGTACTCATTGGGAAGAAAACACAAAAATCTGGTGATTGTTGTCTATTTACTGATAAGTCATTGTTAGTAGGTATGTGTTGTATTTTAGTTTATTGTTCGCTCATAATATATCTATTTATAAACTCATTATTGGAGGATATTTGCCATACATGTTCGGTAACATTATATGTTTGTCGTTATTGAAAGCATGAGAAAAGCCTTACCAAATTACCAAAGTCTAGTCCGTTCTGTCATACCGTTTGTTATACCGGTATGACAGAACGGATAAATAACGTCCGCTCTGTTCGCCTACGCTGTCGAACAGAACGGACTACGAAAAAAGTGTCCGGTTTGTTATACCGGTGAGTTTGACAGGTAAATAGTGTTGTGCTACACAATAATATTCTTGTGACTGGCAGGACTTGGGAAATTTCCACGAGTGAGAAAACATCAAGAGATAAAAAACATAGTTTTTTTAGCAGAAATATTGGAATAATGCAATGATTTTGAAATGTTCCCCTCCAACCAACTGAATCTGTACAACTTAAAACAGACTAACCAAACTGTGCCCTACTGCCTAATGCCGTGTTGACCTTTATTAGTTGTAATACGTTAGATTAAAACTATTAAGTGGTAAAATAACGTAGACATTTGCTATGAAATATTGCTTGTTTTTCGTGTTTTTCAAAGCATACATATTTTAATGAAATGTAATAGGACAATCGTTTACCGAAAATACAAAAGACATGGTTTATGTTTGAAAATAAGATAATAATTTAAATAATAATTTACACAAACATTTAACAAAGGAATGAAGAATTTCGCACTAGTAGCCACTTGACGGGGCGTATACCCGGAGGTCGCGGGTTTGATCCCCGCTAATGTCAAAATTTTTCTTTCCTATATTTATTAGGAAAATTCAGTCACCCTACCTTATGCCTGCCTCTGGATTTGATCACATGTCTATGAGCATCAGAGGCAGTGCTCTTTTCCATTGAGATATCAAGGTCGTTACTATGTTACCTCATCTTATTTACCACAAAATAATAAACTATTAGTAGGTACCTCGGAAATAATTTGGGGCATTATTTAATTTTTTATTAGAAACTCTTCTAAGTTTTTCTTTCTAATGATGTTTTTACACTCTCGAAAATTTCACAAGCCCCGCCAGGCATTAAAAATACATACAAATTTCAAAATAATTTCTATGTCTTTTTACCCCTTTATGTTTCAAACATGGTAGAAATTTATGAACTATAAGTAAACATTAAGTTTAGTAATAATTTACTTATCGGACCTAGGTAAACAATCTCTCTCAAAACAATCTCTTATCTAACAAACCGGACACTTTTTTCGTGGTCCGTTCTGTGATACCGGTATAACAAACAGTATGACAGAACGGACTAGACGATTACCACAAGCGAGGCAAAATTGTTTTTATGTCAACACCGATTGTGCGAAGGAGAGACATATAGGGTGCCACGCGCGTTATCTGTCTATAGGTAGTTGGTCTGAGATTGAGATAGTTTCTATAGATTGAGATTAAGTTAGCCCCAAAATAAGTAAGACTTCCATCCAAGACTAAGAAACAATGTAAATGAATGCTCGTCACATAAATATTACTCTCAGTGGGTGGGTAAATCAACTAAATTCGTTTCTACATGATTTTTTCAGAATATATTTTTATATTTTCGACGTATTTTTTAAAAACTTTTTTTTAGAACATCTTAATAAACGATTGAATAGGCGCCTTTCATAAAATAAAACTTAGACATAAAATTTTACCTAAAACATTTTTTTTAATGGCCTAAAAGTCATTCCCAGGTCAAAGAAAATTGTTGAGCAATAAGCTTTAAAATTTTATACGGATAAATCAGTAGAGCATGAGCGTTTTTGAACTATATTGAATTATTTGTGAAGTATGCATAGCATTTAGACATACTCGCCAATGCTAGGAACATACGTTCATAGAACAAAAAAAATAGATTAAAAATTTGTCATCGTTTTTTCGTCATCACCAGGAAAGTGCATCAAACCAATTTTATATTTTTTTACTGCTATCCCTAAGTTATCATCGTGTACCCCCTAAACAGCCGCCATTCCCCTGTACGTAGTGAGTGCACGCGCTTGATAGTAACAGTGTTTAAATTTTGGAAATACAGGATAATATATAGTGAATACAGATTTGTCATAGTTTTCGTCATTCCCAGATAAATAATTTGCAAGGTAAATGTTGACTTTAATCGTATATTGTTTTAAAATTATAAAATGTGGTAGGAACGCTGTGTTCGATTTTGTTTTCCTTCTAGCCTCAATTATAAATTGATAACATAAAAGCATTTTTTATCGAAATAGTCATTCCCAGTAGCGTCATTACCAGTAAATTATAAAACCTGGAAATGATTTTTCACTGCTGGTAATGACTTATTTCATAGAAACTACTACTATGCAACCGTTGTTTAAAAACGATAAAGTGCCTATCTAGTATGTTGTCGTCCTATGGCACCCCACTGGTGCACAGGGCCTGCACAAGCTCCCGCCACGCCTTCCTGTCTGCTGCGACTTCCCTGGCCGCACTCCAGTATGGTATGGTATATGATAATGAATCGATGATAGCCGAGGCGGTTAAGGCGCCTGATCACCACCCGGAGGGTTGCGGGTTCGATCCCGCTTTAGCATGTTGCCACGGCACTCGCCTCGGTAAATAGCAACTCTGCCATTCAACACAACAAGCGGTCCCTGAGTTCTCCTGTTCTAAGCGGTATGAGCAACCGGAACCAACACCAGGTTGATATACCTATAAAGTGCCTATCCAGTAGTAAAAGTACAAATTTAACTATAAATTACAGGTAACTTAACTATGAATAAACAAAAAAGCAGAAAGTAGTTTAGCGGATTATAAACGTAGGAAATATGCAGAAGTAGCAAAAGAGAAAGAAAGAAGTCGATATCAAAGAAAAAGAAAAGATGGAAAGGTAAAATCAATCAACGATTTATCAGCAAGGGAACAAAGGGCAAAGAGAAAGAAGTAGAAAGAAGCAGCAGAAAAATATAGACAAAAGAAAAAGGACCTGCAAAAGGAAATTGATGTACCTGAAGCTGTATTTTTAATCGAGAATGAAAACCAGGAAATTGAAACGACAAGCGCAGAGCAACAAAAGAGTTCTGATCCAATAAGCAATCATACGAAATATGATATGAAATTTAGAAATTTAAGATACACAGAATTGAAAAAACGCAAAAAGCTAATGAAGGTGAAAGAAAAATTAAAGATAAAGATAAAAATATTTATTAATTGTCAAGAATGTTTTGAACAATAATTGATCTTGTCCTTTGCACTAGGCTCAGCCTGTATCGCAAACGGACAACTACATCACATATTTATTTCCACATACCATTCTTACAGAATACTAGGGAAATTGAAATAATAATTCCTTATTTAGAACACAGCGAATAAAATAAAATAAAAAGAAAAATGTAAAAGAAATTACCTATACAAAAATTAATAAAAAAATAAAAATAAATTAGCTGACATATTAATTCATTTACTAAAGCGATATTTAAGAATTTTCTTTACCTCAGCATTTGTGTGTGTGTGTGTGTGAGAGAGAGAGTGTGTGTGTGAGTGTTTGTGTGTGTGTGAGTGTTTGTGAGTATGTGTGTTTAGCGTCAATACATCTGCGTGAGTCAGTTTATTTAAGAAGTGATCTGAATCAGTGCTTCGGTCTCTGCAGACGTCATGTCCATCAGCAAGTTCGTCACTCTTTTTTTATTATTTTGATAGGATAGTCCTGTATATTGGGTATTAACTTAGAAATTTTAGTGTACACAAAAGGAGCCAAAAATGTTTCAGATCTTTGTGCAAAACTAGTATTTACTTTAGGCACATTTAGCATTAACTGACGCTTAGAAGTCCTGGTTTCGGAACGCATATGATAATTTAGGTTTGCGTGGGTCTTAAGTACCAGTCTTAGACAACAAAGTTGACGAACGGTCAACACTTTTGCCTCCCTGTACAATGTGTGTGTTGGAAACCTGCGAGGCTTTTGCAGAGCAGTTTTTAACACTGCTCTTTGGGCACGTTCCAGGACTATCAAAATGGAGCTTGCGCACCCACCCAAGCCGACATAGCATAGTGCAAAATAGACTAATTTTAACGCGGCACCGTTTGTAATATTGCGTTAAAGTCTGATAGCATTTGTCATTTAAATGATCAGTTAAAGAAGAAACTACAAAAAAAAGAAACCAATAAAAAGCAAACAGGCAGACGAGCTGGTCCTCATCTATTTGTTTCATTTTATGTTCAGCAAATTATATCATCTTAGGGTAGATTTTTCAATAGTCAGATAACAAATATCTGAAAATAAATTGACAGCTCTTTTACTGTGAAAGCATCAATTTATTCTCCAGATATTTGTTATCCGACTATTGTACAACCGGCACTAAATGAAGGAATTAGTCATTTCCAGTAACAATAAATCATTACCAGTAGCAAGATTATCATTTCCAACCTATAGTCGTCATTACCGTCTTTAAGTAAAATTTTAAAATGATTTTATTTTAAGAATATTAGGTTTCTGTAGGTGCCTTTTCGATAAATCACTTGTCTTTTTTGTGTTTTTTGTAACAAATCGACGAGGTATAAAAAAATATCAAATTTAAAAAAAAGTTAAAAAATATTGTTGTAGAATCAATTTAAGTTGATTTACCCGGGTATCAAAAGCGCAACCTCCAAACCGAAGCTAGTCACCTATCCACTCGACCACGGACATCGTCAATCGAGGTAGGAACAGTAAAGTAAGTGCGTCCTAAATTGTAGTATTGAGTTATTATAGCTAGAGATATAAAGGGAAAATACTATTTTTATACTTAGGAACTTTTTGTAACTAAAATTAAAATAACAATCACATTAAATCTAGGAAGGAACAATTAAGTAAGTACGTCATTATTAACAACCAATTAGAGATGACGTGTTTATGAGACACTGCAATCGACCAATCAGTGTTCAGTATTCATAAAAACTGACATTTCTTTTCTCAATCATACTAAACCACCTAGTTTTTTCACAAAAACCTAGTAAGATAAACAAATATTATCACCGTTGTCTAATTATCACTGATCGGAGTAGGTAGAGCGATTTAGGTTCATTGACCGCAAACATTGATGTTAATATGGATATTCCACGGGATTTCGAATAATACTCCGGGATTCGATTATTATAATTATTTTTATCAATAAGTATAAAAAATGGTATATTTTTTTGTCAAACGCGTGACGTTGCCGCTTTGTTGACTGACACTTGTCGTGATATCGCTGCATTATGCGCTCTTGCTCACACGTACAGGGACTGTCACGGGTGTGGCTAGTGACGCACCTGTTTTTGTCTCTTTTGAGGAATAAATAATTTGTATTATGTTCGTGTACAACTTCAGAATTAAAACGTTAAATGATTGTTGATTTTTGAATAAATATAAGAAATTGTTACATAAAAAAATATATGTGGTTTAACGTATCAAGTTTCTATCTATTTATTATATTATCCTTAAACCCGTCCTTTTAATTATAGGAAGTGTATGCTTTCATTACTCCCTAAGACGTTAACAGATTTTTATTATTATTCTACTTAAAAAAGAAATAATACTTATAAAGAAAAGTGTGTAATGTAAGGTTATGTGATCGTGTGAGGAATGATGTGATTCGTGAAAGGTGTGGTGTAAAAGATGATATTGTAAGAAAGATAGAAAAAGGAATGTTGAGATGGTTTGGGCACATAGAGAGGATGGATGACAGTAAATTGGTGAAAGAGATATATAGAGCCAATGTGGAAGGTAATGTTAGTAGAGGACGACCTCGGAGGACACATTTGGATCAAAAAGAAAATGTGCTCAAAAAGGCAGGTGTCCGCAGTATGAAGAATAAAAGAGCATGTATGAAAAGATTGATGGATGTAAACGAAGCCAGAGAGGTTTGCCAGGATCGTACAAAGTGGCGATCGATAGTCTCTGCCTACCCCAATGGGAACTAACGGCGTGAGAATATGTATGTATGTATGTATGTTAAAAAAGAAATCCCGGGATTCGGGGAGTATCCATATTATTCTTTCATATGGCAAGTACATAAAATAGCTCTGCCTACTCCGATCACTGCTAATTATCCATGTTTTTGCAAACTCCCTAGGTTTTTTTTGCAAAAAACCTAAACATCAAATCATCCTACGACATAGATACAGATTGGCATAAAACACACGATAAAAATAGGGAAAGATTCAAATTAATGCCTTCCCTCGGAATAACCAGTTGTATGGTTAATGTCATATATTTAATATATATAACAGTTGCAATGTGTAGGTATTTGATGGACACACAAAGGATTTGGAGAAATGGATGACATCGTGGATTTATATCGCCTTGGTACGAGTAAGTTAAAGAAAAAAATAAAAATCTACATAGGTAGTTTCATACCAAAATTCCAAGACTTTATATAACTTTAGATATCCAAAACATGCGATACAAGTCCATGCAAAACTACTTTCAACTAAAGGTGTTCCCTCACCGGGAGGATTCTCGTGTACTACTATATGTATAGATTCGTCTTTGAGCATTAGATTAATATAATACCTCCCTGACTGCCGAGCAAACGCGTGTAATGACTAACTAATAAATAACCATTCATTACAAGGTGCGCATAATATGCTTGGTTCACCGTTACAATACACGTGAATGCTCCAGGCGAGAGAGCACCTTAAACATTAAAAGTGTTAAACTTTAAACACACTTGGATAATGTAAGCCCGGCATTAGTTGCGCAGTGGGGTACAGTTTGAATGATCGCTTTTGAGTTGTACAGATACAGTTAGTCCTTGGGAAAACCTTGGTTTGGACTTGGTTAGGTTCAAAACGAAACAAAGATAATATGTCTTAGACTAAGGCACAATCCGAAAGAGTTACGGATTCAGTAGAAACTGTTCCTATTGCATTTTTAAGTTTTGACCCGCATTGTCTGTATATATTTTATTGAACCGAATTATAATGGTCCCAGGTTAGAGCCCTGTGGGACTCTCCTATCTGATATGCTTTTTAAAAACGAAATCTAGAATCTGTTTCCAATCCTATAAGTCACTATTGAACTATAAAAATATAGCTACATAAAGTCCATAATACGACATCTTGGATAATGCCAGGGGCGTAAACAATCAAAGGCCCTATCTTTTTTTACATTGTTATTATTGTATCAACCCATCATTCACGATCTCTCTGTTTACTAACAATAACAAAGCCGTCCAACAATGTATCCAAATATTGTGTTGATCTTCAGGGTAGGCCTTTTTCCAGCAGACATCGTCTACAGCTGATGCTGGTCAAACTAAAAGTTACACACTAAAGCTTAATGCTGAAAGTCAACTTTGTGTACCTAGATAAGTTTGTGAAATAATCCGTTAAATACAATCTAACTTATACCATATCCACGTCATTGATTTTTAGGGTAAAAATGAGGACTACTGATAGAGCATAATGCTGTTGCAGTTCCTTCACTTATGTACGACTCGGCAGGTACTGTTGTGAGTGGCAGAAGAAGGCACCAAAGCTGAGTAGATGCAGAAGAGATGAGAGTCTAAAGTTCTTTCATCTATCCTCTGTCATCATTCATCCATCGGTTAGTAAAAACATTGCAAGGAATTCTGTAATTTTTATTAGAAATTAAATTTTCACAATGTTTTTACTAATTCTAAAACACTGTTTCCGTTAGGACAACCTTATATATTACTATCGAGAGAATATAACTTTGGAAAACATTAAATAATCGTTAAGCTGGACATTTGACACTGAGTGTGGACCTTCGAAGATAGCTTTTCCGCAATGCGATTCCGATGGCGATCAAGACATCTGGTACTGAGTTTTGGTCATGTTGTATATAGTTTATGGTTGTATTCTCGTTGACTAAATGTTGACATGTAAATAATAAATAAACATTGTGATTCTTGCACTTGAAATAAAATGTATTTTTATTCTTAGAATAAATAATCATACTAAAATAAAACATGGTGACAGCGATTATAGCTTTTTTTTGTTGAAATATTGATTTAGTAATTTGTAATTTTAATTTAGTACTTTGAATAATTGAATTTTGAAACAATATGGCAAATATAATGTTACCCTTGGAACCCATGAGTATGGTAGGTAATGTGGCGAACAACTGGAAAAAGTTTAAGAGAGCATATGATAGCTATATCAATGCTTATTACTTTGAAGCTCCTGAAAAAAGAAAAGTGGCTATTTTGTTATATCACGGTGGTGATGAGATAAGGGACATATTTTTATCTTTTCAACTATCAGATACAGAAAAAGATGATTTGAATATGATTTTAAAAAAAATTTACTATCATTTTGTACCTACGGTTAATATAACTTTTGAGAGATTTAAATTTTTGACAAGAAAACAAATGGATGGAGAGAGTTTTGAAAGACATCATTGAAAAATCTTGCTACAAGTTGTGAATTTGGAGAATTAAAGGACAGTTTAATAAAAGATGTATTTGTATGTGGTATATATGATAGCAATTTACAACAGACATTATTAAGGACACCGAATTTGGACTTAACAGCAGCTTTAGACATTTGCAGAATGCAAATTGTGGTAAAAGATCAAATGAAGGTAATAAAGAGTGAGAAATTCAGTGATGAGATAAATATGAAAGAAGAACCCATTGATGTATTAAGAAACAGTGAGAAAAAGAATGTACATAATGCGGTCGGTTACATGATTATGGACGTTGCCCAGCTTACGGGAAAAAATGTAAAATCTGTAATAAAATTAATCATTTTGCAACAAAATGTATGTCCAAGAAAAAACAGATTGATTTGTTGCGGTCGTCTGAAGTGAACCATGAAAGCAATGAAGAACTATTTTATGTGAGTAGTTTAGAAATGGGAGATGATTATTCAAAATGGTATGTAGTAAATATGGATATTAATAATAAAGCAATTTCTTTGAAGGTAGATACAGGAGCACAATGTAATGTGATTAGTTATGAACAATTTTTAAAGTTGGATTTAGACAAAAGTATCATCAGATCAACTAATTGCTGCATATTATCATATACTAATAATACATACATACATACATATACTCACGGCTATAAATCCCAAGAAAGGGGTAGCCAGAGCTAAGGAATTAGAAATTCCTCAGCCACTTTTGGAAGATGCGTGGGGAATAGATGGTGAAATAAAGGTTCTTGGTGATAGGTCTCCAACCGCATCGCCCAAAAATCCCTTAAAAGCCCCAATACCGTTAGTCGCCTTTTACGTACACCCACCGGAAGAAATGGGGTAGTGCTATTCTAAGCCGACACTACACAGCAAATACTAATAATAGATTGCCTATATTTGGAAAGTGTAACTTATGCTGTAAGTTTAACAATAATAATTTTATTTTGGAATTTATGATTGTTAAACAAAGATGTATGAATATTTTAGGGTTGAGATCATCTGAGTTATTAGGACTTGTGACAAGAATATGTGGATTAGAAAAAAGTATAAATCCCATGGTCCCTTTAGAATTTAATTATTTATTTGATGGATCGGTTGGTTTATTTCCAGAAAAAATCAACATAGAAGTAGAGCCAAATATTAAGCCGGTAGTCATGCCAGTACGTAGAATTCCATTTTCGATACAAGATCAGGTTAAGTTAGAATTGGATCGCATGGTAAAAAATGGCATTATAAAAGAAACATCAGAACCAACAGATTGGGTAAATCATTTAGTAATTGTTAAGAAAAATGATGGTTCACTGAGACTCTGTTTGGATCCCAGAGAGTTGAATAAAGTTACTAAAAGAGCGTATTATCCACTGCCAATAATTGATGAAATTATAGCGAATTTGTCCGGTGCTAAGTATTATTGTAAATTGGACGCACAGTCAGGATTTTGGATGTTGCCACTAAATGAAGATAGTTCTAAATTATGTACTTTTCAAACAATGTGGGGAAGGTATTCATTTTTGAGGTTACCGTTTGGATTGAATGTTTCGCCGGAAATTTTTCATAAAATTATATGTGAAACATTTAGAGACATTAAAAATGTTGTTACATTTCAGGATGATATTTTGTTATGGGCAGATAGCCTGAATAATTTGCAAGAAACGTTATTGAATGTGTTGATTAGGGCTAAAAGTAAAGGTATAAAATTTAATCCAAAAAAATGTCTATTTGGTGTTGAGGAAATTACATTTTTGGGTTACAAATTTGGATCTAAAGGTATAGCTGTAGACAATGAGAAAATATGTGCAGTAAAAAACATGAAAAAACCTGTGGATAAAAAATCTCTGCAAAGGGCTTTAGGAATGTTTATTTTTTTATGTAAATTTATACCAAACTATACTGATAAATCAAGTTGTTTGAGAGAATTACTGAAAAATGATGTAGAGTTTATTTGGAGTTTGCATCATGACAAAGCTTTTAATGAGTTGATAAAAAGTATAGTAGAAGCACCAGTTTTGAGTTTTTATGATATAAATAAACCTTTGATGTTGAGTGTGGATGCAAGTATGAAAGGGTTGGGTGCAGTATTGATTCAAGATGGGAAACCGCTCGCATATGCATCAAAAGCATTAACGGACTCCCAAACACGATATTCTCAGATAGAAAAAGAACTCTTGGCAGTTTGTTTTGGTGTAGAAAAATTTAGACAATATGTATTTGGAAAAGATACTGTAGTTGTACAAACGGACCATAAGCCATTATTAGGGATATTTAATAAGCCGCTGCATAAGATTCCAACTAGGTTACAAAGAATGATGTTACGTTTACAATCTTATAGATTAAATTTGGTTCACACACCTGGTAAATATATGTATATAGCCGACACTTTGTCTAGGGACTTTACAGCGGAAAGTTGTGATAAGGAAACATCATTTGACGACGTTGAATATCCGGTAGCAATGTTGATAGATAATTTACCAATAAGCAAAGATAATTGGAAGATATTATCAGAGTACTATGAAAAAGATAGCAATATGATTAATTTAAGAAAATTAATACAAGTAGGTTGGCCTGAGTATAAAAATTTGCCAGAAGGGTTAAAACCTTATTTTTCGTTTAGAGATGAATTAGCGGTTGTAAAAGAATTAGTTTTTAAAGGAGATCGGATTGTAGTTCCGATGAATCTTAAATGGAAAATGTTAGAAAAATTGCACACTGGTCATCCAGGTATAAATAGAATGGTAAGTCGAGCTGAATTAACGATGTTTTGGGTTGGTATAAATCAGGATATAAAACGTTATGTTTACAGTTGCACAGTTTGTCAGAAATATCAAAATAATAAGGTTAGGTGTGTTTTGAAATATAAGGATGTACCCACTTTACCGTGGTCTGAAGTAGGATGTGATATTTTTGAGTTGAATGGAAAATATTATCTTGTAGTAGTTGATGCTTTATCCCTTTACATTGAAATGAGTCGACTCAATGATTTGCGTGCTGTTTCGGTAATTGATTGTTTGAAATCGATATTTGCAAGGCACGGTATACCAGTTGTTGTAAATACGGATGGAGCTTTATGTTTTGATTGTAGTTTATTTAAAGATTTTAGTAAAGAATGGAATTTCACTCATATAATGTCGAGTCCGCATTATCCACAATCAAATGGGTTAGCTGAAAGTGCAGTGAAAGTGATGAAAAATATTTTAAAAAAATCAATAGATGCTAAAGAAGATTTTTATTTAGCTTTGCTTAATCAAAGAACCACGCCAAAAGAGAAAAGAAGTTCACCAGCTGCTTGTCTGATGGGTAGAAATTTAAGAACTAACATTCCTTGTACATATAATAGTTTGAAACCAAAATTTAGTATCAATGATGTTATTAAATTAAAACGAGCTGAAAAATTAAGAATGGAGAAATATTATAACAGAAAGGCTTGTAAAAGACCAGAATACTTTCGGGGTCAATCAGTTAATTTTACAAGACTTCCTAATTGTTCCTGGGAACCGGGCATCATATTAGGGAATAGTGGTTGTCCAAGATCCTATTACGTCCAATCAGATATTAATGATGGTAGGTATAGGAGAAACGAAATACATATTGCTCCTCGAATGGAAAGGGTTGAAACACAACAGCGTAATTGTGACAACGCGATATCAAATAATAATAATGTTATAACTGAGATCCCAAAATCGGCCAATACTATCTCTGAGACAGTTCCTGTAGTGTCAAGGTATGGCCGAGTGATAAAGAAGCCTGTTAGATTTGGATATGATTGTTGATTTTATTTATATTTTGCTGATGTTTGTTGAACTAGTTGATTAGGTTTTAATTTCATTTTCCTTGTGTAAGTACTTCGTTTGTTTTGTTTCATTGTTTGTATTAAAACTACGTAAAGGGAAAGATGTTGTATATAGTTTATGGTTGTATTCTCGTTGACTAAATGTTGACATGTAAATAATAAATAAACATTGTGATTCTTGCACTTGAAATAAAATGTATTTTTATTCTTAGAATAAATAATCATACTAAAATAAAACAGGTCACATACATTCTAGAAGCTAGATTGATTTATAAGCACAAGTCCTACATGCAAAACAGTTTATCTAGCTCCATTGTAATATTATATTATTTTACATCTAATGCTTGTAAAATTACTACACATCGGCAAGTATAGTTGCAGGATCTTCAATGCCTGATCGGAGCTTCTTGAGAAACTGAGCCGCTTCACGCCCATCTACCAGTCTGTGATCATAAGACAGTGCTAAGTACATCATCGGTCGTATCTCGATCTGTATACAATTTCAAATAAACAGGATTAAAATTTCGAAAGAGATATGGTTAGAGAATTAGAACATAATATGGAAAATACACCCCGATTGATATTTTTTTTTATAAATCCTCCGGATTCAGGATCTTTTGATGACTATGGAATTAATCAAATCATTCGATGACCTTATTGTTCATATGCATAACACGCGACATATCAAGATTAATATAGAAAATGTGAAATTGTTCAAGTGTACCATAGGTTTTTTAAAATTAGTATAAACATGGAAAAAAATAAAGTCTAAGGTCGAGAAGAATAATGTAATTATTTTGAAAAATGCTACGATGCAGAGACCGATTCGCACAATTGCGAATATAGAAAATGACACTTACATCTCCGTCTACGGATACTGGCCTCTGAATAATGGCGTGCATCCCAAGGATTGCGGTTTGAGGTAGGTTGATGATGGGCATTGATAGCAACGAACCAAAGACTCCTCCGTTGCTTATTGTAAATGTTCCACCTTGCATGTCCGACATTGTTAGTTTCCCTAAACATATTGAAATTATATAAGATATTCCATACCTCTCGGTGAATATATATTTTGCCACAAATTATATTATATTTTATATATTATAATTATAAATAAATTACACACAATTTTTCATTCCAAAGCTCTGGCTACCCCGTTAAGGGATTTATAGCCGTGAGTATATGTATGTATGTATGTATGAAGTTAAATAAAACTGAGTCGAAATGTTGAAGCAAAGCTTGATACCGTTTTAAGCCATATTTATTTATTTATTAGTTCGGAATACTTACATACATAAATATACTCACGGCTATAAATCCCTAGAAGGGGTAGCCAGAGCTAAGGAATTAGAAATTCCTCAGCCACATTTGGAAAATTGAGTGGGGAAAGGATGGTAAAGTAAAGGTTGTTGGTGATGGGTCTCCAGCCGCATCGCCCAAAAATCACTTAAAAGCCTCAATACCGTTAGTCGCCTCTTACGTACACCCATCGGTAGAAACGGGGTAGTGCTATTCTAAGCCGACACTACACGGCAATACTTCGGAATACTTACAGCTAAATAATACAATAAGTGTTTACAAATTCAGTTATCAACTAAGCCAATAACAAGTACAATAAATCAGTGTTTCTCATTTATAACGACTGATTTTACAAGACTTTGTCAGTGCTTACCATCTCTAGCTTTTTTAGCAACTCCACCAATTGTTAGTTCTATTTGTGGAAAGTCCATAGCATGCACGTTCCTTATGACCGGAACCATAAGGCCTCTGGGCGTTGCAACTGCTACTGATATATCCACAAAGTCTCTAAAAATATTAAGGAGTACGATATGTGAGCTTATTCACAGAATTATGTTTTCTTGTAAGAATCTTAAAAGCTATTGGTTTTGTGTTGCTAACGTCTAAATTATAAAAATCTATCCAGGTCATACATAGCTCCAGTATAATGTATTTCTTTTACACTTGCCATCTTGAAAGTCGAACGGAAATTTTAGAAAAGTAATCGTATGTTGTTTATAGCTTAAAATTAAAAAATAATAATTGAGTATTAGTGTTGTTATGAATTAACTAATAGTCTATTGGAATCCAGCGCGGGAATGCTGCAAACATTATGGATGCTTTTGAGTCGCGCTCAGTTCTGGTTTAATTTTAGATTTAAGTGACGAAGCAATTTGCTTATTTTATTACATTAGTTAAGTTTAGATTTTTGATAGTCTTAACTTAATTACAGTGTTATAACTATAATAAGACACCTGTAAACTACTTCATCTCCTTTGATAACTGCGTTCATCACTGGCTGGTCTAGTAAAGCGGATGCAGATGCCTTCAGGAATGGGGACATGAATGAAAGTTTTACTCCAAACTTCTGCATGAACTTTTCTAAGTTTGCTTTCCGAAAAGCCATCAGATTTCTGTGTGATCAAAAAATATATATAAATACTATGAAAACCCATATTAATATTATACACTAAACTGCAGCTAAAACCTTACGTTGTACTTTTGGAATCCCAAGTTTTTACTTTATTTAAAAAAAATAATACTAGATGCTCACTTACTGACCTCGTGACATGAAAGAGGTGTGTGAGGGCATGTCTGAGGAGCATGTATATCACAACTTTTGTGATAAGCTGACAACTTTTGTATGAATAAGGCGTCTGGTAGTCACATAGGACTTGACATTCTCGATCGCTGAAAGCCGTCTATTCCCGTCTGAATTGAAATTACCAATGGTAAAAAGCGGGCCAAGTTCCTGGCCCATGCAGTTCAGAGTATATTTTTGGGTTTGTAAACGCTAAAGCTAGACAGGAAGGTACATACATTGTAAAACTAACCCCATATCACATTCACTAAACGTAGTTAACATAGCAGTTGTATTCTGTGCTTCTTTTAATCGTTTGGCGATTGCTTTTCTCAACTTATTCATCGGTATCGGATGTTCAGATCGTGTTCCCGATATTGTTTTTGTTGGATCTGTTTTCAGTGGCTCTTGAGACTGTAATTGTTAGAAATATTACTTAATTTGAATTTCAGCGTCGATTATGATTGGTAGTTGCGGACGTACAGGCGATTTTTTTTTCATCATCACTCATCTATCAGCAGAGGCATAGGATAGTTTTTTGCAGCTCTGGCTACACTTTGTATCTACCTCTGGTCAGCACAATACAGTGACAGTCCTCGTTTATATTTTGGCGGATTAATTCGCTCTCTTATATCATAAGGTGTGACATTCTAGAAATATCATAAATACAAAAAAATATGTTGATGCACAATGGTGTGCACTAGCTTGTACATCTGTGCTATACCAATAACTTTTTTGGGATTCTAGTGCTTAGTATATCCATTTACGTGATAGTGCGTGAGTGTTTTGAAGTGTGACAAATAAAACGACTCTCTGGAGCGTTTAAGGGGTAAGTAAACGTTGGCCAACCAACGCAAAATTTTTTGTTAGTTTGTTAAGATATTTATAACAATAAACTTATCTCTTTTGGATTTACAATCAATCCGTAGATATATTAAACATGTAGTTTTTTTTTAAAATAAGTACTAACAGGCGAAACTTTTTTCAAGGAAACCAATTTGGGTGGTGGTGGAGGTGGTGCTGTGACTGGTGCTGCTGGGGCGGGAGCTGGTGCAGCAGAAGCTGGGGCTTTCGAGAGAGCACACGTTCCCATACTGGAGGCCGCTGGGGCTGGGCGAGGTGCTTTAGCTGCGGCAGCGGGGACACCCACAGGGGCTACTCCTGTTACATCTACCTGAAATTGCAGGAATAATGTTACAATTGTATACATGCTGTAGTCTCATCGAAAGCCTTTCCTCATTCTGAGGATATGAATAGATTACCTGAAAGAAGTGCTATGTAGAGTGTAGGGCTTAGAATAGCACTACTCCATTTTTTCCCGTGGGTGTGAGTAAGAGGCGACTAAGTTATTGGGTCATTTTAATGGATTTTTTGGGCGATGCGGTTCGAGACTCATCACCAACAACCTTTTTTTTCCGTCTTTTCCCCGCACAACTTTTAAAAGTGGCTCAGGAATTTTTAATTCCTTAGCTCTTCTGGCCACCCCTTCTAGGGATTTATAGCCGTGAGTGTATGTAAGTATGTACCTGAAAGAGTGGCTGCTGCGCCTTCACAGCCTGTCCATTAGTGACGAGCATCTTGACGATCTTGCCGTGTCCGGGAGACATGACGGGCAGCGCGGTCTTGTCCGTCTCTATCTCCAGCACCACCTCGTCCATCGCCACCGCGTCCCCTTCCTTCTTTATTAACCTGGTATTAGTCAGCACGTTTACATCTTTTCATTACTATGTTATAAATGCGTTAAATATACACACTATATCATTTTTTAAAGTAGGAGCACGAGATGAATATTTAAGAATAAGAGGTTAGTGATAGTGGTTTAGGAGCATTAAAACATTTTTGTTTATTTCTGCCAAAGGGTAAATTAAAATGCAATGTAATTATCAAGACACAAACCAACATATTAGATGTCTATCGATTAAATACTTTCATAATGAATGCTTACTTAACATCACCGGAACTGATCGAATCAGGAAAGTTTGGCGCCCTTACTTCTTCCACGGCTGACCGGAAATGGCTGGCATGAAACTGTCTTGATATATTGGTAACACAACTGCTACACCACTTCGAATGATATAACAACCTGAAAAAAGTATCTACCTATATTGATTATTATTTCAAGTTTTTCAATATCGTTAACACTTGAATAAACGAATTTGATACCTTGATTGCTTTAAAACGTTGTGCGTTGTATTGTGAATGAGCCTTAACAGTATCCTTGTTTCTTTCTGGGTGAATCGAGTTACCTGAAAAGTAGTCTTTATTAACTTATTCTACCTTAAAAAATTGGGTGCTAAAGAAAAAAGTTGGTAAAACAGTTGCAGGATTTTTATGTTCTGAATAATCTGTGCGAATCGGACCTTACCTATTTTAAGTAAGTAAACTTTACCACAGCTGTATATCCCCGACGGGGCTGGCAGCGATACTAGTACTTAATATATACGGACATATTATACACAGATCAAGTTAGCCCCAAACTAAGTAAGACTTGTATTATGGGATACTAGCTCAACGATATATTTTATAATACATATATAAATAACACCCAAGACTACGAAACAATCATTTATGTTTATCACATAAATGTTGCTCTCAGCGGGGATCGAACCCGTAACCTCCGGACCGAGAGCTAGTCACCTATCCACTCGACCACGGCTGTCGCCACTTCTGAACATCACGTGACGTTGTCATTGACACTGGTGTCCAGTGTTTTTCGTTTTACGTTTTGCTTGGACTGAGTGCTAATGTGACAGGGAACAGGCCTATTACCGTTTTGTACCAAATAAACTATCAAGTGTAAGTCACAAGTAGAACTAAGCCATGTTTATTTCCTAACGATATTTTCCCTTACCGTTAACAACCATGATAAATTAGCTACACATATTTTTAGAAAAGACAAATTGTTGTAGGTCCGACCCGGGATTTGAACCCTCATCGTCTGCACGATAAGCGGTGTTCTATCCACTGAGCTATCATGGCTGCTATCTATCCTGCTATCGCTAAAAATGTACCAGAATGTTGCGTAATCAGACATAGTTTACACTTTTTTGTATTAATACTACCGTGGCAGTAGCCGGCACCGACGGCTTAACGAGTCCTCAGAAGGATGAGATTAATGCAACTATGAGTTTGTTCGATCAGTGGAGCAAAATAGTGATTTTCTTATAAGATCGCTCTTTTATCACTTAAAGACCTAAAATCCCAAGCCGCGTATCACTACCACACAAGGTGTTATCGTTGTGCTATAAACAGACGGCTACCCCCTACATGAATAAATACGCAATTGTATAAATACTTGTATTATATGTGTGATACTAAGCTACGAGTTTGGAAATTCGAGGGGCATGCCAATAGAAGTTAGATACTCTTTTCTCATTTAATTGACAGTGGCAAGCTATACACCATCTCATACGCTGGTTTTTTATTGACATATTTGAATATAGAACACACTTCTTTTATTTATTTTTTATTTTAAATATCATAATTTTTCCGAGAATCTAGTGGGAATTCACTTGCAACAATGGAGCTCAGTCAATGTGATTTTTACGCTATGATTTATTATGACTTAAAAAAATGTTTAAAGCCTCAATAATGTTTTGAACTATTGGCTTCTACTTTTGGTCAGTCTGCTTGTTCCCGAGCAACAGTATTCAATTGGTTTGCTCAATTTAAAAGAGGACGGAGATGTCTCGAAGATGAAGCGAAGACAGGACGGCCGCCAACCGCAGTCACGCAAGAAAACGTTCGTGCAGTCGAAAAACTTATTCGTGAAAACCGACGAATTACATATGTAGAACTAGGAATTGGATCAGCAGCAATGCAAACCATAATTCACGACCACCTTTCTCTCCGTAAACGTTGTTCGAGATGGGTGCCGCACAAACTTACAGATGAGCAGAAAGACCGTCGGGTGGATTGTCGCCTATTCATGAAAGATAAATTCAACGGAGGCGAGAAAAAAAAACGTATATGATATACTGACTGGTGAGGAAACATGGCTATATAACTATGATCCCGAATCAAAGCGACAGTCGACTGTATGGTGCTTTGAAGTCGAGCGAACTCCAACGAAAAGTCGCCGTGCACGAAGCACACAGAAATAAATGGTCGCCTCGTTTTTCTGCAAAACGGGTCATATTGCTACTGTTGTGCTAGAGAATGAAAGAACGGTGAACTCCACATGGTATGTGACAGTTTGTGCTCCAACAGTAATATCAGCTTGGTGTGATAAGCGAACGAAGTCAGAAATCCGGCACCTTCTCTGGCACCACGACAATGCGGCGCCGCACACGTCTGCCAGAACACTAGACTTTTTCAACTCGGTTTGAAAGCAAAGAAGATGCGCTAGTTGCCTATAATTTCGAGATTTCCGAGGTATCTAAAGAAGAGTGGTCACAGGTATTTTCCAATTGGTTCAAACGTATGGAAAAGTGTATACATGCTCAGGGTGAATACTTTGAAAAGATAGATACTTGTAATAAAGAATAAATTTTATAATTTTTGAGTATCTAGTTTCTTTTGGCATGCCCCTCGTAGTACACCAAATAGCTGTCTGTCTTGTTCTTATATTTTTACTAAACCTAATATTATACAACCAAATTATGAAACTTCAATAATAGGAAATTTTTGGATATGCCTATAAACAGGCGTGTGTTTAACAGTGGGAGTCTATTTGGCTACATGATAATGAGATAATTTTCACTTACAACTCTTACAATTGCTGTTTTAAACATTTTTTTCTTAGACCAATAAAATACTGCGTATTTATGATTACTTTTTCTTCTCAATAAAGGCGGTAGTAGGTAGAAATATAATGAAATAATTTATTTTCACAAAACTCGATACAACAAAGAATATGGTAGAAGTATAGAATAGTAAGTATAGATTATGGTGAGATTATACATAGGTAAGTACTTCATAGGTAGCATAGGTACCTAAATGATACCTACCTACATTTCCCAAAGAGTGTAGGTATAGGAAGCTACCTATAGGTAGGAATAAAGCGAGGTGTCACAATGAAAATAAACAATATATGTATACGCGTCAATGTAGGCGTGAGAGGGGAGGGGACCATGCGTACGGTTAGCAAATATAAAATAACTAGCGATTTGCCCGCGACTTCATCCGCGTGGACTTTTCAACTTCTGTTTTTATTAAGGCTTTTTAAGTGATTGTTGGGCGATGCAGTTGGTGACCCATCACTAACAACCTTTATTTAACTGTGATTGTTGGGCGATGCAGTTGGTGACCCATTACTAACAACCTTTATTTAACTGTGATTTTTGGGCGATGCAGTTGGTGACCCATCACTAACAACCTTTATTTAGCTACCTTTTCCCCAATCTATTTCCAAAAGTGGATGAAGAATTACTATCTCTGAAGCTATGGCTACCCTTTTATGGAATTTATGGCCGTTAGTATATCGACGCCTTACTGCAAAACCAACTATCTGCATGATTTGTTGTTTTGAGAAAACTTAAGTTAAAGGTTTCTTTGTCGTTAACTCAATATCCTAAGTCATTAAGCGTGTTATGTATGCTTTTTTATTTGAGTTATATATGCATTACCATAGATAGTTGGGACCTCCTGGCAAGCTTCTGGAGCATCATTTACGTTAAGTCATCTTTTAATACATTCCTTTTAATTTTTGCAGCTTTTTCATTCTCTATTTGACCTACATATGTCTGTAGTAGCGGACTGACATTTATTTTCCACGATGGCTCTTTCACTAATAATGCTCACCCATCCATCAACATTCTTAACTTTTCGAAAATCTAAACATTCCTTTTTCTATCTTTTTAGGTTTTTGTACCTAAAATTAAACCGGGAACAGACTTCTAAGACTTCGCTGTCTGTCTGTCTGTCTAAACCAAAAGCTGATAACGGCGTACATAAGGAATTCAAATTATTTAAAAACTGTGTCGTATAAGCATAAAGCAAAGCGACTAGGTGAACACCTGATGTTAACCGACCAATGACAATAGCTTGGCGGCAATTTGTAACATACCTCCACTCCTTGCATACTGAGTCCGTAATCGTGATCCAAGGGTTTAAAGCATTTTCAATATCTATACAAGATACCTCTTATCCATACGCAGTTAAGACAGTCCTATTTTTATTACTTTTACCCTCCATATACTACGAGTTCTCTTGCTACAAGACATGGTACTTGGATATTATATTTTGTAGTATACAAGTCAACTCAACGCAAACGTTCATGCCGTATATCACCGAAGGTTTTTGCAGAGGTACTAATGTTCAGAGTACCCCCACGTTTTGCTTGGCCAGTGTAGCACGTGATAGGGGGCAGATCTATCGTCATTTTGTACGAATACACTGTCACATGACAAAAGTACAACTTAGCCATGTGGGTTTCCTCATGATCTTTTCCCTCACCGTTAACAACCATGATAAATTAACCATACATATGACTTTAGAAAATTATAATTGGTGTAGGTCCGACCCGGGATTTGAACCCTCATCGTCTGCATGATAAGCGGCGTTCTACCCACTACTGAGCTATTATGGTTGTCATAGCAGTATATAATTTAAAAAAATCGCCAACAAATAGCGCATCTAAAATTGATTGCCAGGATGTAGTGCTTAAAATTTCAAGGGTATAAAGAGTCTTTTTCAACGCTGGAATGACGATATTTTACACCAATTCGGTATGCAAAGTTTTTTTTTGGTATTTATTAAATATTTTTATACGATAGTAAACACTTGAATAATTTCCATTTAAAATGAGTAATTGTAAAGTTATGATTTTTTAAAGATTGTTCAACTTGGCTTATTCCGTTTATCCACCCTAAAACAGCCTCCCTAAGTCGGATATTCGGAAACGCATGTCCATCTAGCCACCCTGAACGGGGTGGATATCCGGAATGCATATAATATGGTTCTTCCGATTTTTTACCCCAAGTACAGTAATTTACAGAAATATATACAACACAAAATGGGTCCAAGAAACATCGTGAACATTAAAATACTTAAGATAAACATACCTACTTTCTTACTTACAGTTTGAATAAAAATATCTTACAAACTTAGGGTCTTTTTTCTGTAAATGACTGTACGTAGGCAGGGTAGAAAATCCAAAGAACCATATTATATGCATTCCGGATATCCACCCCGTTCAGGGTGGCTAGACGGACATGCGTTTCCGAATATCAGACTTAGGGAGGCTGTTTTAGGGTGGATAAACGGAATAAGCCTTCAACTTTAGTACTTAATGACGTCATCGATCGATAAAATCACGTAGCGACATGCAAATGAAGCGAAATGTTTTATAAAAATGTTGCTGATTGCAAAACATATCAAGAATTTGTAATGTCAAATGAAATTATTACGATATACAAACCTATGATTTTCGATATTTTATTAATAAACTGCAAAACCGTATGTCTTTGTAACAACATTGAAGGTAAAACACTGTTACAGTTTTTTGATAAAATAACAGTCATCTTAGCTTCAATTGATATAATTTCAAGAAAATATTGTTTATAACCATAATATCTCGAAATGGTTTTGTAATCGCATCACTTTTAGTAAAACTTTGCATACCGAATTGAAAGAGTGAATCTACTTCACCCATACGGTAAAAAACTATACATTGTCTCTTTTATGATTATTTCCTACCTCTTCACTATAGGTATTATTTTAGCTATAATCAACGATCCAGTTATTATATCAAGTTCAGGAAAAACAAAAATAAAAGAAATTGTATTTTTGGTAACATTTATTTTAAAATCAAAGTCAAGCTCTAAAAATAATATTACTTAAATAGTAATACTTAAAGCACTTATATACCAGCTAATATTGATGTCGGATCCTCCACACCGGACTTAACTTTCCGTAGAAATAAAACGGCCTCGCGACCGTCGATCAGTCTGTGGTCGTATGTCAGAGCTAAGTACATCATTGGCCGAAGTTCCACCTGTTAGAAAAATATATATTGTGATCTTATTTCTACTGGCTCAGTAAAGTTTTTATATTCATTGGTTCATTCGCTACTATTTTGTAATATGGCTATGCAAAACCATATAAAATACAACTTAATAGAGAAGAAACGAAGAATGTCAATATTCGTAAATGATTCCGTGTATTTCCACTGACCGAAGCGTAGCAAATGTATAACCAACGAAAGTCAAAAAGTTTATTCAACAAATCAGAGTGTAGGTGTCGCAGGCGCAGGCGGATTGTATAATCCGCCGTTTTACATTACGGCTAGCCGTTTTCTAAACCCGCGCCGTTTTGTAATGCGGCGGTTCAAGCACTAGCCGGATTGAATGCGGCTAGATATAAACCCGCCCCGGTTTGCATTCGGCACCATATGTCATTTAATACGGCTAGCCATATGTATAAAAGCGAGAGATTAGCCGCCACTTTTCAAGTTTTTAGTTCCAATTCTTAACACTCGAAGCGCTACCTGACATAACAACGACAATGGCGAGTGGGTTGTTAAATTGTGAAGTTTTGAGTTAATTTGTGAGTGAACAGTGACTGAGAAATAATTTCAATACAGATATAAAATACAGATGCATTAATGCTCGTTTTATACATAACCTAACCTAACCTAGCTAAATGTGACCTAGCTTTTCTTCCCCTTCAGGGGGCTTTCGCCCCCCGACCCACCCAAGCAGAACTTCATTTTTTTATGAAGACTAATCATTATGATTTTAAATGGTATGTGAAATATTTTCGGACCTCCGATGATGGGAGTTAAAAAGTTATGTAAGAAAAAGCGCACCCGAGTATAAGTACGATGCGGCTAAACGCGGGCCGCCTTATTGAAGAACGTATCGCAATAACAATCCGGCTAATGCTTAAAGGCTAGCCGTGATGTAAAACGGCGGATATACAATCCGCATGCGACATAGGGACAACCTACTTTGATAATTAGTTTTTGGCGGAATATGTTCAGTAATTTTTCTACTGAATCACGTTTGGTTTCCGCTCTATTGAGTTCGGTTCTCTATGTGCAAAGCTTACTACGGATTTAACGTAAGAGAAGGTAGTTTCTAGTTACAACTAAGATTTTTATGCTTTGAGAGTATCGATAAATTTTTCACCAGCTTATAATAAACTGCAACAACTGCGGATCAAAAGCAAAGCTAGAGATGCATATTTATTTAAATCATCATAGGTGGGCGAATTGCAAAACTGAAGTGGCAATAACCAGGGCACATTGCACGCAGAAACGACGGCCGTTGGGGCTCGAAGGTTCTGGAGTGGCGGCCACGTACCTAAGGACGCAGTGTGGGTAGGCCGCTCACAAGGTGGATCGACGACTTGATCAAGGTGGCGGAAAGCCGATGGATGAGGGCAGGACAGGGTAGGTCGTTGTGGAGATCTTTGGGGGAGGCCTATGTCCAGCAGTGGACGTCTATAGGCTGAAGTGAGGTGGGCGAAGTTAACTTCGTTACTAAGATGTTAAGCTTCAGTAATCGATTCGATCGCCTTGTTCATTCCACTGCTGCGCAAACGCCTCTTTCCCGTATTATTTTCAAATTATTTGTCTGCTAGTCGCTGCTAAGAGGCTATCCACGATATGGGGCTTTTAAGAGATTTTTGGGCGATGCGGTTGGAGACCCATCACCAACAACTTTTAATTCGCCATCTTTTCCTAAGGCAAATTCCAAAATTGACTGAGCAATTTCTAATTCCCTATCTCTGGCTACCAGTTCAAGTGATTTATAGCCGTGAGTATATGTATGTATGCATATATTTTTTGACGTAAATCCACATAGCTCACCTTTCCCCGGACGGCGACAGGTCGCGGTACGATGGAGTGCATGCCCAGGATCGCCGACTGCGGCAGGTTGATCATGGGCAGCGACAGCAACGCGCCGTACACGCCGCAGTTGCTGATCGTGAACGTTCCCCCTTGCATGTCCGATGGAGTCAATGATCCTGATATATTTTACATAGTATTTTCTAAGACTTTCACGATTGCACATTACAATTAAAACAACTATTGACTTCCCGTCCTAGTCTTCCCGTGACCATGATAACTGAAAAGTTTTCGAGACTTCCGGCTTATAAATAACACTCGATTAAATATCCGAAGTCCATAGTTGTTTTAAAAACTTGTGGCAGAAAAACTCTATTAAACAGTCAGAAGAGCGTTCAACAGAATGTTTGTATGTACCGAGTACTCAGCTGAAAGTGTTTTCATGCTCATTTTCTTTATTAGTATTAACAAAGATAATGTACATACATATACTCACGGCTATAAATCTCTAAAAGGGATAGCCAGAGCTTTAGAAACAGAAAATTCTTCAGCCACTTTTGGAAGTTACGTGGGGGGAAAGATTGTAAAATAAATGTTTTTGGTGATGGGTTTCCAACCGCAACGCCTAAAAATCACTACAAAAGCCCCGATACCCTAAGTCGCCTCCTCCAATCACCATTAAGTGGGTATTACACAACATAGCGGAAGAGAACGGTAGCAAGTGCACGCGTAGCTACACATAAGCTAACTTCGGCTTACGTTGCTCATCACTCTACACGCTATCGTTATTGTTCGTACGTGCTACCGTTCCCATTCTATCAGAGGGTCAACTCTTCACATCGAGGACGATAATAGGCATACTTATATCTTCTAACCCATATTAAAATTTATTTCTGTCTCACTCATACGATTGAATATTCGTATTTTGACACCACATGGTCGATAAGTATGCTAATTATCGTTCTCGGCGTGAAGTTCGTCTGATAGCTGGTATAGGCATACCTTCTTCTGCCCTTTTTGTTAAACTGCTAAGAGTTTTCTCGATGGCGGGATAGTCCATGGACTCTGCGTTCCTGATCACGGGCACCACCAAGCCGTGGGGAGTTGCCACGGAAATCGAGATGTCTATGTAATCTCTGAAAATTTATACCACTATGTTAACAAACGGATTGAGATATTCAGGTTATGAAATCGGTTTAAGATGCTTTAAACATATTAAATAATCTTGGAGAAGATTAAAGTTAGTAGACTTTTCGAAACGACAAACTTTCAATAAATGACGGAAAAGGTTATGAATATTTTTTTATCCATACACCAATTTGTCTTTTCTAAAGTCATATGTGTGGTTAATTTATCATGGTTGCTAACGGTGAGGGAAAACATCGTGAGGAAACCCACATGGCTGAGTTGTAATTAGTCATGTGACAGTGTATTCGTACAAAACGGCGATAGGCCTGCCCCCTATCACGTGAGTACACTGTCTAAGCAAAACGTGGGTACCTTCTCTGGAAACTAGATGGCGCTTGCCATGTGAGTTCAGGAGTATTGGTACCTCTGCCAACCTCTTCGGGGATAAACGGCGTGAACGTTTATGTTATGTTATGTTATGTTATGTTTTATCCATACTATTAACAAGAAATTTAATATTAGCACAATGTATTGCTGTTTATATATTCAGTACTTTTGTTCCATTATGAAAAGAGGTTTTTTTTCTTGAGTTGGACCTCGCTGTAAATGAGTTACTCATAAAATCCATTCTGTAGCTGCTGAGGCCCTTTTTAAAACCCTCCAAGGAATCCTCCACAGCCCGACCGACATCCAGACTATGTTATATAAAATTGATATGAACACTAAGGTTTTCATTCAGTTTTTTAGAAATACCTATGTTTTTGCAATTCAAGATTACGCTTTAGAGTAATAATATCTTAAAACAACAACATACTTGTAGCCCAAAGAAAGCAAAAAGAACGAAAAAACAAAGACATAATGGAGTCGTGTTTTATGTATATTTGTTATAAGAAATATTTCAAAATTGATGTATGTTTTTTGTATCAATTACATACGTACCTATGACTATGATGCTGGTTCTTGTTCACTGTGTTACCTGCAACACACAGTGAAACCAAACCTCAATGAAAGTTATCTAAAGTATAATTCTATTGTTTACGTTGGAAGCGAATATGAAATATTATGATTGAGACCATCCACATCAAACACATAGCCTCGCACAAATTAATAGTAATTAAAAAATATATCTTAAAACACGACTCCATTACAGCTTTTGATAATTTTGAATTTAATGTTTGCATTTGTTCTACAACGGAATGTTAAGGTCATGAAGGAAAATTAATATCCTAAACCCTTAGGGGTATAAGAAAATATATTTCAACAAGTTTATTTTTATCATTTTCATCGATTTAAAAATGACATATCTATCTATTATTTGACGAACTTTTGGTATTATATCGGTATTATAATCGGTGTAAAAGATCCCATTTTACACTGATTTCAAAATTCTTTCAAAAATAGAAAACTGTAATTATAAAGTGACATGACTATAATCATGTATAGTCAAATGCTAGAACCGTAAATGAAAAGTAAAATAAAATACCATAATTTAAGACCTTATAATATTAAGTGAAACAATAAATAGAAAGTCATTTGATCAGGACAGTACAGGGCTGGTCGTTGAGACAAAATCTTCAGGGAAGGATGGGGCCCTGTATTTGCATGAACGACGAAGATGATAATGCTAACCAAACAAAGAAGGCCAGCTCACCTGTAAACGACCTCATCACCGATGATGACTCCGTTGATCACGGGCTGGTCCATGAGAGCGTTGGCGGTCGCCTTGATGAACGGAGACATCAGAGTCAACTTTACTCCGAACTTCTTCTTGAAGTCCTTCAAGTAGGCTTTGCGGAAATCAATCAGTTTGCTGAAAGATAAAAAGTAAAGTAAAAAATAATAATAATAATCGTTTATTTTCTAATTAACCTATGTACAAATTATACTAGAGCACATATTTTATAATTAAAATAAGGGTGAGACATATAGACATATAGTGCCATTATAGGTTGTGCCTGTGCAATGGTCACTAATATTTCATATTTTAAAAGAATACAAAAACAAATCGTGTTCTCCTCTAGTAAGAAAATATGTATGTGTGTGTGTGTGTGTGTGTGTGTGTGTGTGTGTGTGTGTGTGTGTGTGTGTGTGGGTGAATGTGTGTATAAGGGTGTGTTTGTATATGGATGTGTGTGTTTGCGTAATTATATATATTATTATTTGATGTAGGTAACAGAGTTGGGCGTAATTAATTACTTTTGCAATTTAATTAATAATTAAATAATATTAATTCAATTACAATTGTAATTAAATACAAGTAATTGCAATTACATGTAATTCCAATTAAACAGTAATTGTTAATTGAAATTACATATTAATTAGTAATTTCAATTACTCAATTGCTATTATGTTATCAATATCATATTATTTAAGAGCAGATAAAACGCACTGCATATTTGATTTCATTTCCGTGTGTACGATGCGACTATGATTAATTTACCAAAGTCACACAAATTAACTGACGAAATTTTCGAGATGAGAGTTGTATTAAAATCCAATTTAAAATAACTACTTATAAGTACCTATACTGATTTCGGAAATAAAGATAATTTGAATGATGAAAATGTTTTTCTTATTAAATAAAATTAATTGATAATTCGAAAAAGTAATTAATTATGAATTTCTATAATTATTATTTTAATTACTAAATTCATTTTATAATTGTAATTGTTAATTTAATTTTACAATTACTTTACTTTGTAATTGTAATTTGTAATTAAAATGTTGTTTTGTAATTGTAATTAGTAATTTGTAATTCAATTACTTTTTGCCCAACACTGGTAGGTAAGAAGCATCTCTGTGTCGTCATAATTCAGGGTAAGGAGAAAGTCAGTCATTTTTTTCCTTAAAAAGTTGGTTACTAGGCATAAATTTATTCACTTTATTGTAAAGTAATGGTCCCAAGAAACAGCAGAACCGATTTGCAAATTGGGTTTTAAGACGTTTAAAGTGAAAATGTCATTATGTTTAATACTTTATTCATTTAGACGCCATAAAGTAACTACATCATCATCATTCTCCTGCCCTTATCCCACTAGGTGGGAAATTTTGAATTCTTTTTATTTTAACCTATATTTACAAATGAACGGTTTATAGGGTAGCAAATCACTGGCGGCAATACTACTGGGTCCCCACGAGAGTAGCCAACAAAATATACACCTAAATGTTTCGTATAAAGCATGGTTTTAATTTTTACTTTTTAGCCATGTTAAATAACGACTTCTGCCGGGCTGGCTGAGATGGCAGTATACGATACTAAGCGTAAGAGATGGCTGCTTTATCCTATGCGATAACTAGTTTAAACACCGCTCGTACTAGCCTGTATTAAATTATGCTCTTTTAAAAAATATTTTTGGTTAATTGTTTTGAGTGTTTTTACTCTAGATAGCACTTTTTTATTAGTGCTGTTTTGATGTTAACCTCAAATATTACAAAGCATTTTTTTATTCCAATTAAGCAAAACATGTAGTAAGTAATATTAAGTGTTTCTATATTGATTCTAATTTATTTATGTATATTTACATAACATTACCATCCCAGATTTATAAAAACTCAAACCTCAAGTCACATTCGTTGAAGGTAGTCAAGCTGGCTGTTGTATTCTGCGCCTCCTTCAATCGGCTCGCTATTCGCTTCCTCAACCAGTTCATCGGCACGGGGAATTCAGTGCGACTGCCCGAGATACCTTTTGATGGATCGGCGAATTTTTGTGCGGCTAACTGCAATTTACCATCATACAAATATAAAATATAGTGAATAAAAACTACTAGAATCCCTTTTAAACAACAGTTTGGCCACTACGTACATTCTCAACACACCAGACTACCCTAAAATAGGTACTGGTATGTAGGAGCACACACATACGCCCGATTTCTGAATTGAGTATTCGAGCTTAAAACGACTTAAGTATCGTTTTGTCTCATTCAGTTGTTAAGATTTCAATGCGACAGAACGATACTTAAGTTGTTCTCAGCTGGAATACTCAATTCAGAAATCGGCCGATAGTCTTTTAAATTCAGCAACGTATAACTGTTGATACTGTTTTGGATAATTCAGTCTTAGGGATATTTGGTGATGGGATATCATTTAATACTGATTCGAAGTGCAATTTATACCATCGGTAGTGGCTACAAAATTTTTAAAATAATAATATGGCGAACATAGG
Organism: Bedellia somnulentella; assembly: GCA_963576735.1. Classification (NCBI taxonomy): domain Eukaryota; kingdom Metazoa; phylum Arthropoda; class Insecta; order Lepidoptera; family Bedelliidae; genus Bedellia; species Bedellia somnulentella. The sequence goes on along the minus strand of OY755185.1, from coordinate 3,473,920 downwards.
AATAGGTTAAGTATAAAATCTTGAGGGACTCCCATTGCCATTATCGATCCTTGCGAAATGGTTCCAACGATATCAACCTTTAAAATTCTGTTATCAAGGTACGATGCCATTTATTAGGCTTCTCATCAGTAAGACCGTAATATTCAAGTTTGATTAAATGATCAATTTTGATGATCGTAATTAACAGTCTTTATTCCCCAACTTATTTTTTTACTTTGTGAAACGTAAGAGTATAAGACAAACAAATACAAAAAGATAACTTACAGTTGGACCTTCTTTTTTCGTTGTCACAACTTTAGCCGGAGCGCCAGCTCGGGTGGGTGCCGGCGCAGCTTTGGGAGCTGGTGGTGGAGGAGCGGCGGCGGCGGCGGGGGCGGAAGGGGCTGAAGGGGCAGGGGCGGCTGGGGCAGGCGCACGCGTGGCTGCTGAGGGGGGAGCTACGCCTGTCACATCCACCTAATAACATTGAAATAAGCAGCTTCTAGAACGACATTGCTGAAACACAATTATAAAGTGAAGCACTAAGTATTGTAAGTGTTTGCGTTCAACTGGCAGCTTTAGAAAGTCTCGTATAATCAAAATCTAAGTAGTACTCTAAGACCTGCTGTTAGGACTGGACTTTCTATCAATAATGTCTAGATTGCACATGCAAAGTATATTGAAGAAGTGCTGGGCGTTGAAAATGATGATACAAAGATAATCTTTCAAACAATTTACCTGAAAGAGTGGCTGCTGCGCTTTCACAGCCTGTCCGTTGGTGACGAGCATCTTGACGATCTTGCCGTGTCCGGGAGACATGACGGGCAGCGCGGTCTTGTCCGTCTCTATCTCCAGCACCACCTCGTCCATCGCCACCGCGTCCCCTTCTTTCTTTATTAACCTGGTTATTGCACAAGCATAGTTTTATATCTTTTCTTGAGATAGTATATACGTATACGATAGTTAAGATGTGTAGTTTCGGCTTAGAGTAGCTCTATCCCATTTCGTCCAGTGGGTGTACGTAAGAGGCGACTAACGGTATTGGGGCTTTTAAGGGATTTTTGGGCGATGCGGCTGGAGACCTATCACCAACAAACTTTACTTTACCATCCTTTCCCCACTCAATTTTCCAAATGTGGTTGAGGAATTTCTAATTCCTTAGCTCTGGCTACCCCTTCTAGGGATTTATAGCCGTGAGTATATGTATGTATGTATCCCATTTTTATGCGTGGGTGTTCATAATTTTTCTAAGTGTTTGGGCAATGCGGTTGAAGACCCTTCATCAAGAACCTTTATTTTGCAATTTTATCCCCACACAACATCTAAAAGTGGCTGTGGATTTTTTTACTTTGAAGCTCTGGCTACCTCTAGGGATTTATAGCCGTGAGTATATATAATATGCATAGTTAACTTACTTGACATCTCCGCTGCTTATTGAATCTGGGAAATTTGGTGCTTTAATTTCTTCGATTACAAAAAGCGTTTGGGTCGTGTGCAAAAGTCGTATCGCCAGTGGTTCTGTTAAACATTTTCCGTTCGTTCTGCCAAGTAACCAATATGATCAGGTTATTTCTAAATGTTATTTTTCTGTTTTTAAAAAAATCTTATTTCTCTGCCATCCTAAACCTTCTTACACAGCCAAAATGGGTTGCAGCCGTAATAGTATGTACGTATGAAATTTGGATATATTCAAATATTGCTTCAACTAATAATTCAAAAACATTGCAACTAACTATTTAAAAATATTTGGAAAACAAAACATACTAAGTATTGAAATTGCTGAAGAAGATAAATAATATGAATAGAGATGATGAGAGATAGTAGCAGTGCAGAAGTGTGATATTGACTATCATAGCTGTATTAAATACTTGGTTTCTAGTTTCGAACCTAAAATTTGGGCCGGTATAATATGTTACGTGCTGTGTAGTGTCGGCTTAGAATAGCACTACCCCAATTCTTCCGGCGGGTGTACGTAAGAGGCGACTAACGGTGTTGGGGCTTTAAAGGGATTTTTGGGCGATGCGGTGGGAGACCAATCACCAAAAACCTTTATTTTACCATCTTTTCCCCACTTAACTTTCTAAAAGTGGCTGAGGAATTTCTGATTCCTTAGCTCTGGCTACCCCATCTAGGGATTTATAGCCAAGAGTATATGTATGTATGTATGTATAATATGTTACCTTTGTGTCGTCCAATTCAGCCATGGTTGTCTTATCCTCGTTAAGCTTTTAGTAATTATGCCGTAATTGTAACACACAATCTGGAAAGCAAAAATCACAAAACTGTTAAGTAGTCAACCAAATACATGAAACATACATTAACCCAAATGCCAAAGAAGGGAAGCCAGACCTTCGGAACTAGAAACTCCTCAGCCACATTTGGAAGTTGATAGGGGAAAAGATGGTAGAAAAAAGTATCGTTGGTGATGGGTCTCCAACCGCATCGCGCAAATACAACTTAAAAAGCCCCATTCCCTTAGTCACCTCATCTTTACGATACCCCTGGGTAGAAAAGGGTAGTTACATTCTAACCCGCTACTTCACGGCATTAGTAGTCAACCGAATGCAAAACACTAATCACTTAATAACTGACAAAAAAAAGGATATTTACAAGCCGCAAGATATTCCGCTGTAGCATCACTTTTTGAAACAATGTTCATTAGTTTAATATCATAATTAATATTATTTTATTTATTAAAATATATCTACTCTAATATTTTTCAATACATCGACAATGACTTTCCTTTGACAGCTCTTCTTTTATCTGTACCATAAACGTAAAGGAGAATATAAAGAGGTCGGTTGTTTGATATTAGTCTATACATTCATTATGGATTCTCTTAGGAAACACCTTTAGTCGCATATATTTTTGCCTAATCCATATTATAACTACATACATACATATATTCACGGCCATAAATCCCACAAAGGGGTAGCCAGGCTTGTAGAGCTTGAAACTCCTCAGAGACATTTGGAAGTTGATAATGGCCAACTTACAAATGTGGCTGAGGAGTTTCTAGCTCTACAGGCCTGGCTACGCCTTTTTGGGATTTATGGCCGTAAATATAAGTATAATGTATGTATGGTAGAAATAAAGTATCGTTGGTGACCTCTAGTATCGATGATCTCCAACCACATCGCCCAAAAACACTTAAAAAAGCCGCATACCCTTTGTTGCCTCTTATAACACCCGGGGGTAGAAAGGGGTAGTTGCATTCTAAGCCGACGCTACACTTGTATAATAAATGTGGTGGAGTTAATACTTCATAATTTAGTTTTGCATATTCGTGTTTTGGCACAATGTAAATTTAACATAACGATCAGATTTACCATATTCAATTTGACTACCTATTTATCAATCTTCGATGCATTAAAATCATAATTTACTTTTGAAAATAAGTTGAGGTGCAGTGATGGCCAAAAGATTTTCTTATGCCACATGTAGTAATGCTAGTAAAAATTATGGGAAAACAGTTATGCATTTTTTTTATGGGTAAATATCATTAGGCCCAGAAACGATACTTTGAGTTAAATAATTGCAAAAGTTGTTATGATATTAAATATAGCTTTTGCGGGCTTTAAGCTCTGCATAGGTATAGAAAAAGATAGTTAGAGGGCTTTTCGTGTTACTTGGGATGCTGGTCTTATACTGGTAATATTACGTTTTTACAGCGCTTCCGCAATGTTTGCATAGGCACATGTAGATGATTTTGAATATAAATGTATCTCTTTTTATTTTTATTACTTAGTTAATTTTATTTTTTTATATTTCTATTCAATTGCAAGTTATGTTTTTTATCTGACGTTTTTAATTAATTTAATTTTTAATAAATTAATAAAAATCTTATGTGGGGATTATTACTGATAAATAAAGTATAAATAAAGGAAAGCAAAATTATTACCCGCCGCCCCGCCGGTGTCGAAATTTTTCTTTCCTTTATTTATTATGGATTATTATTATCTGAATAAATTATTTGAATTTTAAATTATGAACGATATAACAAAAAAAAACCAAAAGGTAATAAATGAAATGTATGTTAATATTATCCCCCTGTAAGTTTGTGTTATAAAATTAAATTCAAACGATTTTAAAACTAAGTTCTGTTTCCGCAATGTGAGGCATTCATGTTTAGGAGTTCTGCTACTGAGCACTAGAGGACGCTACTTCATATAAACTTTAAACTCCAAACTAAAACCAAACATCATGTTTACCTATATTCTTTCTGATTTATATGATTCTCGTGCCAGAGTGTTTGTCACAAATATACTTGAGCACAACATGAGGATTTTTTTTATGTTGTGTGTCTATTCAGTAGTCTAGAGAATAGGACCTAAACTTTTACATAACCATGAGTATCCACCGAATACTGTTGGTATTTTTTTTGAAGGTGTTGTACCACGAATCAATGTGTATATATGCTCACAGCTATAAATCCCTTTCTAGAAGGAGTAGCCAGAACTTCAGAATAAGCAATTCCTTAGCCACTTTTAGAAGTAGAATGGGGAATAGATTGTAAAAGAGGTTGTTGGTGATGGGTCTCCAACCGCAAAGATCAATAGCCCCTATACCCTTAGTAGCCTCTTACGAACACCCATGGGTAGGAATGGGGTAGTGCTATTCTTAGCCGACACTACACAGCTTGACTATGGTATACGCATATACAATCTTAAGAAAATATATTAAAGTGTGCTTGTGCAATAACCAGGTTAATATAGAAAGAAGGGGACGCGGTGGCGATGGACGAGGTGGTGCTGGAGATAGAGACGGACAAGACCGCGCTGCCCGTCATGTCTCCCGGACACGGCAAGATCGTCAAGATGCTCGTCACTAATGGACAGGCTGTGAAAGCGCAGCAGCCACTCTTTCAAGTAAACTGTTTGAAATCTTCGGCGTATGGCAAGATTTTCTTTTTGTTTCATTATTTTCAACGCCCAGCACTTTTTCAATATACTTTGCATGTGCAATCTAGACATTATTGATAGAAAGTCCAGTCCGACCAGCAGGTCTTAGAGTACTACTTAGATTTTGATTATACGAGACTTTCTAAAAATTTGTAATGTTAGATTGTGTGACCGAGTGAGAAATAGTGTTCGTGAAAAGTGTGGTGTGAAAGATGATATTGTAAGAAAGATAGAAAAAGGAATGTTGAGATGGTTTGGGCACATAGAGAGGATGGATGATAGAAAATTGGTAAAAGGGATCTATAGAGCTAGTGTGGATGGTAATGTTAGTAGAGGACGACCACGGAGAACACACGAGAGGTGTGAAGAGATGTTGTATTCGCAAAAAACAGCTGTACCTAAAATATCTAATGGATCCGTCTAATAAAAAGCAGAACCTTTTAGTTATGAAAAGATATTCCAAAACATTAAAAAAGGTAATAGGAACTTCGCAAAGGATGAACAACATGAAATACCTAAATCAAGCAAAAAACTTCAGCAAAGCATCTTGGTCGGTAATAAAAAACAATTTTGACCAAGAAGTTCAAAAAGCTGACATAAATGAAATTATTATTGACAATAAATTATTAACAGATCCTCTTGACATTTCTAACGCATTTAATGATTTTTTTACCAATTTGACGACTCCCGGTGATGACATCAATATAAAAAATCCTGTTGACATTTCGAGAAACATTACTTCTATTTATTTAATGCCAACCGATTCACTTGAAATCTGTAAAATTATAAAAAATTTGAAAAATACTGCAGCAACGGGTTACGATAATATTCCAACGTTCATACTGAAAAAATGCGCTGTACAGATTTCTATACCTCTTTGTCATATTATCAACTTATCACTAATGGAAGGGACCTTTCCGGAACGTTTAAAACTATCAGTAATTAAGCCATTACACAAATCCGGCGATAGAAAATTTTTAAAAAACTATAGACCTATCTCTCTTATTCCGATTCTTTCAAAAGTTTTAGAGAAGGTTATGTACAAAAAAAATTATGCATTTTTAAACAAACACTGCACTTTAGTACCAAACCAATTTGGTTTTCGAAAAGGATCTTCTACAACACTGGCATGTTTTAGCCTAATAAAAAATATTACCGATTGCCTAAACACTAAAACTCCGGTAGTAGGGTTGTCATTAGATATGACCAAAGCCTTCAATTTTGTTTTTCACCCAAGACTATTGATTAAGCTTGAGAGACTTGGGATCCGAGGACCTGCGTATAAATGGATTGAGACATATCTGACAAATAGACAACAATGCGTAGAAATCTCGAAAATAAATGCTCATCATCTAAATACTCATAGTTCCGAGTATAAAATTGTTAAACATGGTGTGCCTCAGGGTAGCATTCTGGGGCCCCTACTATTTCTTATATATATTAATGATCTACCGGAAGCGACAAAACACAAATGTACTTTATATGCTGACGATACAACGGTAATTGTTAAATGTAGTAACCTAAATTCATTTGAAAATGACATTAATAAAACCCTAAATGACATGAATTGCTGGCTAATAAATAACAATCTGACCCTGAATAATTCAAAAACCGAATTTATTCAATTTAGAACACATAAAAGACCGACATTAAAATTAAACGTTAAAATTGGAAACGATCTTATTAGAGAAGTTTCATCAACAAAATTTTTGGGTTTTAATTTGGATTGCTTTTGTGATTGGAAAGTACATATAGATAATCTATGCATTAAATTAGATAAGTACCTATATGTTTTGTACAGGATCAAATACGTGGTATCAGATCAGGCGGCTCTTACATGCTATCATGGGTATGTTGCATCGGTTCTACGATATGGAATAATTTTATGGGGTAATTCGGTTGACGCGGATAAAGCATTCAAATTCCAAAAAAAATGTATGAGGATACTATGTTCTACATAATAACTTTTATTGTTTGTTTACAAAAACCCGTCATTGTTCGAATTAACACCGCCAAAAACCAGACCACAGAGGGGCAATCATAACATTCAGTACAAATACTCTGCAGTAAAATGCTTGACTATATGTCGCAGGAATTCCTATGATATGGCCGTTAAACTGTATAATGCCATAAGTGACGATTTGAAACAGATGAATCTAATTAAATTCAAAACAAAACTGTTTAATTATCTTGTAACAAAATGCTTTTATAATGTGAATGATTTTTTCAACATATGTGACATTTAAAAATTATATTTGACATGACCTATTGACATGATATATTTTTAATGTGTAATTATTTCCTTAATTTTAATTTCTTATTGTATGTGTTTTTATTTTAATTGTATTGTAATTATTATTTTTTCTTTTTTTGACATTTTAAATAACATTGATATTGTAATATAGTATGAATTTTTGGATTGACTAGATAGGACTATTAGGACATGAATATTTACACGCTTAATGGCAGAACAAGCTCAGGACATAATTTTAAATAAGAACTTGTTAAAACTCTTGTTTTCTTACGAAATAAAGCATTTTTATTTATTTTATTTTATTTTATTTATTTACACTTGGACCAAATTGAGAGTGTGGTCAAAAATGCTGGCGTCCGAAGTATGAAGAATAAAAGAGCATGTATGAAAAGATTGATGGATGTAAACGAAGCTAGAGAGGTTTGTCAGGATCGTACGAAGTGGCGATCGATAGTCTCTGCCTATCCCAATGGGAATTAATGGCGTGAGTATATGTATGCATGTATGTATGAGACTTTCTAAAGCTGCCAGTTGAACGCAAACACATACGATATTAGTGCTTTACTTTATAATTGTGTTTCAGCAATGTCGTTCTAGAAGCTGCTTCTATCATTAATATAATTTAGGCGCAGCAGCCACTCTTTCAAGTAAATTGTTTGAAATCATCGGCATATGGCAAGATTTTCTCTTTGTTTCATCATTTTCAACGCCCAGCACTTCTTCAATATACTTTGCAGGTGCAATCTAGCCTACTGTTGAGGAACTAACTCTGACTAGAAACTCGTCATCCTTATTTGCAAGTTTATAGGGGACAAGATGGAAGAAATAAATTATCGGTGGTAATAGGTCTCCAACCGCATCGCCCAAATACTAAAAAGCCCCGATACCCTAAGTTACCTCTAACGAACACCCAGGGGACAATATGGAGTACTAATATTCTTAACCGACACTACACAGCAACTCAGTTGTCCTCATGAGAAATTTTAAAAATGTATTTTCTTTGGTGATTATTGGGGCTAGAAATATAGGTTTTAAAGTCTAAATTAATCAAGAAGACCCCATGTTAAAGCTAGATAGTTGGATAATTATACATTTCCGCTATGATTAGTCTGTATGACAGCATAAAGGTATGAAAGACGTTGCGGCCTCTTTGGAAGGGTCGTTTGTGGCGAACTGGCCACTCACTACTGGTACAAGACGATGCGTCTTCGTCAGGGTTGGCACGCAATATTTCCAAATAAATTATCTGTATACAAAATAATATGTGATATGCTGAATATGAGTGCCAGTAGACGCGAAATTTTAATTTACGGTCTGCTAAACTAAATTTAATTTTTATTTTGTTATCTTGTTTTCGGCAAAGGACTACCTCATATGAGCTAAACGTTTGACTTACTAATTAAGTTGGTTAAGTTTGTGTGTAAAATAAAATTATTATTAACTTTACAATAATCTTAAGCATATTAAAGGGACATTAATGCTTCTGTAGCGACGCGCTATCAGTACACAATGACGCGCACTACATAGAAAAGCTGACAGTGCAAGAAGAATCACATTCCACAGCAACACGTCACACGCGTCATCAAGACTCGCCATACAAATCGTACATCGCGCAATCGAAGTTTCTAAAACATTTACTATATATACAAGTTCCAACTTAATACAGTTGGACCGCGGTCCCCAGGCATACCACCGCCTGGCGAAAGATCTTCCCTTTTCCTCCACACTTCTATTACCGTAAAACATGGTGCTTTGCCAGTTTATATTAAGGTTCATAAATAAAAGATGTTATTAAAGGAAAGAAAAATTTCGACACTGGCGGGGTTCGAACCCGCGACCTTCGGGTATACGCCCCCGTCGCTCTGCCAACTGAGCTACAGTGTCAGTTGGCATCCAGCGCGAAATTTCTCTATCCTTTGTTTCTTTTTTACACGTTCAAGTAGTGTTTGCGTTTCCTACCTCCGAATTTTAACTAATTCGGACGGCCACTTGTCTACCTTTTCAGATAGAATGCAAATGTTGGAAACGCCTAACTATCACATAATTTAATGTTTTTTGACATGAATTCCTCATGTGGGGATTATTACTCATAAATAAAAGATGTTATTAAAGGAAAGAAAAATTTCGACACTGGCGGGGTTCGAACCCGCGACCTTCGGGTATACGCCCCCGTCGCTCTGCCAACTGAGCTACAGTGTCAGTTGGCATCCAGCGCGAAATTTCTCTATCCTTTGTTTCTTTTTTACACGTTCAAGTAGTGTTTGCGTTTCCTACCTCCGAATTTTAACTAATTCGGACGGCCACTTGTCTACCTTTTCAGATAGATCCCAGCCCGCCAGTGTCGAAATTTTTCTTTCCTTTAATAACATCTTTTATTTATGAGTAATAATCCCCACATGAGGAATTCATGTCAAAAAACATTAAATTATATTAAGGTTTTTGGAGCCTTGCAGCACATGACAAACAAATGGGCTCAAATTCTGAATCGGATCTATGGAATCGAAATCATTGTCATAATTGTTTCGCAATGCCTTAAATTTGTTTTTTTATTTATATTTTAGTTCGTTGTTGTGTAAAATAATTTCTTTTTTGTAATTTTTCTTGCTTATTGTCGTTTATCAACGAAGAAAAATATTTTTCCTTTATTCATTTCTCTATTATTTCCAACAACTAGCAAACATAACTATCAATTAAGGGAACTTAAATAAATATTTCCAACTGAGAGTTCAACCCTACGAGTAAAGGGGTACGTATGCCCCTTACTAATTTGCCAAGATTCCGTCCTACCCGCATCTTTGATTAGAAATCTATAACTTTGCCCTAAAGACTGGACACAGACAACCGCTCTTCAATACGAGTATACGTATGTTGGATGCTATTGAATGTCAGATGTACTTTCTGTTTACCTTCATTATTTGCAAGAAAGTTATTGGATAAATAAACCTATAACTTTATGTTTGGGAATAATCAAATTTTTTCTTAGTATTATTTAATTAAAAGCGGTTGGATGAAAGAAAGTGACGGTAGAGATTAATAGAGCCAATGTGGATAGTATTGTTAGTAGACAGTGTAAGACGTTTAACATACATACATACATATACTCACAGCTATAAATCCCTTAAAGGGGTAGCCAGAGCTAGGGAATTAGAAACTCCTCAGCCACTTTTGGAAAGTTGAGTGGGGAAAAGATGGTAAAATAAAGGTTGTTGGTGATGGGTCTCCAATCGCATCGCCCAAAAATCCCTTAAAAGCCCCGATTCCGTTAGTCGCCTCTTACGTACGTCCACCGGAAGAAATGGGGTAGTGCTATTCTTAGCCGACACTACAAAGCAACGTTTAATGCTTTGAAAAATTTATGCCTTATAAGTTCCAGATTTGTAAGCTGGAAATGCGAAGACAGAAAAATAACAGGGCGTGTATGAGAAGAATGATGAGGACAAAAACACGATTGGTTTGCTAGGATCGTATAAAGTGGCGTCCAGTAGTCTCTACTAACCTAAATGGGAATTAATAAATGCCGTGAGTATTTTTTGATTATTTACAAACAGAAAATATAATTAACTGTTTTTATGATCCAAGTAAGATTTGCAAGATCAAGCATTATAATTAAAGCAAGATTATCAAATTATGAACTTATTAAATCTTCATTCACGAAATTAACTACCATTGGTAATTAATTAATCACAGACGGTCTATCGTGATTTCTATTCAGTTATTTATTTTTGATCAATGTACGTCCTTTTATCCTTAACGATGCCTGCCCTTTAGCTCTATTCCATCTAAACGTATCATTCGTGGTAATCCTAGCTGACATTACCATTCACATAATTTAAATCTGTTTGTTCATGAAAACCTCATGTGGGTATTATTACTAATAAATAAAGAATAGTTAAAGGAAAGAAAAATTTCGACACAGGCGGGATTCGAACCCGCGACCTCGCGGGTATACGCCCCCGTCGCTCTGCCAATTGAGCTACCGTGTCAATGGCTGCCAGCGCGAAATTCTTCTATCCTTTATTTCTTTTACACGTTTAAGTAGTGTTTGCATTTTCTACCTCCGAATTTTTACTAATTCGGAAGGTCACTTGTCTACCTTTTCAGATAGAATGCAAATGTTGAAAACGCCTAATTATCACATAATTTAAATCTGTTTGTTCATGAAAACCTCATGTGGGTATTATTACTAATAAATAAAGAATAAATAAAGGAAAGAAAAATTTCGACACAGGCGGGATTCGAACCCGCGACCTCTGGTATACGCCCCCGTCGCTCTGCCAATTGAGCTACCGTGTCAATGGCTGCCAGCGCGAAATTTTTCTTTCCTTTATTTATTACCATTCACATTGGTTCTGTATATCTCTTTTACCACTCTATCCTACACATGTACATACATACATATAAGCACGGCCATAAATCCCAAAAAGGGGCAGCGAGAGCTTTACTATAAACTCCTCAGCCACATTTGGAAGTTGATACCTTAGGGGGAAAATTGTAAAAATAAAGTATCGTTGGTGATGGGTCTCCAACCCCATGGCCTCTTACGAAACCTATGGGTAGAAAGGACCTCTCTATCAATATACCAATTTATTGCTAATGTTTCTCATCATTCATTAATGCGTTACAATTAACTAAATAACACAGTAACTGCATAATAAATGTTACATATGTTAAGGACACCACGTTAATTGATAACACAGAAACGCTAAACAATTTGTTAGTGTTTTGTCCAACTTCGTAGAACAGATTCGAGTGATCGGCGCAAACTACGAGATCGCGGGCAAAGTTGGGCAATGGGCAAATTGCCGAAACAGGGCTTCCGAAGTTTGGAGCGGCGCTCAACTGGCTGTAAGTCAGCTCCGTCTTATGTTATTAATACTTTGCTACACTTTGTTGAAACACCGACTCGGTTTGGAAAATCAGGTAACTGAAATTTAGGAGCCAATTTTGTAAAATTACGTTTGATACACTACAACAACGGAGATACCTCAGTGAAAAGCACCACCGCCTCTGCATGGGGTTTGAATCCTGGGTTGAGGTAATTATTTTCTGAAGACATATGGGTGGTTAAGTTACCATGGCTGTTAACAGTGAGGGAAAAACGTCAGAAAACCCATATGGTTTAGTTGTTCTGATTGACGTGACTGTATATTCTTTTTGGAATGTGATAAAAAGGGGGCGCGAACAGTATATGTAGGTAGCTTGGTCCTGTAGATAGGTGACCTTAAAGTAATTTGTCAGTTGATTAACCTGATTAGGTTTTGTATGACTCCATGAATACGTTTGAATATTGAAATAATGATAAATGTTAAGATGGTAATAAATTAATTGAGAAGGCTTATAAGACCACATTCGCAATTCAGATAATAGCAAAAATGATTCTAAAAAGTCAATTTAAAAGATCTCTAATAAAGTGTATTATAAACACAGCTTACCCCTGTTTGTGTAAAGACCTCATCGTCGGTGTAAGTTGCGCTATCTCAGGTAATAAGTATGTTTCGTTCTCAGCTTAAATGCTTCCAATTGCTGCCCACTAACAACTTTACTTCCAAGTGATGGGGAAATAGACGATACTTAACAGACGATATTGTATATATTTTACGCCGTTAATTGATTTGCTAAATATTAGATCAAACATAATGAATACAAAATGGCGTTAAACATGGCGTAAATTGAGAATAATGTAATTCTAATTAAGCGCTTATATCACTCACATTTTTCATTCATTCTTTGATGGTAAGAATATCAAATAAAAATATGGTAAGTAGAAGAAGGGAATGGGTTGAAGTAAATAAATGCAAAACTGCCAATCTAAGTTGATTGACCAGATAATAATATGCAGGTACCATAATAAAACAAAAACATTTGTTGAAAACTTTATTTCGAAATCACAATACAATTTAAATTCAAATTTGAACAACAACACATTTTTATAGTCATTGTTTTACAATCAAAACCCTATACCATACTACTTGAGTAGTTAAAGAAAATTTTAGTTGACAAACTTCATGATTAGTTAAAGACAATTTTAGTTGACAAAAACTATCGATAAAACTGTTACAAACACAACCCAACTCTAGTCGAAGTGGTCAAGCGATACTTTCTTCATCTCTAAGGCTGACTTACAAACTTGTCAATTTATTAGCTGCGATAGTTTCGGACTAGTCGCAGTTTGTCTTTTGTACAGACAATACAACTGCTCAGTAAACAACTGCCTACTTAGTCTGTTAAACTTTACGTAAATCATCGTACAGTTGTGGATAGTTGGGCTACGGAATGCTGGATTAGTAATTACTAATTTCGACTTTGGTGATTTCAAAATAAAGTTGTAATTTGCCAAACACTGTCGAAATAGATAGCCATTTCTTTTTGAGCGAGAATCGTTTTGTGTATTTAAAGTTTAGTAGAGTAGCTATGAGTAATTTTAGCGGAGGAATTAGTCAAAAAAATAATAATAGATACATTAAAATAATGTAAAAATAATATACACCTTGCTAAACGACATAAAATATTCGTAGTAAAAAGGATGTTATCATTAACTTTCAAAACATTGGCTTTTTTAATATAATAAATTAACATTTTAATTAACAAAATAATGAATAATAATTAATTTTGGAAAGACGAATAACCGGGAGAAGTTTATACTTTTACGTTTAAATATAAATTGTCAGATCAGTGTTTTTAACCTATTTTATCCCAATAAAGCAATGGTAGTATTAAGTGACAATAGAACTCATGTTATGACACACCTTTACTTTAATTAAATTACAAATATTTTTTAATTGCAAAACACGAGAGTTTCTGATCAACCTATTTTAAGAAAGGGTGTGAATTTATGATTCGTGTTTTTCAACAACAATCATGTTTTTCTTAGAGTGCAAAAAGACTTTAATATGATATTTTCAATCAACTTATTTGTTTATTACTCGATTTTACAAAACATTATACAAAATATAAAAAGCCAATGACTGGTTGGATCAGTAGACGCAGACCACTCAGGAGCAATTTAGATCAAATCGATAATATTCTTAAAAGCCCGTAGTATGAAGTAAGGAGTATTTATGAAATAATATTAATAATTTCAGGAAGCTTGAGATAATGCCAGAAAAGTACTAAGTTACCATCGATAGGGATGTGTACCGCAGAGAGGAATAATAGTGGAAGTATATGTAAATTCAAAATGATCTTTTATTTTGTTGCATTAAGCCTAAATTAAAATAAAATTTAATAAAAAGAAAAGAATAAAATTTGGTATGTATTTCAAAAGATAAATTACTATGTTGATAGCTAAGAGATATATGGAACGAAACTGTACTTAGCTGTTAGTAAAATACATGCGAGGCTTATGGCATGATACGTTATCTATTGTCAAATAGAATTTAGGACGATAAAATTGAAAACGAGTGTGCTTATAGGGACCGATTTCGTTTATGTTTCTTTTATTTAGAGTAATTTATTAATTTAATTCTGTTCTGTAACAAAAATATTATAATGGGTAACATAAAATACTGAAACAATTTATGAAGTCCAGTAATTAGTTATCTTTTTATAAAATTAATACTATATCAAAACTGGCAATTATAACAAATCTGTATTTCTTTTATGCCATGTCTTAAACAAATTACCAAACTAATGCAGTAATTCAACGTTCAACAGCATTGTTATAAAATCAATATTAAAACTGTAGCAACTATCTAACACGGGTCTAATCTAATCAATAAAATCTTAATTCGAAACTTAAACCTCAAAGGGGCCGGGCTTGCCAAATCTCCGCGCCAAATTTATGGCGCTCCGGAAGTCTTCGCTACTTCCGTTTTCATGACAATAGGAGATCCGATTCCGGCGAACACTTGGTTCTGCGTATATATTAAGAACTTCCTCGACCTCTTGCTTTCAAAGTAATTCTATTAATTTACGTCACCCATCCAGTGATATGGGGATCTACCTGATATTCAAATTAGGTCTGTTGGGAATAAGTAGCGTAGCAATGTAGAAACAACTTATTTACTTTCTTTTATTTCAGATTGTAATTTTGTGGAGTGTGAGGGTGCTTAGATTCCTTTTATAGATTCAAGTTTTTTCTACATTTTTGTTTAGAATGCGCGACAGCAACCAATTTTAAGAAGCGATTTTTTTCGTAAAAAACTATTATTGTATTTTGGGGATGGATTTTTACCAAGTTGGTGAAGTTATAAATAATTGCTACAAAATCAGGAATATATCGAAAAAAAAGGTGAACGTAATTCAGACAGTTGTATAGTACAGTTGAAAATTGTAACATTTATTTATTTGAGAAGTGTTCACTATTTCTGCCTTCGTGACTCTGCAATTTAGTGCTTTTTATTACTATCAAAAAACGGAGGAGGTTATCAATTCAACGCCTATATTTTTTATTTTTCGTTTTGATCCATAGCGTTTTCATCAAACGTCTTCCCGCCAGTGAATTTATCAAACGCCCGAACTGAATGAAACAAAAGAATAGCGAGAGGCGAACCCCGCGGCCATGTTTGATGGAAAAAACATTTGTTGGTTGGCGGCAAAGTTCTTCAAACTCATTAAGGCTTTTACTTTTTTATTAGAATTTTAAGCGACGAGACGAGTAAACTTCTATTCTTTATTTTTAAAGCGTTGGTGCTAAAACATAGAAATTTTCAAGGTAAAAAGCCGTGTAAGTTCAATAATCGTAGCATCTATCTATTGCCGTTTTTATTGAGTAAAAATGGGAAAATAAAGTTTGTTGTATGGGAGCCCCAATAATTTTATTACTTTTTGTATCGTGGCATATCGAAACTATCGCGGTTCATGAAATACAGCCTAATGATAGACAGACATACAGCAAAGCCTTGGTGATAGGGTAACATTTTACGTTTTAGGTATAGAAAGCGCTATTGAAAGTACCAATGAGATTAGAATAAACCATTGTTAACTTGTGACAACTAACGTCAGAATAAAAAAAAAAACTAGGATTGTCATCGACCAAATAAAATCAACTTTATCATCATCAGGCTGATATGGAGGACGTTATTCGTAATTATCTATATCCGTTTAAGGTAGTCAATTTTAATCATGTTCAGAGTAAGTAATTTAACAGTCAAATAAATAGTTTAAAAATAAAGGCAAAAAATAATAATAAAACAAATTAACTAAGGTGACCATCGAGCTGAACAGTAAACAAAATGAATTTGTATTTTGTTGTAAGAGTTTTGCCAGAAAAGAAATCCTAATATTTTTACAAATCTTTGAAAGTTTTTATTGTTAATTTTCTTATTTATTAAAAAAACATAATTGAGTTATTTCTTATTTTTATGTGAAAATTTTACGGTTTTAATTTTAATTGCTAACATTTATTTTATTTTTCTGCTATTTGACCTTAAAATTGAAAAGAAGGAATTTTAAGCAACATTACTTTACGTGACCTGATGTAAGCTATTTGTAACCACTATTTGTAATTTAAGACGAGAAATTCTAAAAATAAATCGTCTAAAGCCGATGTTTTTGTGAGTAATTTACATAAGGAACAAATAAAGACAAGACGTAGGGAGAGGCGCCATTTTGTTTTTTTTGCTTGGGGAGAATTTTTGGGGGTCGATCTTGCACTGATTTAGAATTCGCGGATATTACGCACCATCAGCGTTTGGTTCATTGCGTTTTGTTCGGAGGGTAAAAACTATAATTCACAAAAAATATCTATTTACTGAATATCATAAATAAAAACTAGATTCAATATGATAAATGGCATTTTTTGGATGTACTTAGGTACTTAGTTTTTGTGCACAAAAAATTGATAATTTATTTTTGAGAAATATTACAAAATATAGTTTGTTTTATTAAAATGCTGTTTATAGCGGGAATATATACCTAAATTTATGCCGAATATGAAATAGGCACTCTCAATAAGAATAAAAAGAACCTAGTAGTTACTCATTAGTAGTACAAGTCTAGCCACGCAGAGGGAAGAAGCTATAATATTATTATAATATTATTATAGGGATCTCTTTTGGGCCCTTTATTGTTTGTTATTTTTATTAATGGTATTATTTCATGTTTCCACCATTCAAAAGTGCTTTTGTTCGCAGATGATATGAAGATTTTTAAGACAATAACTAATGTTTCTGATTCTCATAGACTACAGGAAGACCTTGACCGGTTTTCCTTGTATTGTTTGCAAAACAGACTAGATTTAAATGTATCAAAGTGTTTTTACATCTGCTTTACCCGGAAAAAGTTCATTGTTAATTTTGATTATAATCTGAATGACCAATATGTAGCTAAAGTAGAGTCTATAAGGGATCTAGGCGTCATATTTGATTCAAAATTAATATTTGATAAACACATTGAAAGTATTGTCGCGAAATCTTCTAAAGCCCTTGGTTTTCTTATGCGAACATGTTCCAACTTTTCTAATATAAAAGCTATAAAAATTATATACTGTTCGTTTGTACGCAGTCATTTGGAATACGCATCACAGGTATGGAACCCAAATTATAATATTTATAATTTACGTATTGAAGGTATACAGAGGAGATTTCTGCGGTATCTTGACTTTAAAACTCGACAGCGTTCTGCTGATTATAACCACCGCTGCTGTAGATATCACTTCCTCCCACTAAATATTAGAAGGGATATAAGCGATATCTGCTTCCTGGCTAACATTGCAAGAGGCACCATGGACACACCAGAACTACTCGCGCGCATCTCCTTGCGGTCTAACCAGCTTGGACTGAGACTACGTCCTGTACTGTCTGTTCCTAAAGCCTGTACTAATTATCGTAAGAATTCCTTCTTAATACGAACTCCAGCTAAATTTAATGAAATATCTCTTGATGTTGACCTATTTTGCACCAGCATTGCCACCATAAAGCGATTAATGACGCAAAGTTATTTTAACACCTCGTGATATGTACGTACCTACGTAATATAAAATTATTACATAATTAATTAACTATTCCTCGATCTTTTTGTCTATGTTTTTGTTTGTTAACATTCTATCTGTGGAGATTTGTTAATAGCATAGGACGATCTATTTTACCTCTATATTGTATACTTTTGTCTGTAAATCTTCCTAAGAAAATAAAATAAAATAAAAAATAAATAAAATTAATTTGTAGGAAAAATAGGTGCCATCTGCGTGACCACAAGTAGTAATAATGAAGAATTGATATAAGTTCTTGTTATTCTTGTGTTAGAGTGACTATTCGTTGTTTAGCTTAAGAATCGTTCTTTTAAATATTTAAAATAAAATTTCAGTAGTATTAAAACGTCTCCCAACAAACTTAATGAACACGTAAAAATAGAGTTAAGATGGAATTTTGCACTACTTTTAATTTGATTTATAATGCACGTAGACGTAAAGAATTTTATAAGAAATAGAGAGAGACGACCTCGAAATACACATTTAGATCATAGAGAATGTGTTAAAAAATGCAGGCGTCCGAAGTGCGAAGAATATAAAAGCATGGATTGAAAGATTGATGGATGTAGACGAGGCTTGGGAGGTGTGTCAGGATCGTACAAAGTGGCGATCGATAGTCTCTGCCTACCCCAATGAGAACTAACGGCGTCAGTATATGTTTGTTTCAGAAATATTGAATGTTTACATGGTATAACTGATGTAAATAAATCTATTCAAAGTTGGAATAGATATTTTCCATTTGGTTTGTCGTTAGAACGTAATTTTTTAATTTAAAACTCTGGTTGACAATTAGTCATTATATTAAGCAATAATTAAATTTGTAAAGTGTAGGTATTGATTAGAAATCGAGACATAATTCTGTGCATGAAAATTTTAAAGATAACTTTCTTTTTATGAAAAACATCCTTTTAGAGTTTTTAAACGATGATATGTTTCACAAGAACTGTATTGATAAACAAAAATATTCTGTGTATAATTTTCCAAAAACTGCCAAAAATCTAAATCATGCAGTGGGACAGACAAGCTATAATGATAGAAAGACGGTCAGAGCTATTCTCTATAATTTAATACATTTTGTATATCAAAGTAGTGATCGATATGATTAATAAGCCACAACGTATTTTATCAGCAAAAATCTTGAATGATTTGTGCATAATTGGGATTTGTAGTCTAACAAACAAAGATAAAATACGACCATATTCACGTTTGGAACGTTTTCTTTTTGCAGTATTCACGAGCCGAAGAACGTCTTTATGTACTTATAAGCGAGCTGGTCACGTGGAATCGGAGACGAGTCATTTTAATGACAACTGGAGACCCCGCAGTGACGAACACACTGGGCGTAGAGACGCAAGATGGCGGAACAAAATGTCATTTATATTATAGGTAAGTGTTTAAATTAAAAATTATAATCACATCTCACACAACTATTTATGTTTATTAATTTTCACTGCTTTTTATTTTTATTTAAATATCATGAAAGATTGTTAAGAGTAAGGTATTTCAGAAATAAGATAGTGAATACTATATGGGCAGACAGAGTACTGTGTACTGTGTTTAGATTTAATTGATTTTCTTAGATATTTTTTGCAAAGCGGCTTAAACAAGTAATAAAAAAAAAACTATGTTACTCTCATTTTATTGAAGAATCTTATCCGATTGAGCCTTATTTAAGTCGTCCAAACGCATTATGAAATCTATGAAAACTGATTTCTAAAACAGTCAGAGACAAATCATGAAAGTCTTAGAGGTTAATTTTAGTAGTAAAATTTAAGCATATTGAAAAAAATGCGTCTCTATAATTTTCTCTGTTTGTCCAAGACATCCCGACCACTGGCAACGAACACAATTTAATTTGTCTAACATGCTCCATCCTCGTATTGTTACCCTATTTACTAACTGAGAAATAAAAATAGTGTTTTTTTAAAACGATTATATATTTAGCCATTATTTGGAAATATAAAATCTTATAAGCTTCCTCATGTTTTTTAAAAATGTAAACGGAAAAGAATAAGTTTTTGTTCTTTTATCAGGCAGTTTTAACTCATAAAAATGACGTTACTAAATATAGATTTCATTAATTATAAATAAAGAAATAATTTTCTTAGGATATCAAAGAATAAAATTTCGATGGCAACATGATTGAGGCAATTTTGATAATTTGGTTTTAACGTTTTTTTTTAGAACATTTCTTTGTTGCTTCCATTACTATTAACTGTTATATTAACGTTTTTGTTTAATTCCCCTAGTTAATTAGTACCTATTCAAGTTAAGGCTAATTTGATTATTTCCATGTTCTAAATAAAGTAATATTGGTTTGTAAGAAATATACGAAGTGAAATAAACGCTCTTACTTCTCCGGGTATTCGTCTTTGTAGGATTGCCAGATTTCTTTAACATTTTTAGAGGATAGTTTAAGAAATATTTTTTTTTAAATTTTAAACTTTTTAAGACGGATGAAATCAATGGTTATTTACCTTTTTTTTCCAAAAAATTCGATGCCCGTTACATATATTTGAAATTGGAAAACTTACATATTGTTTTAAATTAATCAATCGGGGAGTTCTTGTAAAAAAGGTTAATTTCATTTTAAGGTAATGCAAAACTTGCGATTTTAATTTAATTAAACTTGACTATCTTTATAACTTAACTTTAAGATGAATTTAATCACTGCTTCCTAAGCTGAAGGCTTTGCATAGAATGAAATTAATTGATAAAATGAAATGTAAAAAAAACAGTGCAGCTTCCAAGTCCACAAGTCTGTTCTGAATTTTGAAATGGAGAGATCTGTAAACCCCTTTTAATTAGGCCATCTACATTTATGAATTATTATTATTATTATTATAGACTTACAATTTTACTAAATATAAAAAATAAATGAAAAGGACGATTCTCGCTCTAAAAAGAAAACGTTTGAAGTCAATGAAAAAACTTTGATATTTATGAAATTTTAAATTTTAGCTTAGTTAGTGATCATTTCATTCATGATATAAATTAGGTTAAAATCACTCAAAAGATAAAGTTTAATTTACCAAAGTAAAAATATTATCTTTTTAGTGATTTCTCAAATATACGAGTTGTAAACTAAATTAAGAAATTATAAGTTTATTATTAAAGTTCTTGAATATTTTTTTAGTGACTATTATATTATTATTTTTTGCCTGTTTATTTGCCTGATCAATATAATAGTGAAAAAATAGTACTAACTTTTTTCGCTCACGAAAAATCTATATAAGAAACTTAAAAATACTACTTCAGCTGAAATCTATTATATTATTTGTTAGGATATTTAATTATAAACAGGGATTTTGCTACCCTTTAATCGAGAATACAGAAATCAAAGTTGTCTCATTTCTCCTATAAAAAGTAGAGGCAAGGAAAGCTACCTTATTGAAGATTAAACTTTAGAAGTGTCCGGTCAAAAAAGACAGAATAGTGTTTGAAAACCATATTCATTCTTAGTTGTTTCTATATAAATCTTTGATAATTTGGTACCTAGCACTTCTTAACCTCTTTAATTAAGATGGGTTCAGGTTTGAAATACATACAGATGGTCTTCCTTACCCCCACTCTTTTTATGAACCTGCAGAACACTAGAATATTCCATAATACCTGAGTTGTAATAATGTTTAGTGATCAGTTATAAGGTCTCCGCGTCCAAACATAAAAATGTGTACAAATACCTATTTCGGATAGTGATAATTTGGTCAGAGAATTATTTTTATATTTTCTATTTTCTTGGATTTTAACAATTTTAATCGTTTATCAATAGAGAATCACTGGGACGCAACAACTTGTTTTTAGTTCATATAATGTTTATTGTATACGATGAAGCGGATCAACCTAACACTAAACGGTTTTTAATATTGATTTAAGCTCTGGTTTTTATGTTTAACGATTTTACAAATTTGAATTTCGCTATGTACATAGACCTGTGTTATCCTTTATTTTTGAATACAGTTTTTTGTAATATGTATTTATGCAATATCCCTGATTATAATAACATAAAGTTATAACGAGAAATAATAAGAAAAAGGTATGAAATCATATTAGTTGATTTAAAAATAATGAAACATAAAATGGATACCTGGCAACGTAAGATAATTTTGAAGGCCTAGCTTATTTATTTAGAGTTGTCAAAAACCATTTTCATATTAGTCTTCACTGTTAATTTCTAATGGTTTGCTTTGCAATCAACTTTTTTTTTATCACATATGGATTGGATTCGAATCACAGTCGGAAACAAGAGATTAGTTTTAAAACATTTCGGTTGTAATTCCGCAATATTGAATAATTTTGGAATACACGTAGAGTTACTGGAAAACTGAGTTTTACCCAATGTTATACATAATAGACAGTCCAGTATCAAAAAAATCATATTTCCTTCTTAATACTTATTTTTTGACGATTTTGCTTCTTTTATTCCAAAGTCTTCATTAAATCCATGTATAATGCGATGCAATTTTTCAAGCAGCTTAATTAGGGCGGGCGGCGTCTTGAGTGGGCGGCGTGGCGCGGCCGGGCGGGCGGCAGCGGGACTTCCGCCGGAAACGAGCCACCGGTCGAGCCGTCATCTGTAATTGCAAATCGACTGATGTAATTATTGGAGATATATCGGGCTTTAGTTTTGTAACTATGTTATTATATTTAATACGAATGAACGGGAAGAGATTTGATAAGTTAAAATAGTATTAAAAAAGTTGCACATGAAGATTGATGATTGTGAGAGGAACAAAAACTATATGCTAAATATCAGTCATATATATAACATAACATAAAACATAAACGTTCACGGCGTTTATCCCCGAAGGGTTTGGCAGAGGTACCAATACTTCTGAACTCACATGGCAGCGCCATCTAGTACCAGAGAAGGTACCCACGTTTTGCTTAGACTGTGTACTCACGTGATAGGGGGCAGGCCTATCGCCGTTTTGTACGAATACACTGTCACATGACTAAGTACAACTTACCCATGTGGGTTTCACGGCTATAAATCCCCAAAGGTTACCAATACACTAACGATACTAAAGCCCAAGCTGAAATATCTGACTCTCTTTTCTATACTTAAAAGAAGTTTAGCTAAATAATTAAACTACCAAATAATTAAACTAACAAATACTCATAACGACTTTATAAAGTATGAAAACTGAAAAAAAACATATCTTAATTTTGTCTCTAAAGGCATTAATTTTGATTTGTATAAAACAATATGTGTCTCCTAAACTACAACGACGCGAAGCTGCATTACTAAACGTATTAAATTTACAACTTATACTTAAATAAACAATTACATATACAATAAATTTGTTTTTACAAAAAGTGTGACAATTCGTCTAGTCAAAAAGTAGGTTATTATCAGATGGTAAAATATAACATAACCGTACATAATCCTTAAGAAATAACATACATATACTCACGGCTATAATTCCCTAAACGGGGTAGCCAGACCTAAGGAATTATAAATTCCTTAGCCACTTTTGGAAGTTGAGTGGGGAAAAGATGGTAATAATAAATGCTTTTTGGTGACGGGTCTTCAACCACATACATACATACATATACTCACGCCATTAATTCCCATTGGGGTAGGCAGAGACTATCGATCGCCACTTCGTACGATCCTGACAAACCTCTCTAGCTTCGTTTACATCCATCAATCATTTCATACATGCTCTTTTATTCTTCATACTTCGGACGCCAGCCACATCGCCCAAAAATCACTTGAAAAGAAATAAATAAGGTAACTTTTATTTATTTAATGTATAATATATATGTATGTCAAAATAATAAAACCCGGTAACACAAATCTTCAACAATCCTGCACGATAAAACCAGTGTATGTATAATAATGAAATATCGAGAGGAGGGTGCGTTTGATCGACTGCGATATTATTATTAGAATTTCATATACGGCTGTCTGCTATTTGTGTTTGGGGAAATCTTTCAATGGAATTTCCCTTTAAGATAGAAGCTATTGGGGCAAGTAAACATATACATCATAAATAACTTCTAAATGAAGTATTTGGTAATTTGTAACTTTTTGATTTGTGTAAATACCCGTTAATTACTTTTACTACAAGAATAGTATTGTCAAATATTTTTTAAAGAATGCTATTGGATTTTACAAGGTTTCAGCATCATTATGTTGAATTTTATACAGCCGTTAATAATAGTTTACTTCTTATTCTCAGGTTACTAAATATATATACAATATTTCATTAGAATCTGTTTAGCTTTTCCAGCGGTTTTTTTAACACTGCGACTCGAATACTTAATACAAGACTTGTTCATTTTCTATGTTTAATAAACTACATATAGAGATGAAGTTTGTTTATCATATCTGCATCTAACATATTCCTTAAGCATTTAAAATGCAATAAGGTCGTATTCCAAGCGGACACGTAAAGATCCCAGCAGGCTGTCCAGAGCCCCGACAGACAGGAGACCAGTCACTTACAGATTTACACTTGGACGAATATATGAGCGGCGGCGAAGTACTGGCCGTTTTAATAATAACATTTATTAGTATTTCTAATATAAATAGATAGATTGCCGTGTAGTGCCGGCTTAGAATGTCACTACGCCTTTGTACCGACCGGTGTCGTAAGAGGCGACTAAGGTATGGGGCTTTTTAAAGTGAATTTTTAGGGATGCGGTTGGAGACCCATCACTTACAATACTTTATCTACCATCTTGTTTCCTGTCAAATTCCAAATATTGCTGAGAGTTTCTAGCTCTGAAGCTTTGGCTACCCCTTTTTGGGATTTATGGCCGTGAGTATATGTATGTATGTAAATAGATAGAACATCAGAAAATGGTGGAAAAAATATTGTGTTTACTTTATTAAGAATCGACCTACATAATACATAATATATGAACACATATATTATATATAAAACGTTAACATAAACCTTCTGGACTCACATGGCAGCGCCATTTAGTTTCCAGAGAAGGTACCCACGTTTTGCTTAGACAGTGTACTCACGTGATAGGGGGCAGGCCTATATTATATGTGTGTTGTTTTTTTTTAAATACGTAAATGCATACCCAATATTAACAATATTATAGGATCAATTTTATGCTTGTTGGGTAGTTTTGTCTGAGAATAGCACATACATACATATACTCACGGCTATAAATCCCTGGAAGGGGTAGCCAGAGTTAAGGAAATAGAAATTCCTCAGCCACTTTTGGAAAGTTGTGTGGGGAAAAGATGGTAAAATAAAGGTTGTTGGTGATGGATCTCCAACTGCATACCGTTAGCCGCCTCTTACGTACACCCACCGGAAGAAATGAGGTAGTGATATTCTAAGCCGACACTACACAGCATATATACATAGAATAGCACAACATTAGAAATATCGTACTTGAGGTTTTAGGGCTTTTGAAATGGTAAAAGTATGCAAACGATTCCTTCTTTAAATGGCATTCCGACCAATTAGGTAAAATAATACATGCATCAACATAGACATAGACATAAACGTTCACGCCGAATATCCCCGAAGGGGTTGGCAGAGGTACTAATACTTCTGAACATCACGTGACTTTGTCACCTGGTGTTCAGAGTACCCACGCTTTGCATGGACAGTGTACTTACGTGATAGGGGGCAGGCCTATCGTCGTTTTGTACGAATACACTGTCACATGACTAAGTACAACTCAGTCATGTGGGTTTCCTCACGATATTTTCCCTCACCGTTAACAACCATGATAAATTATTAAGACATCCATCAAATTATGTGAGAATATTCAGTTAATAGCAATTATTGTAAATACAATGAGTTCTTTACATAGCACTTATATATCAGTACCCTCATGTTGGGTTGTCTTAAAGAAACTTATCCGTCAAACCGGCAGGGAATCTCTTTGAATCGCAATAAAACATTCACGAGCGACCCTTGCGAATCTTAAGACGGGAACATCAAATAAAATCACCCCTGTCCTTCATATTCCACCCCTTCTTGCCCCTCGCTTTTGTGAAAAGAAATAAAAACCATCAAGACGTAATTATACTCGCGAAAGCTTCGCCGTTTCGTCTACGTTTTTGGAGCACTCAAATTTTATGTACATTTATAATGTTTGTTGTACGGAAATAAAAAATAATAAAAAAAGATGGTTGAAAGATATAAAATGGGGATTACGGAAAATACATGATGGTTTATAAGATTATCAAGCAATGAATGAAGAAAATACGGGTTCGAATCGTGTACCAGGCCAGTGGTTTGCAAATCAAACAGAAGGGAAAACAATGTTAATAATCCTAATATTGTAGTAAATTTTAAATAGTATATTTATTGTGATGGCTGTACATTTGATGAATGTACATTTCTTTACGATTTGATTGACTGTATTATATGAACGCTGCTTTAATCATCTTCAATTATATTTGTTATTTTTACCACTCTTTTCTTACGCATTCTGAAAGGATAACATGTGGTGTCTCGTTCGCCCTTTATTCAACAATAGAATGAAAATGGGAACAAACAGTCATAAAAATAACAGTAGGTAATTGTACCTATGACCTACTGATTTGACACATCCTCTCATGCATGCGCGTTCATTCCCAAAGAGCCAGAGATGGCCAGAGCTTGAAAAATCATAATGTTTCCTTTGATCTAGGAAGTCTATAAAAGTAACAGCGTTTAAGTATGGATGCGATAAGTTACCAAACATACATACAAACATACATATACTCACGGCTATAAATCCCTCGAAGGGGTAGCCAGAGCTAAGGAATTAGAAATTCCTCAGCCACATTTGGAAAATTGAGTGGGGAAAGGATGGTAAAGTAAAGGTTGTTGGTGATGGGTCTCCAGCCGCATCGCCCAAAAATCCCCTAAAAGCCCCAATACCGTTAGTCGCCAATCGGTAGAAATGGGTTAGTGTTATTCTAAGCCGACACTACAAGGCAAAACATTTATCACTAAAAAGATTTTCTTAACTTTCTTTAAAAATACGAGCAGGGCTAGTAAGAAGCTTCGAGAAGACGATAAACAAAATTTTTCGATATGGCATCGATATATTTTCTTTAACAACAATCATAGATATATTATGCCATACTTAAATGACACCAATAGATACTCGCCAAAATCTCTATACTAAGGATCAAATTCTGCTTAAATAACGCAGTTGTTTCATAATTGTACAAATCACATGGCAATGTTCGCCAAGCCCTATTGTACGGAGACTTAGTGTCTTTAGAATAGAATAGAATAACTCTTTATTGTACAATAAATCAAACACAAATTTACAAAAGAAATTATCATACAGTTTACAGTGAGGCACTTTGTATTTACAAAACATTGGGTTGGTAAGAATGAATGATTCTGATAAGAAATGTATTGGCAAATGTTGTCTGAGTGTATTTTCAAGGCGGTCCTTATAGTGTGTGCGTCTGGGGGGAGACTAAGAGACGCTTTCTTTGACCCCTCGCGCTCCTTGGTGTGCGGCGTATTCGTCTTGATACTTCGAATGGAAACGCCATTGTGCTAATAAAAGTTTTAAAAATTTAGTCTAGCAAGCGGAAGCAATTTTGATAAACTAATTTAAAATTGATGAAAAAAACTTTTTTTTTTTTTTAATAGTAGTTTGACAATAGTCTATCGGAAAAGTATAGCGGAAATAAAATAATGCGATGTGACCTTCTAGTTGCATAGAAGTGGTTAAAATACCAATTTAGCAAAACAAAATACTACAGAAATGAGAACAATATTGTTAGTCAAGCTGTTTAACTTGGATGCGCATCAATAATACAGATTAGAGGAGCAGCTTCCCCAGCAAAGTTGCTCCTCATTGTTTCGTGATTCAACTACTATCCAAAAATAAAATGTTATTAAAGCAAATCAGTTTTTACCTTGCTTACTTTAAATCAATAAAAATCAAACGAAAAATTAGCTACCTTGCATCATCTTACTTATTTAAAAAACAAAATGTCTCTGGTCCAGTTTTACATATCACAATGTATTTGAATTTATAGGGTAGTATTTTTATATGACGTGACTTTGTCACCTGAACACCAGGTGACAAAGTCACGTGATGTTCAGAAGTATTAGTACGTCTGCCAACCCCTTCGGGGATATTCGGCGTGAACGTTTATGTTTATGTTATGTTATGTTTATATTTTTATATCTTGGTGGAGACGTATATGGTCTGTGAGGACTGAGGATTAAAATTTATCAACATCCTTTTCTTTTCGTACTGAAATATTGCTGTTAGCTCTGGGGCCCGCGCGGTTTTACCTTCACCATATTTTATATTTAAAAAAAAAACATAAATTGCTCGCAAAAGTATCAAGAACCGCGGGCTCTTTACAAATTACAACCCCATTTCGCCCCGATATCGTCTCTGGCAGTCTTACAACACACACATACACAATAAAAAACTCACACATACACACACAAATAATTTCAAGGGGACCGGGCCCTTGCGAAACTCCTCCTTGTATATTTTCTTCTTTGTTATGTAAAAAAATAAGAGAAAGGAACCCTCATAATCGATACTCAAATTGCAATGGTTATGTGCTTATTGGCGGGAAACTCCGATGTTTTATTCGTTTTTATGAAATACAGCGCATTATCATAATCGTGGCATTTGTGGCAGTGTAATAAAGTACAATATAGTATGCTCTGGTTATTTTATTGTGTCTTTTTGAGGATAATCTAAACTGTATCGTCAATAGCTACAAGAATTATTACAAACATTATTTTTATAAATAAATGAACGAAAAACGATATTTTTATTATTAGGATAAACATTCTAAGGTCTTTTATGAAGACTGATTTGTACCATGTTTGGCCAAGAGCGAGTTGACGCAACATAATGGATTTAGAAGTGCATAGAAGTATTTTTGAATGGTTTTTATGAGTTACAAAATGTGTATTGGCGTATTTTCGAACCGCGATGGTTTCAATTCATTTGATTTGATTTTGTTTAGTTTGACAATTATATTATAACCTTCGATCATATATACTAAAGATGCCGCAGTCCATACAAATTCAACGCACAAAAGTGGACAACGAGAATGACAAGACTGTTTGACAATTTAATTTTTATTTTTCTACAACTATCGACCTTACCGCATTTTCTTAAGACCTATTGTTTATTGCAAGATCTAGCACGCGACTGTCAGTGAAACAGTGCTTACCATATAAAAAAGCTCTGTTTTGCCGGGCCGTTTTTAGTGCTTTATTGGTTTATCTTTGGTATATATGATCGAAGATTATACCCCTCAAACAATGTACTCGTATAGTCATTTTGAAAAAAATATGTGTTAGTGAATATAATTTTTCATACCGTTAAAAGTGTTATTCCGTGTATAGGGAATTCGGTTTGCAAAGTTTTTTTTGGTATTTATTAAATATTTTTATTCGATAGCAAACACGAAAATAAAAAACTGATTTGAATATTTTTCATTTAAAATGAGTAATTGCAAAGTTATGATTTTTAAAGATTGTTCAACTTTTGTACTTAATGACGTCATCGATAAAGCGAAATGTTTAGTAAAAATGTTGCTAATTGCAGAAAAATTCACGAATTTGTGATCCCAAATGAAATTATTACGATATTATACTAAACAAACGTATGATTTTCGATGTTTTATTAATAAACTGCAAGAACGAATGTCTTTGACATAACGCTGAAGGTCAAATACTGTTACAGTTTTTTGCTAAAATAACGGTCATCTTAGCTCTGTTTGATTTAATTTCAAGAAAATATGTTGTAAAAACATAATATCTCGAAATGGTTTCGTAATCAGCACCACTTTTGTAAAACGTTGCATACCGAATTGTGTAGTTATAAAAGTTTTAGAAATAAATTAAATTACTATGACACATTGAGAGAGAGGAACACTAATGACGAAATATGAAAATCTGGTATCTCACTCACTATGCTGGCTGTGTTTATTTTAATATGCACTTGGTTTTATTTTTATTACCTTAGTTATTGTATTATTGTGTCCTAATATGATTGTAACAGAAATATCAAAGATAAATAATATTGTTAAATTAGAAGAAGAAAGAAGAAAAAAACTTTATTCAGTGCACAGGGAAATACACAACAAATAAAACGTAAAAATAAAACATAGAGTTACACAATAACAACAAAAAAAATAAGTTAAATAGAAATTAAACATAAAAAAGAAGCCCTATGCAGTGAATTGGTCACTGGCTCAGCATGTTGCCACAGATGATGATGTCACCAGCCGTGGCGCTGATTTTCAGCCAGTGCCATACAATTTAATTCGGCCGGCGAAAGTACAAAATTATATAATACAATACAGAGATAAATAAATAACAATACGTATGAAAGAAGCCAATGGCAGAAAAAGCATTATGACATTGTAAAATTGATAGTTTTTTTTACATGGTTGGGGCCCATAGAGAAGATGGATGAATATATATTGAACAAATATAGGTAATCGTGTCCTAAGGAAACTGATTATACTGTCATTACGTGTGTGCTTTTGGTATTAATAAAAAATGGCCTTTAATAATTCGCCATTAATTAAGCTAACAAACCCAACAAATAAATACAGGTCATGAGGGCACATAGAAAAGTTGGTATAACGTTTGTAAACACCTTTATAACTCTATAGGTTCATATTATCAAATGTTCTGTGTTAGTACGCTATTGGTTTGATATCCCGGAAGCTGGTACTAAAACGTACATATACTCACGGCTATAAATCCCTTCAAGGGGTAGCCAGAGCTAGGGAATTCGAAATTCCTCAGCCATGTTTGGAAAGTTGAGTGGGGAAAAGATGGTAAAATAAAGGTTGTTGGTGATGGGTCTCCAACCGCATCGCCCAAAAATCCCTTAAAAGCCCCGATACCGTTAGTCGCCTCTTGCGTACACCCACCGGTAGAAACGGGGTAGTGCTATTCGAAACCGACTTATTAATATGGGCATAAATAATGTGCATTATTGATATGATTACTTACTAACAAAAATATTGAATGTACTTACGGTTAAATCAAAAATTGTCTGCCATATATTTCGAAACAGCTATGCCAGTAACTATTTAAACTGAGTTTCGGAATTCTACTAAATGTGTAGTAAACTGCAAAGACTACATTTTGATACAATGATCACTTTCGTTCACCTCAAACGGTGGACTATGAAGGACTGTGTGGTTTCGGAAAAAATCTGCCCGTTGATGACCCACATATGTCACAAATAAAGGAGTAAAAAACGTAAACCGGTCTTAGCCCATTCAGCCGAACAAAAGCGCGGGATAATTTCGGATGCTGCGCTCTTTTTCGATTATAAAGGAAACGAGTTTTAATTCTAGATTTTCTTTTGTGATTTTTGAATTATACGATTTTTAGTGTTCAGTGTTCCGAGTATTGGTGGATGGAATAATAGATCGGGGTTACGCATTTACGCGGGAAGCGCGTTTTGTGCTGTAGACTGCTCGTCGAATCGAGTTTTTAAGTGAATATTAATGTCGATTCCTTGGGATTTTATAATAACAATACTTCCCTCAGGATGTAAGGAAGAATATTGTTTCATAACTCGCGGCTTAAGTTAAGGGACGTACTTTAAGTAGTACGTACTCTAAGTAATGAGTGACACGAGGTTTACAACTTCAACCACGATTTTACTAGAACTTTTAAATGAGCAGTATTGTTGTACATTTTTATCATTGAATTAGTTTTTGCTATATTTAAAAAAAAGAAAAGATAGCTGCATAGTAGATAGCCGTGTAGTATCGGCTTAGAATAACACTACCCCATTTCTACCCGTGGGTGATCGTAAAAGGCGACTAAGGGTATAGGGGCTTTTGAAGTAATTTTTGGGCGATGTGGTTGGAGACCCGTCACCAACAATTATTTATTATTACCATCTTTTCCCCACTCAACTTCTAAAAGTGGCTTAGGAGTTTCTCATTCCAAAGCTCTGGCTACCCCGTTAAGGGATTTATAGCCGTGAGTATTTGTATGTATGTGTATACATATACTCACGGCTATAAATCCTAGGAAGGGGTAGCCAGAGCTTTGGAATGAAAAATTCCTCAGCCACTTTTGGAAGTTGATGGGGGACATAAATATATTCACGACTATAAATCCCAAAGAGGTAACCGGAGCTTCTGAGCTGAAAATTCTGAGGTGAGTGTTTTTTTTAAAATTATAATGAGTTTGGTGATGAGTAGCTTGGTTAACTCTGACGACACCCGCAGGAAGATATGGTCTGTGTTATTCTAAGCCGACACACATTTCTATGTTTTCAAACTCAAAAATTTCATAATAACAAAATGTGAAGAATAGACGAGCATGTATTTATTTATGAATAATAATTACTTACGTAATTCTACTGAGTGGCAATTGATAGCCTTTGCTCTATCCACCCCCAAAAAGGCACTGTCTGTACCTACCTCTTAAAAAGATTCGAGCGGATGTACAAAAAAGGAAATAGTGAACAATATAGTGTGATGTCCATTCCGACGGAGGACCGGTCCGGCAGCTGTACGCAAACCGGACGCCATTGTGTACACACTTATTATTGAACTCTTTGGAGGGATGATTTTATCTCGCTTTGAGGATGTTTTCTAAATTAACAGAATAATTATAACTCAAAACTCAAACTCAAACGTTCACGCCGCATATCTTCAAAGGCGTTGGCAGAGGTACTAAATCATAAGAACCTCACGTGACACCTGATGTTCAGACTACCCATGTTTGTCTTGGACAGTGTATGGCTTCTTATGTCCTTTTTATAAGAATACACTGTCACATGACTAACTAAGTGCAACTCAGCTACGTGGGTTTCCTTACGATATATTTCCTCACCGTCAACAAACATGATAACATACATACATACATATACTCACGCCATTAGTTCCCATTGGGGTAGGCAGAGACTATTGATCGCCACTTCGTACGATCCTGACAAACCTCTCTAGTTTCGTTTACATCCATCAATCTTTTCATACATGCTCTTTTATTCTTCATACTTCGGACGTCAGCCTTTTTGAGCACACTCTCAATTTGGTCCAAGTGTGTTCTCCGTGGTCGTCCTCTACTAACATTACCATCCACACTAGCTCTATAGATCCGTTTTACCAATTTTCTTTCATCCATCCTCTCTATGTGCCCAAACCATCTCAGCATTCCTTTTTCTATCTTTCTTACAATGTCATCTTTAACATGATAAATTAACCACAAATAATGTCTTTAGAAAAGAAAAAAATGAACCGGGATTTGGACCCTCATCCTCTGTACGATAAGCGGTGTTCTGTCCACTGAGCTATCACGGTAGATTTTAACATATCAGTTACATGTATTTTGTCTTAGAATAGCACTACCCAAATTGTAACTGTGGGTGTCGTATGAGGTTACCTTTTTGAAGCGTTGAGTTATGTGACTCGAAACATATCGCGAAGTATTATTTACTTTACAAGCTTCCTTTAAATTTCAACAGGCTAAGAAATTCCTGATTAGTGTATCTATCTCATTATAGTTATGGTTACCCTTTTTAGGTATGAAAGTCGTGAGTACGGATAGTAAGTTTCAGCTCAGAATAGCACTAGCTCGTCTAACCTTCTACTGTATACAGCTGGAAGAGACAAAACTTTCATAGAATGTTTTTGCTATATGTAATATCTATTATTTACATAGAAACCTTTTTAAGAAACTAATTAAATAATAATAAATAAACAAATATATTGCTGTGTAGTGTCGGCTTAGAATAGCACTACCCCATTTCTTCCGGTGGGTGTACGTAAAAGGCGGTATTGGGGCTTTTAAGGGATTTTTGGGCGATGCGGTTGGAGACCCATCACCAACAACCTTTATTTTTACCATCTTATCCCCACTTCACATTTCCAAAAGTGGCTGAGGAATTTCTAATTCCTAAGCTCTGGCTACCCCTTCTAGGGATTTACAGCCGTGAGTATATGTATATATGTGTGTTATACAAAGACTATTTACTCCTTTACAGCCAAAAAGGGAATTTTGATGTTATTGCCTACTACCGTTTTAGTAAAGCTTAGCTTCTAATGTTGAAAAGCATTCAGAAGATTTATTATTAAATACGATGTAGGGGTATCAGGCATATAAGTTCATGGATATGAGAAAGCGCATTATTATTAAAACGTAGTGTTTTAACTATGGCTATATGCTGAGTTTCTTAACCTGAATTTCATGAATGAAACCAGGAATATCACATGCATTAAACCGACCAACTGCTTCACGCTTTTATTTATTTCAACTCACTAATAAGTTCATTGTTATAAAAGATTTTTTTTATCCTAACATACATTAATAAACGAGAATGTATATTTGTTTAGTCAACACAAAGTTTTCGCCTTTGATCGGAATAATCATAATTTATCATCAGCTCCTACATAAAAAGAGGATAACTATAAACCCCAAGTAAATGAACGTTATTTTATTGTTTCTTGTTTTCATAATAAACTATATCGAATTTTTGTTACTCCTACTCGCTCCTAGATGGCAGGGTTAAATCAAACTACGCTAGCGCCACGGCGGATATTTAATGAACTAAAAATTAACACTAGTGTCCTCTAATGGTGACGTTGGTAAACTATTTTGTTAACACTACTCGATAACAGATGGCGCTTTAAGTTTTAATAAGAAAATAATTACTGATACGCATTACAAGATTCTCAATGGTTTTTTCAACTATAAATACTCTGCTAAGAGCATATCATTAGTTTTTCACATGAGCATATTTTTTAAGTTATTCGAATACATAATGCAACATTTTTATTGGTTAAAATTTAATTTGTTACGCCTCGTAAATCGAACTAAGTTAACTCATTTAAGCATCAACAAAGGCTGGTTAACCGCGTTAGTGTTTAACCGGGTCAGGCACTGATAATGCCTATTTTCATCCGGTTCGTTCAGTAATTTTCTTTATAGCGCTCCGGTGGCGCGAGAAATTGTGTCTTTCAAAGGAGCCGCTCGACCTAGTATGGGGTCGCTCAAGATTGTACTACAGAGCAGATCTTTACTATTTTATTTACATTTTTAACTGGAATAGTACTAGTTGAAGCCGATTTTCAGAATACATTTATCTTTTTCTCAAGAAGAATGTAGTTTTACAGAAGGCTTGAATTAATACTAAATTTTGTCACTCAAACTACTAATTAATAAAGAAATTATTGATTTTGGGTTTAGTTAAACCGAAAGAATATAGTAAATAATATAGAAGGCAAGATATTAAACAAAGTTGGCAGATTTAAATTTAAAGCGCCAAATTAGAATTAAGGAACTAGGCGACAAGAACATCTATCTCTTAAAAGTTTCATAACATTGTTGAAATATTACGAATTATTTTATATGCGCTTATAAAAACTATCTTAATTAAAAACTATTAAAAAAACAAAAAAGAAAATTTTGTTCAACCTACAATTTCAACCTTAAGATTGTTAACATAGCACTTTTTTATCAATTATTTCTCAAGGTGCTGACATATGAGAAAAAAAACGAAGACCAAAGTCTTAAAATATTTTTGTAATGTTGTATAGATCAAGTATGTTTGTGTTTCAAAATAATACTCCAAAATCTACCACAAGGAAAGTAAGTTTTATTTTAAAATAGTTTTTTTTTATAACATGAAAGTAATTGATCAAATTCTATGAAAACTTATTACATAAGAACGATTTGTAACACATTGTATCACAACCGCCGTTTCATATTTGGCCCGGTATCCTTATTACAGATTTAAAAATATACTAGCTATAAAATTGTCTTGGGCTCTTGTCAGCGTCCATGTACCAGCTGTTTTGGAACCCCCTGGGTTGATACGGGACGATGGCAAGAGACCGGACGGTATGACTTTGTTGCCTTGGAGGAATGGCAGGGCGTTAATATGGGATGCAACGTGTGTTGATACCCTAGCGCCTTGCCATTTATCAGGGTCGGCATCGCAAACAGGTGCTGCTGCAGCCAATGCCGAGAGTTTCAAACGTCGAAAATATTCTGGATTACTGAATGATTATCATTTTATTCCATTCGCCGTTGAAACTCTCGGCACATGGGGCAACGAGGCGCGGGTTTTCTTAAAAGATCTCTCAGCCCGCCTAGTGGAAGTCAGTGGTGATCCTAGGGCTGGCAGCTACCTCGGCCAACGAATTAGCATAGCCATTCAAAGAGGAAATGCTGCCAGTATTTTAGGCACGATACCGCTTTGCGAGAGCGATGAATTTCATGAAATTTTCCATCTTTAGTAGGTATTTATTTAGTTTTATATTTTAATTTAGGTTGTAAATTGTCTATGTAAATATTTTTAATTATTCTTGAATAAAGCTTTATTTTATACTAGCTATGCTTTTTTGGCCATATAGGTATATAAATAAATTAATAAAGGTAAAACTTTCGGCTAACTTAAATTTATTTTATTATACTTTTACATTTCTTGATTTTCAATGTACGAGTTCTTTAAGAAACTTTTTTTTATACCATTTCAGGCAGTTAAACTAAACAAGACGACATAATATGGTTCTCTATACCTATATTATAATATCGAAGTTTTTAATTAATTTAGCCGTGTAGCGTCCGCTTAGAATAGCACTACCCCGTTTCTATCGATGGGTGAACGTAAGAGGCGACTAACGGTATTGGGGCGTTTAAGGGATTTTTGGGCGATGCGGTTGGAGACCTTTACTTTACCATCTTTTCCCCACTCAACTTTCCAAAAGTGGCTGAGTAATTTCTAATTCCTTAGCTCTGGCTACCCCTTATAGGGATTTTAGCCGTAAGTATATGTATGTATTTAATTTTTTAAAAATGAGGTAAAAATTTGGTGACAAGGGCCCATTAATAAGTGTAATGTCGGCCACTGATGTGAATGGCAAAAATTAGCATAACAACTGACTCGGCGGAAACTCAAGACATTAATCAGAGTAGACATTTAACCCTTGCTGAATATATGCAAAACACAAATATGGGAATACTTGCATACATACATACATATACCTACGGCCGTAAATCCCGAAAAGGGGTAGCAGAGCTTCAGAGCTAGTAACTACTCAGCCACATTTGGTCTTTTTTTTGTATGTACAATGTTTTTAACTACTTTTGTATACATAAAAACAATGTATTTAACAACTTACATTATCACATAAAGACTCACGCCCGATTTCTGAATTGAGTATTCAAGCTGAGAACGACTTAAGTATTGTTTTGTCTCATTCAGTTGTTAAGATTTTAATGCGACAGAACGATACTTAAGTTGTTCTCAGCTCGAATACTCAATTCAGAAATCGATCGTCAGAATCGTTTAATCTGAGTTTCGAAGTATTAATGTTTTTTATTAACAAATACCTTCGGATCTACACGGATGATTATAAATCTTTAAAAAAATATATGATGTAATTGAGAACACGTCTTTTTTTAAGACGGTTAAAAAGGGGTTGTTATAAATACTTTAAATATCATCCACATTGACAAGATCCAATGTCTTTGCAAGAAGCTTTTTTTATTAAAAGGTAAAAATAAAGAAGCAATGTGTTATGTGGTTAGGCTGACTACTATTCTTACACACAATGTTATCTTATCTTGCACCAGCCATTATTGATTGAAATCTATAATTTTACAAGCAATAAGGAGTAACAGAAAAGTGAATATTGAACCTTGAGTAAATTGTATTTTTTGTCTTATGATTAAGACAAGCGAAGCTTTATCTTAAATCTTAAAAATTATCTTAAATAATAAAAAATGTATATATTATTGTACCTAAAAATATATATAATATCATATTATGAATCAATCACTATTCATTAATAAATTATTATTAATTGATTGAATTAATTATATTGTCATTGTATCCGAGATCTTTTTTGAATAATTTATTAGGCTGCTCGCGATACAGGTCTAACCTAGTGCTGGGGCCACAGATATAATAATAACTGTAATGTACTGTTTTTGGAAATAAATGAATTTGAATTTGAAGCTCCATTTACCCCGACTTGTATTTCGCTTGTAACATCACTTCTCCTCAACGGCTGGACCGATCTCTACTAAACTTTGCATAACGGTCTTAAGCATCGAGTACCAGGTCTTGACGGAGAATTATCATCATCTTTAATCATCTTTAAGTGTTTCTCATGTAAGTCTGTGGGAAACCAATCGCTCCAATTATCGGCATGCGAAGCTTCGTTATAGGTAAATTTCCCCAAATGCCCTAAAACAGAACATATCCCAACTTTGCCCAAACAATTCAATCTCCAAAGGCTTCCAAAGACTCGAAATAATTTCACATTACTAAGAATCACACAGAGTAAACGAATAGTAAAGTTAAACGCACACAAAGACAGAGTCTATAAAAGCTGGCGCACACTCGCGTAAGAGGGGAGTCTTTGTTACATTAAGGAAGAAGGGACGAAGATGGGAGGGTCGGCAGGGGTGGGGTCGCTCCCCCGAATCATAGATCCGATACATATTTGTTGAGCGACTATTTTCATTACTGACGAATGTATTGTGCTCGAACGGTTAAAGGTGAATATGAAACCTTTTAGACAATTAAAAGTGCTTCTTTTATGTAATATTTTTTGGTTTTTAATTGACGTATTTGGTTTTATTTGTTGTTTGAACGGGTCGAAGCGAAGTCTTACAATAGACTCTCGACAAGGTTTCAAAAACTAGCTGAACCGGCATTCGTTGTTTTGCCATATAAATAAAATATAATGTTAGGGGTATCACTTAGGACTATTAAAAATTGTTATAAACCTATTCTCAGACCCATCGAATGTGTATATTAGTTTAAGTTGGTTCAGCCGTTTCGGAGAAGTTTGGTGACAAAAACCATGACACGTGAATTTTATATATTAGATAATAATTCAGTAATTTGGTAGATTTGAAAACGAGAACGTTACAAAACGCAACTGAATCAAGAACTATTGTTTTGTATTCAGTAGAAGCGGACGACAATTCTGTGTCTGAGTATTCTTGACCATTTTCAGTAAAGCAGCTTTGTAAGGATCTTCTCAAATTGTATTTCTACGCTCGTTCATGCAAATACACTTAAACTGGAACGAGTTTACGGATAGTTGTAGATTTTCTATTATAGTGATATATAAAAGTAAATATAAATAAATATAAGTCTTTAAATATGTACTGACACATTACGCAGATCATATTAGCTCTATAGCAAATACAATTTAAACTTTAATTGAGATACAAATTCGACGATATATTTAATGATATTATAATAAGCACATAACTTCTAAAATTAAGCGGAAAAAACCTTCATTCCTCTTTAGCATAGAAACCACAGCGCAATTTAAATTACAAATTATAACTCAATATTTTCCATTTAGTTAAAATCGAAGGTGTTTGTAAAGAGAAAAAGCAACAAAAAACTCGCTACATTCACATTTTTTTGCATTTTTTCAAATCCAAATAGATACAACTAGTGGATCGGCCCAGCTTCGCACGGGTAGCGTAGTTTTAAAAATATCTGAGGTTTCTTCAATCACTGCTCAAGCTTTATAAAATTTATGAATAGTGTATCTTTATGATTTTGAAAGCGCTTTTATGAACGGTTTTGTATCTCCGAAAATAGGCTAATGTTTAGGTTGTGTTGGTAGAGTTGAAGTTGAATAAAACGCTATTAAGTATTTACAATTATAACAATCTAAAAAAGAAACCAAACCGTGATGCAACTACTGATGCCATCTAGTATGTAATATGGAAATTAGTAAGGATTTGGTTTTGGTCGCGTGCAACTATTATTTTTCATGTATAATTTTGATGCTAGTATCCTATCCATTACTTGTAAAATTTATTTTATTAAATTTCCCAACAGCACTTCAAATGTGACCGATGAATTTTTAACTTGAAGCTGTATGTAATGTATCAATTCGTATAAAGTATTTTTACAATTTAAACTTTACTCTTACTTTTTAATTTACGAACTATTCATCAATAAATCAACTATTTGTGATTCACCAAGAAGGCCAGTATCTGTTCTGAATTTGAATATGAACAATGGCCGACCTTTTTGCATATCTATGTCTTAAATATGTTAAATCCTTCTTTAATTGAGTATTAATTTCAGACCCTTATTTATAGCACGTCATTGTTAGAGTTATTTGGGAATATTTATCGCCAGTAGAAATTCTGCAATAGGTTAATTAAACTTGAGAAAAGGCATTCTTTGGGTTTTAACACGACTGCCTCTAAATAGTGTATTGCATAATTGATGAAATTAAGATATCCGTTTGCCATATACCTAAAGAGGGGGAGCTATCACATTCTCTTGACTTTTTTGAAAGTTATATTAATTTTTCATACCACACTATACACAAATATGATTTTTATTTAATATTATCAAAAGGTGACACTCTGTCACGAGTTGACATTAAAGTACGTAACTACTAAATAATGTGATAATATGAGATGTATTTATATTCTATCTAAACTTCATGCAAAAAAATATATATTATGTAACCAACAACCTTTTTATTTTTACCATCACACTAAACATCCTATGCGGAATGGTCAATACATCAAAGATATACT
The DNA here is from genome assembly GCA_963576735.1 of Bedellia somnulentella. Lineage (NCBI taxonomy): Eukaryota > Metazoa > Arthropoda > Insecta > Lepidoptera > Bedelliidae > Bedellia > Bedellia somnulentella. The sequence continues at coordinate 3,433,393 of OY755185.1, read as the reverse complement.
ATAAGGTCGAATTTCTTTTACGCTACACGACACGACTACGACACAAACGCTACATTTATAGACGAATATTTATACTTGCGCATAATAGAAAGCAGTAAGTACATTTTAAAATATGCCAGTTATATAAAGAAGGAGGGAGGTGTCGTCTGTCGAATTAGCGTCCCGACATTGTCTCCAGAAGGCGCGTTTTATGCTAATCTTTTTAGTTTTAATAGGCAAGGATTTTATGGAGTTTCATTTGAAAAGCGGACATAATTATGTTAGTAGTTATGGTACGAGCTAATTCGGTATACGATTCTGTTATTTGAATGGATAGAATCTGTTTGCAGACGGTTTAAATCTATGTAGTTGTTTAAATTGTGTAACTAAAAAAAATCTAAGTTGGCATCTAAATTGTTTTAAGCAATTATTATAATGAATTTTGTTCACATTATACTTTTTTAGCTTTACAAATAGGTACAAGAAATAAATAATATACAAAATAGTTTGTCTCATTGTATATGTTTTATACCGTATGATAAGAATTTAAAAAATCTTTTAACCAGAGCAAATGTTATGTTTTTTTAAACCTTAAGAGCGTGAGTCTTATTCGGATTTAACTTTTTTTTATAAAGCTTATCTATTATAGTATTATTCATTTTGAAATAATCTTTAAACCAATTTCAAATTTTACATAATAAACGAAGTTAGTATAAGTTTTTTCAAATCCAGTACAGAGTGAATGCAAAAGATTTAGAATTCCGCCAGTGGCACAGTAAAGAAGCGCGCGTTCAGACTGCATTCAAATGAGGTTGAAAATTATTTTCCGAGCACGTTTTTATTAGAAAGGAGGATAATAATAAAGAGATTTTACTGCGACTTGACAGGACGTGCTTAAGTTAAGTTTACTAAGTGGTTATCTTGCAGCAATTTTATTGAGTATTTATTGCTTTTGGAGAGTTTGAAATTATTCCTTTTATAGAGCAAGCGGGTTAACGTTTTATTATTAAAACTAGTGGATCGTCCCAGCTTCGCACGGGTAGCGTTGTTTTTTTAAATATCTGAGGTTTCTTTCTTCAGTCACTGCTCAAGCATTGTGAAATAAAGCGCAATGTTTTCCATTTATTAAATTTATAGCACTCCCTAAACAGTGTAGATTGGTGATTTTGAATGCGCTTTAATGAACGGTTCAGTATTTCCGTTTAATAGCAAATTTTGGAATAAAACGCTATGAAGTATTTATAACAATCTAAAAATAAATCATTACGTGTTGTAGGATGCAACTACTGGCGCCATCTAGTATGTTATATGTAAATTAGTAACAATTCGGGTTTGGTAACGGGCGCGATGGCTTATTTTATGTATAATTTCGGTGTTTCTCTACCGATTTCTATGATTCTTTTTTTATTGAATAGGTAATAATGCTACCTTTTTTAAATTAGAGATGAGTGAGAGGTTTACAAACGTAAGAATAAACAAATATAATCAGAATGTTCCGAACTGCTAAGCTATCAGGAATTACACGTGTTATTGTGAGTCAACCGTAAAAGATAGACATATTTATATATATTTTATGAAGAATATTTCCGTCATACATGATTTCTATGTAAGCTTTCTATTTAACCATTAAGGCTGCACACGCGACGGAAGCTTTAAAAATGGAGTAACTTCTCCCGTTTTCCCAAAATTTCCCGAAATTCCCCTTTATTTCTCTGCTGAAAAGTATACAAAAACCTGCGCAGGAGTATGAAGAATAATTGTACCAAGTTTCGTTAAAATCCGTCGAGTAGTTTTTGTTTCCATAAGGAACATACGAACCGACTGACAGACAGACAGACAGACAGACAAAAATTTTACTGATTGAATTTTTGGCATCAGTATCGATCCCTAATCACCACCGATAGTTATTTTGAAAATATATTTCATGTACAGAATTGACCTCTCTACAGATTTATTATAAGTATAGATATGCTCTATTTATTGCAGCACTGGCTTCTTGGTAATTAAGTGGTTTTAAGAAAAATGATTCTGTTTATAATGTTTCATTTTAACTTTTATTGTATGTAAAAAGTTATTAGGCGACTGCCCCTTTATAATAATTACTATACTGCTGTGTAGTGTCGGCTTAGACTAGCACTATCCCATTTCTTCCGGTGGGTGTACGTAAGAGGCAACTAACGGTATTGGGGCTTTAAAGGGATTTTTGGGCGATGCGGTTGGAGACCCATCACCACCTTTATTTCACCATCTTTTCCCCACTCAACTTCCCAAAAGTGGCTGAGGAATTTCTAATTCCTTAGCTCTGGCTACCCATTCTAGGGATTTATAGCCGTGAGTATATGTATGTATGTATGTATGTAGTAGTAGCCCTTTTAGTACTCACTTATTTTTTCCCGCAGGTGTTGTAAAAGGAAACATAGGATTTTGCTGCTTTTAAGATTGTAAGGTGACGAGGATCGACACCCACCACCGCCCATAACATAAACCGTCCTTCATGATACAATCTTTTCCCTAATAAACTTCCAAAAGTGGCTGAGGAATTTAAAATTCTGAAGTTTAAACTACCCAGTTTTTTGGAATTCAACACCTACATATATGTGGAATATGTTAGTTTAATTTGTATAACGAATCAGTCTTCTGTAAAGTTGTACAATATTAGTAAATAAATAAATAAATGTATAGTCGAACAAATTAGAACTAATTAATTTTGTGACCTTATATTGTATAGCGTCTAATTCGTTCGACTGTACATATCGCACAGCAAGTCTTTCATTTATAGTTATTAACCATAAGCGGTCAAAAATATGTAAGTTCTCTACGAGAGACTGAACCAGCAGGTTGCGCTTGATATTGCGAGAAACATAGTACGAAATTGGACATACAATCTCATTGTTGCTGTAGAGAAGCCGTAAAGTGGTGATAGCCGGCCATAGCTGATAACCATCTTCTCTGGAACTATCCTGACTCGAACCCCGTCCGTAGTTTTAAAGTTTCTGTTTAAGACTACTCAGATAGTAGAGTGCGGTAAGGTCGGACAATATACAACTAGGGAGTGCACTTGGTGCAATATTTTTATTATTATTATTAAATAAGCAAATTTTAACGACGTCATCTGTGGCCGAGTGGTTAGGTGGCTAGCTTCTTGATCCGGGGGTTGCGGGTTCGATCCCCAGGCAAAATTTATGTGATGAGAATAAATGATTGTCTCTTAGACTTGGATGTTATTTTATGTGTATTGAATAATATTTAATATTTCGTTGAGTTAGGATCCCATACCACAAGTAATTCAGTTGTACTTACTTTGGGTCTTACTTTATCTGTGTCTTATGTCCTTATATATTTATTTATTGATATATAAGAAGAATAATAACAAGCATATATAAAAATAACAATGAATATTTCTCGGGATCATGCAAAGTTGTGGTCAGTAGGCTCTGTCTACTTTATATATTGCCACTAACGGTAAAGGGGCATTTTAGGTGATTTTTGGGCGATGTGGATGAGACCCGTCACCAACAAATATTTATTACTATCTTTTCCCCACTAAACTTCCAAAAGTGACTGAAGAATTTCGACTCAGTTCAAATAGAGCCTTTACTTTTTACATAAAAGTAGACATATTAATATATCCGCGCTAATAAATAAATGTACAAGCTAAGTAGTCACTGAGCAATGAGAAAACTTACGCACACAAATGCAAATCACCCTTTTAGACCCTAGTGGGTGGAGAAGGAACAAGATTTGAGCCCCACCAACTATTTAGACCTCCTCATACTCCCACAAACCCGTTAGAGAATGCCTCAAAAATTCATATGCGGAGATCAAGTTATACTGGAGAAGAAAACGGGGGTGTAGCTTAGATGGGGTCAAGGAATGAAATAAGAAATGTAGAGACTTGAAGTGTGGTCACACTAGTATTGATCCGGTTCTTAATGCTTTGTAGGGTGTGCATTATTCACGGTGGTGTGAAACTGTTTCGGAGTTGAGTGAAGAATTTCGGTTTGGCATTTAGTTGGCTGTTGTTTTGTTTTTTAAAGTATGTGAAAGCCCCTTTATTATTATGAAAGCGTAAATATGAAAAATATTTGTAATAAACTCATTACCTGAATTTTATTAGTTATAAATTTATTATGTATTTAAATATATAAATAACTCATATTTTTATCTATAAAGAAGAATAAAGACCAAGCATGGCACGAAATTTTGTTTAAAACTTACTGTTTAATTGTTACGTACTCGAATTAAGTTTTTATTTGAGTGTTTACAAAACATTAACACAATAATGGTTGATAAGGTCCTAAATAAAATCATCTTATTTTATTAAAAAGATCATATTTACGTATGCCATGATTAATGTTAATTACTTTTCTGGAGCAATTTATCTCAAGTGGATAATTATCTTCTACACATTAATCAACTCGAAGGGAGGCCTAGACTAATAGAGGGTCATATTATATACGTTTACTTAGAAATTGTACACTTTCACTGATTTGTAACCTTAATTATCATGCCTTTTATAAAGTCTTTAACAATTGTTTGACGTAACTTTAACATATCATACCTCTCAAACTTAAAATCAACGCCGTATAAAAAAATACTTCTGAAAATTACTTGTCATTGTCACCTGGTGTTCAGAGTACGCACGTATTACTTGCACAGTGTACTCACGTGATAGTTACTCAAGTAAAAAGTTATGAAATAATATATATTGCTGTTATGTGTTACATCACAATTAGTTCAAATGGACTATGTGTTAGAAAGGTGTGCCTCTGAAGTGTAATGAATAAAAACGCATGTAAGAATATGTTAATAAATTTAAATACAGCTAGAGAGGTTTTTCAGGATAGTATAATGTGGCGATCGGTACTTTACCAACACCTATAGGGACTAAAAGCGCTAACTATATGTAGTGTAGGTATGCTAGTCTAGACATTTTATTTTATTTTTATTTTATGTTAAACTATACTTACAGCAATAATCGCAAAAAAGGGATAATAAGGATTTCCTTTTGACTTTAAAAAAATATGTTAGAGTCAAAGTCAAAAAACACTTTCATTGTTTCGTTCCGTTGTCACCTACAATGAATTCAAGGGCAGATACGGTATAGAGCTGGTACAAAACGGCACTCCACGTCAATAAAATAAATAAAACAGCACATATTATTATGCTCTAATGCTCAAAATTAAAAAAAAAACTAAGAAAGTATTAGTTCTAGTAACAGCTGTGAAGGGTTGACTTACTAGGACACTAACCCATTTCTACCTCTGGGTTTCATATCGGGGAAATAAGGGTATAGGGGATTTTAAAGTGAAGTGAAGGGACATCACTAAAGTTTGTTTTACTTACTCGATTTCCAAATGTGGCTGAGGAGTTTTCATTTCTGGTTACCTCTTTTGGAAGTAGAATGTGTACAGACTATTATTAGCCAGCAAGAGTAAATTAAGTGACCATAACAAATTACAAGAAGGGTGTACCCGGGACAATTTGTCTAGTATCATGTGACATATATACGGAACCCTATTATAAAAGTCTCAGGTGGCATCGAAAAGTAACAGCGAAAATATATCATATTTTAATGTGTACATGTATTTACTCTCCTTTTTACCTCTTATATATATACTTATGTTACACAAATGCAATGCAACATAACTTATGGTCATAAAATATATATACTCTTAAAGACAAACTGCTAATCTCATCTAGAATATGATGAATTCTAAGAAAAAGAAAATATGCTTGATCGTTATTATTTCTTACACTAGATTACTAACTTAACTTGACTTATCCAACAAGTTATCATCATCAAAACCAACATTAATGACCAGGGCGCCATAAACATCTATATAATAATTGTACTTAATGTACAATCTGCCCCCGTAAAGCCCTTGGACCAAATCTCAATCTTTTCTCTGGCACTGGCTAGAAAGAAGTGCTACTTGTACCCAGTATTAGCATAAATTATTCTAACACACCTATTATTTCTCTGAGAACCCTAAGAAAAGCAAAAAAATATACTTTAACATTGTCTTTTTCGCTTATCTAACTAGTCAAAAACTATGAAACCGTCAGCGAAATCAACATTAACTACAAGGGCGCCATAATCACCTAGAAATCATAATTGTACATAATAATTTTCCCCCTTTAAAGTCCTTGGGCCAAACGACGCTCTTCTTAGAGGGTGCGGGGTGCGGGGCGCGGGGGAGGCAAGACACTCGATCAATACTCGTCGACTTTCAAACTGCTTTTACCCTTACGAAAGTCGCCCGGACGCCCGCCCGAGCGAGCCAATCGTATCTATATAGAGCTGTCCGTAAAAAAATAGTGTTGGTAAAATTAAATAAGATTCTTTTTAATATTACCAACAAGAATTTTTGGTTATTCTTGTGGAAGGTCAAGCGGCTATTACAAAGAGTATCTGAGGAAGTGAACCGATACTGTGATAATAAAGTAACTCTCAGTTAGCCTATCACACTACCGTGTGACCGGTATTATCACTCATCACACTCTTGTACCGAGTTTTTCCACCATTTTCTATACACGTTTTAACATTAGTTACCGGTAAATAACCCGGATGACAATTAAATATACCGAATGTTTAGTCATCTATCCAAGTTTCTTAAGTATACTAACTCCTTATATCCTTAACTAATATACCCAGTTACTAGACATTTTGATCTAACAGACTTCCTAAGCTACACTATAGCTTGTCGACAGAGAACAGATTATTTGTCTGTTAATTTAATATAATAAATCAGTCAATCATTACTCAGATGCAGAAGAAGATGTTTAAATACCAATATTTTATGCCGATTATTTTAACAATATGTTGCTCTATATAGATCACTTCGTCTTTAAAGCTATGTCTTCGCGCCTCACTCCCCCTCACCCTGTTACACCACTTAACCCCCGGTTATCTTAGCGAACCCCCACGATTTCTATCCAAAGGCTTTGCTATATACTCTAGTTATATGCTTTAGCGGACTGAAGTTATGAAGAATAATTTCAAAGAAGATTTTGCTAAATTGATGTTTTAACATGTCTGCGGTCTGTGGTTACGTATTATATATATATTCGGAAATATATCTTTATATTTTCGGAATAACTAATCTTGATTACTTACCGTGCATTACTCACGGCTTTATTCCCACATGAGATAGTTAGAACATCAATAACAGCACTTATTGAATATGCAAACATAATTGGTAGTCGTCCAACTGGAGTAGTGTTATTGTAAATCGCTACCAGACGGCTCCTATTTTGCCTAATATTCGTTAATGATAAAAAAATGAAAATAATACATCAATTAACATACAATATTAATACGAACTGAAGTAATGGCAAAGAGAATTAAGCTATAGAGCTTAAACGAGAAATTGTAAACGCATTTTTTAAGATTTTTAAGACAAGCTGTGTAGTTTGGGCTTAGAATAGCACCACCCCATCTTTTAGTCTCCCACTCGCCCCTGTAGTTATATATTATTTATTTCTTTATTTGGGTGCCATATGCTGATACTTAATCAACACATTTACGGGAAGCCATTCTGCCCCGCTTTTAGTCCGTATTTATTAGTTACTTTCACCAACAATTGTTATCAATGGCTTTTAACATGACGTCAGTCCAGCAAGTAAGTTATGTAAAATTTTGCTTCAGATCATGATCTAATGAAGGCAGGTATCAGAAGACTTAATATGTATGGAGGATATGGATATAGAAAAATGTAATCACATTTTTGCCTGGCTATAAATACCGTTTATTTGTATAATACTTTTAAGATAAGATAAGAAACACATTTATTCATTGCTACACAGTTTAACAATTTAACTAAAAGCATTAAAAACGAAACTTAATAAAAACTAAATAAAAAAAAAACAAAAATATAATATCAAATCATAATATTTATATCAATATTTGATATCAAATCAACTAATAGTCGTGAATAAAACATTTATTTCCAAAAGCATGATTAGCCTGCCGAAATAGTAATAGTGTACTCGTCAATCTGTATAGTATAAGGTCATGAGAACAGTTTTATATCACCTTTGTGATGAATTATTTTTCTTACTAAACATCGATAAGACCAAGAATTTCGAGACAAACTTGTTCCATTTATAAAATAACAAAAAAGGGCGTAGAAATCTTAAAAGAACATCAACCCTTTTCACGATTAAGAATTCCAAATTCAAAACAAGTTCGTTGTCACCCTCCTTGGATGCTGCAGCGTCCGTCCGTGAGAAATATCATAGAGTTTATTATTCTGTTCTCGTAATCATATTCTCTATGACCTCAGGTCAGTACTGGCCACCGTGAGACGCGTAAACTTTTTTAAATAAAAAAGTATGGAATAAATTGATTAAAAGAAATGGTCATGTAGTTTTTTTAATAAAATTATACGTCGTTAATTGAAAGAAAAGCATATTCTGTTCGATTTAAACTCAATACTAAAATCAAACGTGTTGTAAAATAATAACATGATATTTCATAATAAGTTTTTTATTGTTAATGACTGTTCTTGATGTTATACAACCTCTATGTTAATGTGAGCGGTAATAAGGTTTTGCAATGTGCTCTATGGTATAATAAAAGAAATCATATATAACATTTGAATTGGGATTTAATTTGCGATTCCGTTCTGCTTCGTAGTTATTCTAATTTACTTTTTCTACTGGTAAGAAGAAATGCAAGAAATAACAATATACAATTCTATACAATTGTAAAAAAACGGAAATCCATAGTACATTTTAAGATTTGGTTTATTCGTCTTGCATGGTTGAGTTATTAGTTCAAGTTCAATGGCATGGTAAGACTAAATTAATTTTCTATATTATGCTCCTCTTGTTTCTAAGCTATTTTCTTACTTTTTATGCACTTGGTAATTATGATGTAATGCTCATTACAGGATGATAGGCATATTTGTTCAATTTTATTATTTGAGCCTTCGACTAAGTAAGATCCCTAGACCTAGACCAAGCCTGCGGTACGTCCGTTTGGGGCACTCCGAAGTCGATCTTAGCCAATGCGAACACTCTAAAACAGTTTTTGTATAAAGTCAGAGGATATACCAAACAATTTTAGCCGCATATATCAGTGGATCAAATCACTTTTCACCGTTAAGTTATAAACACATACAAAGACTCACGGTCCTAAATCCCAAAAAGGGGCTAACCAGAGCTTTAGAGTTAGAAACTCCCCAGCCACATTTGGAAGTTGATAGGGGACAAGATGGTAGAAATAAAGTATTGTTGGTCTCCAACCGAATCGCCCAAAAACCACTTAATCTTACTTGCCTCTTACCACACTCGTGGGTAGAAAGAGGTAGTGTGTAGTAAAAAACATTCATAGCCGGCACTATACGGCGTTAAGTGATCTTAAAATTTAAACACACTCTGAAACATCACTCTCTCATAAACATTCGGTATTCATATTCGCATCATCTCACTGATCTGCGTATCTGGTCTGGACTATTTACTTACTCTAATATCAAAGAGTATTTAAGCGTAAAGGCTTTTTGCTAGCATGGTATTAATTATATATTAGTCATTTGTCGTTTGCGCCGATATACTTGATACGGCTGGGTCCGGCAGAGACCTCAGCAATACATAATTATAATCGTCACGGATATTTTTTTCATAGACAGTGTACTTATGTGACACAGGGCATCTGCCCTGGTAGCCACATTACGTTCATCACATCACATGACGTTTATACTTAGGTAGTTCAGTTTAGAAGTATAAGTATGTATAGTAAGTACTTCAGGCAACCTCTTCGGGGATATATCGCGTAAACGATCAGTCTTAAGTCATCTAAGGCTCTCCCAACTGAGTCCTTAAGTAATGTTAACTGTATAAATTTACTACTCTCCTAGTTATTTCACTTAAGATATAGTAAATTCAGAGCCTGTATTATTTTAACTAGTTTGTTGATTGCCGGACTCGCAACGAGGTTATAAATTTGAAAAGCAATTAGGCTTAATCGTCCCGAGGAGCAGCAGAGTCTTCTAGTATGCGATCAATAACAGTCCTTGGCAACCTTTTGAATAGTATGTACAGTTGTGACTGGCTTCGTTTTTGTCTGTTTGGCTCATTTTGTTAGGTGTTGGATGTCTTTGCGAAATGATGATTGCAATATTTATGATAGAATTATTTATAAGTTTGTTTGGTTGAGTAATGAGGGGTTTTCTTTTTGAGAAATAAAAAAACAACATAATTTCCTAGAGCTCTGTAGATGGCGTTGATGTAACTACGTTACTTACTTAAATTTTTTCTTCGTGGCCTCAATCGTGTTGCCACAATAATTTCGCCAATGTCAACATTAAAAACATGTGTCACATCACCATAGAGTAACTTTTTGGCGAGTAAAAACAACAAAAAGAATGTTAAATATAAACACCGTCTTTGTTTATTTACTTTTAAGCTATCTTGGCTTAAACTGATATTTATTTAGACTTTCAAATCAGAACGTTTTTTTGGACGTTCCGTTTTACGATATCATTACATCCAAGTGTGAAAAACAGTGTGACGTTCCGTTCCTACCAGTAACATAGCGAGTCTGGCGCCATCTATCCTGAGAACAGGGAAGAAGAAAAAAAGAAAAAAAGGAAAACCCCTCATTGCGACTGAAAACTGTGAATTTGGGTATGTAAATCTGATATTGCATATAAATTATAAAGTTATTATTGAGTTAAATATACGGCTAATGAAGTTGTATTAGGGTATCATGAGTAAAAGATTGTTATGAAAATAAATTTAACATAGTCAATATTGATTTTATTCCAGTTTTATTGCTAGTTGTAGAGGTCTTCAATTATACATGTTTTTATCGGTGAAATACGGGTTTAATTAAGAATTAACGTAGGTATGAATAAGGAATATTAAGAAGAGAATTTAAAAAATGTAACAAAGATAATTAGGTTTTGTTAGGCATTAAAAACCTCATGTGGAGATTATTACTAATCAATTAAGCAAATAAAAATTTTGGAGTTCGTGGGTTCGAGTCCCGCTAGTGTCGAAAATTTTTATTTGCTTAATTGATTAGTTATAATATAATAAAGATCTTAACTAATTTATTTTTTGCAACCTGCTGTTAATCGAGGCATGGATTTGTTTATAATCTTCACAATAATTATGATCGCCTAATCTAGAAACCAAAATACTTAAAAACTAATTTCTTATTAAAAAACAGACGGAAATTACACTTATATTACGAAAATGAAATAGTCTGACTACGTTTACGCTCAAACTGAATCGTCATACACATTTCCATTCTACGCTATTATAAGCAAGAGCAAAATAAGAACCTCTGCAATATTATGTAAATAAGCGCACACTCCAAGGTTCAGCACTTCTGTAAAGTTTGCTATAGTTCTGGAACGCTGGTTTATTGCAGAGTAGTTCATTCGGACGATTTGTCGCTGGCTCGAGACTCGAGACGCGCAGTAATAAAATCTTAGTGGCGCCAAAACTCTGCTCTTTATGATCCGAGCGCCAATGGTTGTCGACGCCTGGCGAGAAAAGGAGTTTTCGCCAAACTTTCCGTTCAAATTCACATTTTCTGTGAAGTACATTCTTGATTTTATTTCAACGCTATTGTTTTGATGAAGGAGTAATATTAATTTATAGGTACCCGAACATGGTACGATCAAATTTGATTCGTATATTGTTATCCCAGCTTATAAGACAAGGAAAATTTATTTATTTAATAGATAATGATATTTGCCGTGTAATGTCGGCTTAGAATAACACTACACCATTTCTACCCGTGGGTGATTATAAGAGGTGACTAAGGGTATAGGGGTTTTTTAAGTGATTTTTGGGCGATGTGGTTGGAGACCCGTCACCAAAAACATTTATTATTACCATCTTTTCCCCAATCAACTTCCAAAAGTGGCTGAGGAATTTCTCATTCCAAAGCTCTGGCTACCCTGTTTAGGAATTTATAGCCATGAGTATATGTATGTATGTATAATGATATTTAAATCAACATCTTTCAATATAATAACTGAATATTATATTGGTGATTAAATTATTTTGGATTATACTTGTGCGGATAAAAATAACCAAATTTTAATAATTGACCATTTTCATGGTACTTACATGACGGTTATCAATCAAAAGAACATTCAAAACTTATGCAACTACGAATGTTTTAGGAAAATCTAGAATAAAGCCTATGTGACTCCTTGAGGTGTTTGACGACGTGAAAGAATCAGATTTTTAGTACCTCAGACACGTATGCATAGGAATACATTGATATAGTACCGCTAAGTTTTGTACTACATGAACAGAAAAAAAACAGTGAACACTGTATACCGTAAACTAACTAAATTTCATTGTAACCGATCTCAAAAGTATTAAGTAGCAAATCTATAAGTATTTTAGGGTAGCAAACGCTCACAAATAAACAAGGCCATCCAACCAGCCACTCGTGTCACCGGGCACTCGCCCGGAAAAGCAGATTTACATTACGACCCAACTAAGATCATAAAACTATAGCACTATATCTCGGACCCGGTATTAATATTCAAACATTTATCATCACTATCCCTCCGCCACCTCGCGCCCCCACCCGCCATCTTTTGTATAAGAAACTCTCGTACACCCCCGCAAACAAGTTTCGCAGCCTCCTCCACCGAAACGTCCGTAGTTGGGACCGAAACTTGTACGGCGCTTCTTAACTCGGGTGCTTTGGCGGTCGCTCCACGAAATTGGAAATTTGCAAACGAAACCCAAATTTAGACCTTATCACTCTAAGCGAAGATTGAAAATACAAAAACAATTCAACGCAATTTGTCGACCGAAAACGAATCGAATCTTTACCGGAGTAAGGTTCATTTTGTGAAGAAATAGTTTTAAAGCCGTTCTCCGGAAGGGTAGAGTCGTAAGGAAGTTTGGCGATTATGTTTAGTCAGCCCTTGCTGTGTAATGGAAAGGAAGTAGGAATTGGGGCCGGTAAGATGTGGTCGGAGAAGGCGGCCATTTTCTATCCCGGCGGGCGGCGTGGGGTCGCGGGGTTCGCGGGGGTGCGGGGGGTGAGGGGGAGACGATTTGTTTGTTTCTAAGGTCCGTTACTCTGCGGGTACGATTTAAATTCGAGTTCCCAAGCGGTCTTTGTGTGTCCTACTTCTCAATTACTTGATGAGATGTTTGGAGCTCCGTTCAGGTATAAATTACTTTCAATTTGAAATGAGAGCCGGTAATGTGTTTGGCTTCATCGTCCTTTTCATTCGTTTGCGGCGCTTTAGTTTCATATAATATATTGTTTGTTGTAATTACTTACATTTTAATTGTGAACTGTAAGGCTTGATTATATTACTTGTTTATTTCATATACAGTTAACTGATTGGTACATAATACACTCTATTTCCTCTTGTGCGAACAATAATTGAGAAAATTTCCTTCGATGACTCTGGATTCAAACCACTTTCATTTCATCACTGAGTTATGAAGGTTATAAAATTAAATAGCGTTGAGAAAAAGGCCAGATGTCTATTTTAGTATATTAGTTCATTTCGCCTTTTCTAGTTTCTGTTCTGCATAATGCATATTATAGTTTTTCAAGTTAAAAAGGCTAGTAAACGTAAGTGGCAGGCAGTATGTGCAATGTGTACAGAGCTAGTAACAAGTACCCATAATAGTGTATACTAACAAGTTGTGAGCGCTTTCATTAAAACTTGTATAGCTTGAGACGACTGACTACTCAGAAATAGACGTAGGACATGTTTTAAATTTATTACATGCTTGCATTTTCCTTAAAAATACATCATTTGTTTAGCATACAATATGGGAAAATGTGGTCACTTTTATAAAGGATTTGCTTTAGATCAACTGGCACAGAGATATATTTTGAATCATCATCACTTTATATGACTCGTGATTTAAAAGGGAACATCTAAATGTTGTCAGGTACTTGAAGAATAGTTAGATTATATAAGTTCCAAATATAGGTTTTACAATTAATAAAATGGCATAAAATCCATATATTTTTGGTAGTTTGAATTTACTGAAATATCCATCACAGTCGTTTTAAATTTATATATTTTAATTATTCATTTACTAAATCCGAAATCTGAAAATAGTTAATGCTCGAACTATCAGCTCCTATAGATTACGCACCCGTTAGCAACCTTAGAAGCACAGGTGTCTACTGTTAATATTAAAACTTATGCCCGATTTCTGAATTGAGTATTCCAGCTGAGAACAACTTAAGTATCGTTCTGTCGCATTGAAATCTTAACAACTGAATGAGACAAAACGATACTTAAGTTGTTCTCAGCTTGAAAACTCAATTCAGAAATCGGCCGTTAGACTGTCCATGCATAACATATGCACCAAAGAGCTGGCATATAATGCATAGTTTGCTATTGTTTTATCTCAACGTAATAAGAAAATTAGGTGAAATATTTAATTAGAAATTATAGCCACATAAATAACGGGACTAAAAACACATGGACCGATCAAAAAAGTCATAGGGTTTAGGCTTATAGGCATTGCAACGGACTAGTATTGTTTAAGGATGTAATATTAAAGCATGTTATAAATGTATTGGAAATTTGGTGATTGAAAAGCAAATAGAATAGTACAGAATCACTCTTTATTGCACATCAAGCACAAATTTCCAAAAGAAATTATCATACAGTTTACAGTGAGGTACGATTGGCGGTTCTATCGCTAAAAGCGATCTCTTCCAGGCAACCTTTGGAAAGTGAGATCGGTAAATTAGTTATCTGGGTAGATGCACAAAACAAGCTTACTTTTAAACTAACGTATTTAATTTAAATAATAACATAATTATTAATTATACTAAATAATAAACATATTTAACGAATATGAACACACATACATATATAACAGCATACTTTTGTATATACAAGCAATACAAATACCTAAACAAAATACACATATACGTTTTAGAAATATAATTATTAATACTATTGGGACAGTCAAAGTGTTAAAATATTCATATTCATCCATTACTTGAGTAGTCGTAGTTAGTTGTTCCGTAAACTTGCAAGTTGCCACATTTACCTCACTAGACATATATTGTTTTCTCATACCAAACTTGGTATAAATTGCGCGAATGTTTTATACGGAGCTTGTCACAACTTTCACAGCACTCGAGTGTGGTGTATCGCTTCATTTATGGATACGTAATATAAAGGCTCTTGTTCGTAAAAGCTATCGGGATACTGAGACTATATTTTTATTCAAATTATTTTGAGTATTATTGTCTTTACTACATGACACTGTAGTTTTATGCAATATACGAACAGATGGTTAGAAACATACATTGGAGACAACAACACCTTACAACTAAGGGTAGTGATTTAGGAAATGAAAAGAAAACCCAGGTATCAAATTCATATGCGATCAATTATTGTTTTATATCAGTTTCATATACTATTAACTATATCGTTGAGTTAGTATCCCTGAACATAGGAGCACTTCGTAATTTAACAGTACAAAATTATTATATTTTAAGATTTCGCTTAACAAATTGATTGGATCTTTGCAAATTGGTAATAGGGAAAGGCTTCATCTTATGTAAATAATTCGCATTGCAGGGAAACTAGCAAGTTAAATAATATAATATTTATACTTTATTAAACTTTCGCTTATTTCGTTCATTGTCCAATCCAGGAGAGAGAGCGGAATTTATAAAACTTTGACGTAGTCAGCAAGTCTACGCGGGATGTAGTAAATTTTTCGTAGCAGTATTCAATTTGCGTAGCAATAGGCATGATGACAACAAGTAAATTTCATTGAAATAATTGGTGTGTATATTATTACAAAATTCCCTATTCTAAGACTCTGATTCTTTTCATGATTAAAAGCAAGATAAATATTATAATCGATAAAATAAAATCGCTAAATACGGCAATCCGCCATGAAATGTTGAACGCCAATCAGAGCGCATGACGTCACGTCAGAGTTCTTTCTCTTTGTTTATATTAGAATTACTTAAGATAATACACACTCGTTCGTTTTTTTAATTAAATAAGCCTTATTAACTTCAATTTCTTTTGTGTAAATTGATTGCGCTAAATTTAGTTATTTCCATAACATCCCTAAGGATTTACAAAGGCTGCCAGCGCTAATTTAACAAGAATCGACTCTTTAATGCTAGGAACGTTTCTGGCATCAAACAAAGATTTCTGTTCAGCAGAATTTAGAAATGTTAAAACTTCCATGTAAGTTTTGTGAATTATACAGTTAATTTATTAAAACCCATTTATTTTATTAAAACCATACAAATAAATAGCTATTGTACATATTTCAGTAATTTGAGGTTATGTTTATGTTAAATATTTCTTTTTGCAATTAAATATTTACATATTTAGAATTAGGTAACTGAAAATGAAATAAAATACCTTTTTAATAGCTCATACATTAAGGATTTGATAACAGTAAGTAACAGTGAGTAAGAGAATCATAACCTCCAAAACGTTATCAATGTTTACTTTTTCCTATAAAATTATAATGAATTTAGCAACAAAATTCTACAAAATAAAAAGGAAATACTGTCGTCAAAGTGATCTTCACAAAAATAAAGCTGTGTAAAGCCACTTCTTTCTTAATTTCTTATCGAAAGGAACGAAAATATATAACTTCTCATGAGTTTTTATGGACGTATGAGTACCCAGAGGGATGGAACACCTCCTATATGCTTTTGAAGTCATGTTTTGATATAAAAATTAGTGAAATGTCTAAATTAAATATGAATTAGATAATTTTTACATATACCAAATGTTCCTTGTACTGTATAGTGACGTAAGCAAGCGACGCCATGACACTTTGACGCGTTTTGGTGCAAATTTTAAATTTATGAATCAAAAATTATCTTTTAAGTACTAAACCTAAATTTTCCGCAGAAATATTATGTTTATTACAATTCATATATATTTCCAAATATTATAGAACAGTTTCTCAAAATTTGTCATCATGCCTATTGTAAACAATCTTCGAATAACCAATATTAAAGATCAAAATATCAAAATAATACTTTGCGCTTAAAGGAAATAAAAAGAAGAGTTTTGGTTGTATGATTACCTAAATAATAAGGATTTATCAAGAACTATGTAATTAAGTATTTATTACATTTAAGTATTAATTATAGTATCTGTAATAAGAACTTGAAAGACTCATCAAAAGTCATATACATATCATGATAAGTTGCATATTATAATACATAAATATAATTTAAAATCATTTCATAAATATAATGTAATAATCTAGATCTTTCACTAGATAAGTAGATAAACTACTCATTCCGCCATTACTCTTGCCAAGGGCCCAATACCAGCCCACCCTCTGAAGGGTCCACAGGCGACCGTAGGTTCAGTGGTTTCCTAGAAAATTGGGTCATTTGTTCCTCTAATGCCTTACTTAAAGTCTCCTTTGTGACGTAACAGTTCACGCTACGTCGCTTAGCATGTTATGCTCTTGTGAATCAGAGCTTTAATTAATAGTGTATTCAAATTCTTAAAAAGGAAGAAAACTACTATTCACATGTCAAAATCTGCATATCTTAAACGTGTATTTAAATAATTTCCAACTTACAATTGACAATATCTCAAACATTTACATATTTGCCGTGTAGTGCCGGCTTAGAATGTCACTACCTCTTTATACCCATGGATGGGTGTCGTAAGAGGCAATTAAGGGTATGGGGCTTTTTTTAAGTGGTTTTTGGGGGATGCGGTTCGAGACCCGTTACCAACGATGCTTTATATCTACTATCTTCTCCCCTATCAACTTCCAAATGTGGCTGAGGAGTTTCTAGGTCTCAAGCTCTGGCTACCTTTTTTTGGGATCCATGGCCGTGAGTATATGTATGTATGTATGTAAAAAAAAAACTGTTAATCGCCGAGGTGATGGCAGAAATCGTAACATTTCAGAACACAATTTAATGTTTTTTGACATGAATTCCTCATGTGGGGATTATTACTCATAAATAAAACATGTTATTAAAGGAAAGAAAAATTTCGACACTGGCGGGGTTCGAACCCGCGACCTTCGGGTATACGCCCCCGTCGCTCTGCCAACTGAGCTACAGTGTCAGTTGGCATCCAGCGCGAAATTTCTCTATCCTTTGTTTCTTTTTTACACGTTCAAGTAGTGTTTGCGTTTCCTACCTCCGAATTTTAACTAATTCGGACGGCCACTTGTCTACCTTTTCAGATAGAATGCAAATGTTGGAAACGCCTAACTATGACATAATTTAATGTTTTTTGACATGAATTCCTCATGTGGGGATTATTACTCATAAATAAAAGATGTTATTAAAGGAAAGAAAAATTTCGACACTGGCGGGGTTCACACACTTGAGCGTGTAAAAAAGAAACAAAGGATAGAGAAATTTCGCGCTGTATGCCAACTGACACTGTAGCTCAGTTGGCAGAGCGACGGGGGCGTATACCCGAAGGTCGCGGGTTCGAATCCCGCCAGTGTCGAAATTTTCCTTTCCTTTAATAACATCTTTTATTTCAGAACACGTGACATTTTTGTTACCTGAAGTTATTGCATTAGATAATGTTAAAAGTTTAAAATAGTACTAAATCATAAATATTACTTCCTATTCATCTTGTTAATACTTACTTATACTCTCGCCCATTATTCCCATTGCGGTAGGCAGAGACTACCGATCGCCACGTAGCAGGAACTTGACAAATCTCTCATGCTGCCCTTGCATTTCTCACTTCGGACCCCCACCTTTATGAGAACGTTTTCTATCTGTTCTAGAAGCGTTTTAAAAACTAGAATATTTTGACATTATTTATTCAATTCGGTAATTGAAAGAAAAGTTAGAGGGAGGTAAGATAATATAAATTTCACCATTGCACATTATAATTAAAACAACTATTGACTTTCGGATATTTAATCGCGTGTTAATACATGGTTTTTTAAAGCCCAACGTTTCGAAAACAATGTAAACTAATCAGATTCTGAGTTTTTGATGGTTAAGTTTTGGTTTATTGAACCTAAAACTTTTATCTTAACTTGTCGGCAGCAATACTTTTTGTTATTATATTTATTGAGAAGGTCACCAGTGACACTCAATGTTTTAAACGAAGCGTATTCGCCACTACATGCTTAGTATAGGAGTACGCCTGCCGGCAGTTTTCATATAAAACGAGACTTAATTTCATGTTCATCATGTTCGCGCCACTGCTTGCGTGCCCTAGCGTTTTTTCTTCTATTCGACTCGGCATACCCTTTCATTTACAAACATATACTCAAGCTATTATTTCCCATTGGGTTTTGCAGAGACTATTGATCGCTACTTTGTAAGATCCTGGCGAACCTCTCTAGCTTCGTTTACATCCATCAATATTTTCATAACATAACATAACATAAACGTTCACGCCGTTTATCCCCGAAGGGGTTGGCAGAGGTACCAATACTCCTGAACTCACATGGCAAACGCCATCTAGTTTCAAGAGAAGGTACCCACGTTTTGCTTAGACAGTGTACTCACGTGATAGGGGGCAGGCCTATCGCCGTTTTGTACGAATACACTGTCACATGACTAAGTACAATTCAGCCATGTGGGTTTCCTCACGATGTTTTCCCTCACCGTTAACGACCATGATAAATTAACCACACATATAACTTTAGAAAATACAAATTGGTGTAGGCCCGAACCAGGATTGGAACTCACGCCCTTCTGTTTACGGGCGGCTGTTCTACCCACTGGACTATCATGCTTATTAATTGTTCAGATAGATACGAGATACGTTTGTACTTCCTTTAAGACATTTAGAAGTTCTTTTTATTTACTTCCTAGTCTTGAATAAATTGAGTAAACAGAATAGGAGTGCAATAAAATGAATATGGAGCAGCCGCGCAATCTGTCGAACAATATTGTTCTTCGTTCGTATCTCAAAACTACTCTCGTCTCTGCCCCCAGCCGGGGGTCACGCCTCCCCCTTAATATTACTATTGGATGCCACCCCCTTGTCTTTAATATTGGTTTTAGGGCATTCATATTTGGATTTACTGATCTTTCATCTGACGGTTCAAAATCGATACTAAATGTTACTGGTAATGATCAAAGAGTTGATAAAGTTTAGGTCGGGGAGGGTGTGAATCAGGTGAAATCGATGGCAGTTAGGAACAAAGGTTTTGAAGTACTAGCCACCGCTGGAGAATGAGAAATAGTCCCATAAGTCACTCGAGAAACTTTTGTCGAGGTTTTGGTTGTTGAAAGATGTAGGGTGTGCTATTTAAGGACATTAAGCTTTGGTATTCTAAACCCTTGTTATTTTTTCGTGACAACGGAGTAGGCAATAAAAAATAGTATGGTAGCATATTATAGTACAATACATTTACATACATACACATACATATTTCGGAGTGCGAAAGGTAAGTAAAAAATTTATATTTGCAAAATTCTGTATTTCGTTGGTGTTTAAATAAACCAGTCTGAGCAATTAGTAATCGGCTAGTTAAATTCCTCTAAAAATACCTACAATCACTATAAAACTATTAATAAGGGGTTATATATTTTGATAATTATTTTATCTATTTCAAATAATTAGAACTTTCAGTCACTATTATGACAGACAACGTATTAATAAGAATTCTCAAAATATATGTTTTAACGAGTCACATATACCACTCAAACAACCCCAAAACAAGTAAACTAAACACCACAAAATAGCGAAATATCTTTACAGTCCAGTAAGATGAAACCTCCCCATAATGAGATAACCGTAAGCACGTAACTCGAGTTCTAAGGCCACCCCCACCCTCTCCCCCCAAGACATATTTCATCAGCGACTCCGCCTTAACTACCACCCGGGGGTCTCAACTTCCAGCGATATTTCAAATATTAATATTAAATAGGAGACGCAGTGACAAGATACTATTATTACACTTAACCAACTACGAAATGGTAGGTTGTGAGTTTGGACGGTGTGGGTTTTTTATTCATATGTTTAAAACCAATTGTAATGTGTTACGATAAGCAATTCCACTAAATGAAACGTAGACACCTATTGTCATGGCATTAGTTCCCACTGGGCTAAGCAGAGACTATCGATCGTCACTTTGTACAATGCCAAAATATTTTACATTCGAACTTCATTTCCACTAATCAATATTTTATTACTTTATATAAAAAAACTGAGTCATCGTTTTCAGAAGCCCTTGTTACATACATATACTCACGGCTGTAAATCCCTAGAAGGGGTAGCCAGAGCTAAGGAATTAGAAATTCCTAAGCGATCGTTCTCGTAATATAATCGTTGGAGTGTTGTTAGATGTAGTTAACGAAGTCGTTAACGAACTATGGCAATTTGTCTCATGCTTCAATCTCAATAGTTAGGGTACCTATTCTGTATGAATTTATAAGGGAAATAAGAATGAGGAATGTTAAGATGATTTGGGCACATAGAGATGATGGATGATAGTAAATTATTAAAGCCAATGTGAAAGGTAATGTTAGTAGAGGACGACCTCGGAGGACTCATTTAGACCAAATAGAAAATAGGCTCAAAAAAGCAGGTGTCTGCAGTATGAAGTATAAAAGACCATGTATGAAAAGATTGATGGATGTGAACGAAACTAGAGAGGTTCGCCAGGAACGTACAGAGTGGCGATCGATAGTCTCTACCTACCCCAATGAGAACTAACGGCGCGAGAATATGTATGTATGTATGTAAGAATGTGGCATTTGCGCGTTAATGTATGATAATTAAGTTTACTTATGATGCTTTATCTAAGTCTTTCATCTCAAGGGGTATAAATGAGTATTCGAGTCTTTTTAGACGCGGTTTATTTGTTTCCATGTTGAATCATTTCAAATTATAAGCATGTAAATGATATATCAGCACGATAATAACATGTTATAATCAAATCAAAACAACAAACATCACATGTTTCAAAATATTATTTACAAATTGTAAATTAACCATATTATTTTGAGATTCAAAACGGTGTGTAGTGTCGGCTTAGAATAACACTACCCCATTTCTACCCGTGGGTGATCGTAAGAGGCGACTAAGGGTATAGGGGCTTTTTAAGTGATTTTTGGGCGATGTGGTTGGAGACCCGTCACCAAAAACGTTTATTATTATCATCTTTTCCCCAATTAACTTCCAAAAGTGGCTGAGGAATTTATCATTCCAAAGCCTTGGCTACCCCGTTAAGGGATTTATAGCCGTGAGTATATGTATGTATGTATGTATGTATTCAAAACGGTAATATTTCACGCAGAATGTTTTGTAGACAAAAACAATGAAGTTCCACTGAATCAGCCATAGCATGAAATTACACTTTTCGGATAAAACATTAAATATCACGTTACTAAGTTAGAAGTTCTTTTAAATGAGATCATTATAAACATTAATCCATTATTATGATTATGAAATTAATTAAAAATAAGGCACTAACAAAATTAACTATGAACACCTTCAGAATTCGAATTAAACTAAGCATACATAGACTTTGCTGACAATTAACATTAAATACTAGATAAGTAAATAGTACAGTAGGTACATAGTCACTATATAAAAGCTTATAAACTACAAGTAAACTTTGTATACAATGGCGGCCAACCAAAATGTTTACGAAGCATTTGCTTAATAACTGAAAGTTCGTGAGGGTATGGGTCCAAATTCTCGTAATACCTAACGCAAAAGTGTGCGTTTAAACTATCGTGTACGTATGGGAAAGTAGTGTTGGTAGTGTGTGTGCGTGGGTCGTAAGGACCCCGGTTGCCATGGCAACGTATCTTAAAGATCTCCCTCTCTGGCTCGTCTCTTGTTTCGCCTTTCTCCTTTGCGCGTGTTTCTTGTCACGCGGAGGGTTGTAGCGTTAGCAATGGTGGCTTAGTTATAAAAATATTATCGGGAGCAAATATTTATTATTAAACTTCAAACTACAATAAAACTTGTTGGATTATTACGTTCACGCCGCATATCTCCGAGGGGGTGGCGGAGGTTCTAATAAAATATAACATCACATATTTTTGGATACCTGATGTACAGTGCACCCTTTTTCTGCTGGGACAGGTCATCCACGTGATAAAGTATAGGGACAGGCCTACACCCGTTTCGTGCAAATACACTGTCTTATGATTAAGTACAACTTAGGCATGTGGGTTTGCTCACAATGTTGACCATCACCTTTAACAAATTATCAAGGTAAACAAACAATAAGTATATTGCTAATAAATAAAGAATAAATAAATAAAGAAAAATTTCGACACAGGTGGGAATCGAACCCGCCTGCTGTGTCGAAATTTTTCTTTCCTTATATATATTTATATATATTATATATTTATTAGCAATAATCCCCACATGAGGTTTTCATGAACAAAATGATTTGAATAATAAGTATATATTTGTAAACATTTCTATTTACAAATAAATACTTCTTGTTTGTCTATTTTGGTTTTTGGGCGATGCGATTGGGAACTCATCACTAAAAACCTTTGTTTTACAATTTACCCACCACTCAACTTCCCAAAGTGACCGAATAATTTCACATTCTGAAGCTCTGGCTATCCTTTCTAGGGATTTTAAACCTTGAGTTTATGTATTTATTTCTCTTATCCTCAATGTTTCACTATCTGACTAAAAAGAAAGCCGATAAGTAAGAAAATAATTGTAAAATACTGAAACTCACAAAATTTCAAAGCGTTGTCATCAGTACTGAAAGGGTCAAAAAGAGGTGCGGGGGGTTGGTCCACACTAATGTAGTGGCACCCCCCGGTTCCCACAAGCCATAAAATTGTAAATTAATGATGAGCCAGCTATTTCACGATCGATTATTGATAGTTTCCGATACTTGTAGCTTTTAACTAACCAAAGTTATCTATCGTAAAAGATGCAAGTAGACGTATATTCTTACACCATTAGTTTCTTTTTGGGGTTGGTAGACATTATTGAATTCTTTTTAGCACCATCCTGGCAAACCCCTTGTACTTGATATTTTTACACATATCAATCTTTTATACATACATACATACACTCACAACTGTAAACTACTAAAAGAGGTAGCAGGGGCTTCGGAAGCAGGAAAGCTTCACTTCTGGAAGTTACACAAAGAATCTTTCTATTTATACATTTTTAAACTTAGAAAAGCTTAAAACATGATTGGATACGGTAGACCAAACATAATTCTGACAAATGTTATTAGTTTTTACAATAATTAAACATTGCATTGTTTTACACAGTCGAAATATGAAATTATGAACGTTGCGAAAGTTACGAGTAGTAGATTACGTCATCTATTGGAAAGGAAATCACCGATATATCTTAATTTTTGCTTTAAGGAGATTTATGTTTATTAGCTTTTGCGAGTGGTTTCTTATGTGAGCTCCTGCCGTGCGCTTGGAATTTGTCTTTGTTTATGAAACAATTGGCAAATCAATCAAAAAATATATTTATAGATCTAAATTATATCATTATGTAACGAGGAAAAATAAGGCACATTTTAAGAATGACGAAATTCACGTTCCTCCTATTCCCACTTAAATTAAATCGAGAATATTTTCATAAATTTTAGTTGAGCTTACAAAACTAAAATCAACTGACGATGCGACATACCATTCAGAATATTTGTTTTTGCACATTCTATCCTCATGTCTATAACTTCAGTTAATTGATATTGGAATGGAAATAAACGCCTTTGATGCAGATCGGATGTCTGTTTCAACGCTGCCTAATTGATGGAAACCTGCATAAATATTCTTACGTCATTAGTTTTTATTGGTGTAAGCAGAGCCTATCGATCCTCACTTTGTACGATCGTGGCAACCGTCTTAAGCTTCGTTTACATTCATCAATCTTTACATACTTTTTTTCTTCACATTTAAAAAGTAAGATAGTATTTATTCATAAGAGGACGCAGAGGAGGGAGCATTCAGGACGTTTGCTTTTTTAAAACCATCTCTACTGATCTAAATATCTAAATACACCTGAATACAAAAGACACAAAAAACTACGTCCTAACTAAGTAACTGAATCCTGGTCTATTTATTTAGATAAGATGCTAACATGTATGAAAATGTGCTCCATCGAGCACATGTAAGCTCAACTAAAATTTATAAAAATATTCTCAATTTAATTTAAGTGGGAATAGGAGGAACGTGAATTTGGTTATTCTTAAAATGTGCCTTATTTTTCCTCGTTACATAATGATATAATTTAGATGTATAAATATATTTTTTGATTGATTTGCCAATTGTTTCAGAAACAAAGACAAATTCCAAGCGCACGGCAGGAGCTCTCTTAAGAAACCACTCTCAAAAGCTAATAAACATAAATAATTGAGTATCTACTGATTATAAATAAAGAAATATCGGTGATTTTCTTTCCATTAGATGACATAATCTACTACTCGTAACTTTCATTAACTTTCGCAACTTTCATAATCATAATAAATAAAGGAAAGAAAAATTTCGCCTGTGTCGAAATTTTTCTTTCCTTTATTTATTCTTTATTTATTAGTAATAATCCCCACATGAGGTTTTCATGAACAAAAAGATTTAAATTTCATAATCATAACATATTTCGACTGTGTAAAACCGATATAGCATTTATTGATTTTGTAAAACTGCAAAAATAACTTTGTATTTTATACAAACACTATGAAAAACAATGACAAGCTCCCACTTATAAAAGAACAAGTTATTCTTGGCATATCGCTTCGCTTACTTATACTGGTTACAACGAGACACCCACGAGCGAGTCTGACTCGCACTTGGCAAGTTTAATTTTCATTTATTATAAGAAAGAGGCTGAGCGGCCATTTTAAACCGCCTTTTAATAAGTCAAGATGGCGGTAACTGCTCTTATTGAAACAGATACACATTTTTCAGAAACAGTACAGCAATGACAAACTGATAGGTTTTGTTTCTAAGTTTGATACCAATATTGTAATAAGAAAAACATAGAAATATAATATTATTTGCTAAAATTGTATACATACATATACTTCCGCCATTATTTCCCATTGTCGTAGGCAGAGACTATTGATCAAAATTTTGAATCGACTCTTTGTACGATCTTGGCAAACCTGAAATTACTTATTGAGTGCTATATCTATAACCTTGAGATGGTTTTGAAACGTTTTTTTTATCACCGCTGTGACTGATACCATCTTTTTTATAGTATTCTTTCTGAGGTGTACTAACCTATCCTTGAACAACTGGTAGAAAAGGTAACAATATACATACATATACTCACGCCATTAGTTCCCATTGGGGTAGGCAGAGACTATTGATCGCCACTTCGTACGATCCTGACCAACCTTTCTAGCTTCGTTTACATCTATCAATCTTTTCATACATGCTCTTTTATATTACATATTCTCTAAGGCTGGCGTCCGAAGTATGAAGAATAAAAGAGCAAAAAAGAGTAACAATATAACATATAAATAAGGATATAAAATATAACGAATAATCAAGTGACTAACCTTGAATATCACGACAAAGCGACGAGTATACAGACAATAACAGCACCGTAGAGGAAAGTAGACTAACGAAATAACGTATCTCATACAGTTACCGGTGAAATCTAATATAAATATTAATAAGTGTCCGGTTGTCTGTCTGGTCAAGGAGTTATGTTAATTGGTGGCGAAGCATTGTACTGAAAACTGGTTATCACTAGACGAATTAAGGGGCATTGTCACCCTCAAGAATTCATACAAAATATTCAACATAGAATTTGTCGTTTAATGTTTTTGATATGGTTTTGAAGTTGGTACTAGTTGTTTTATGAAACTTATGAATGGTTCTTTTTTTAATTTAAAAATGTGTGAAAATAAGGAATTCTTTTATCCGATTATTGAAGTTTGATATAAATAAATAGGTAGCTAATATAATAATAACAAATCCCAAAAAGAGGTTGCGTTGCGAGAGCTTCTTAATGATTGTCTCGTGTATTCATACAATTCATACAATACGAACTTCATACAAAGCTTAAACAGTGATTAAATTAAAATTAAATGAATAAGTTTTGTTTCGGCTTGTTATAACCTATTCCACCCCGGAACTCTCTTCTTTTGGAGCTGTGGCTACCCCTTTTGAGGGTTTATAGCCGTGAGTATGTCAATGTTTACTTTTAAATTTTGTATGAAACTTTATTCAGAAAATTTACTTATCTAGTACCGTATTACAATTCAAAAATAAAACTTTTAACAAATGAACTTAATGGCCTACGCAGTAAAGTTGAAAATAGTATATCAAGCTAAGCGAGTGCTTATTGTATCGGAGTAAAGGTGTGTGCATGCAAATGAGGTTGGATTGCAGCATCCCTTCACCTCGTTGTAGTTTGAACTTTGGTCTTTCACCTTTTTTCTATTTTGTGTTAGCGGCCAGTGTCGTGAGATCGACTCTTGGTGGAGATTCTGTGGGAAATATCAAACTAAACGGTTATAATAAAATGCTATCATAAAATATTATTCAACCCATTTTTGCTTTATTTTTTAATGTATTTTCCTTATATTCCTATTTCAAAACTATTGTTTCAAGCTTTTGGTGAATCATGCTTGCGAGGAGGTTTGGAATAATATTATCTTGAGAGCAGTGTTTCATTTGGAAAGTGTAAGCTTCTGTGGAGGTCAAGATATCACCTAAACGTTTTTCTGTATGGACTGTGCAGTAGGAGTATTCCTTTATGTTAAGAATAATATTAAATGATGACTCTTGAGAAGATGCAAATTATGTCTGAACAAAATGAAAAGATACAACTCCAAATCTATTGTAGGTATATTAGCCTGATATCATCAGAAAACAATCTCCTAGTAGCCAGTAGCCTTTCATGATTTAAATAAGGCATTAGACATATGGGCATTTTACAATCTACTTCAATATAAAATATGCCAAAAATAAATGTTTATTTCTTACAATTATGCTTTTGTTTTAGTAAAACTGTTAATTTATAAGTATTACTTATTCATTCGATGTGGATGTGCAATACAAAGTCTTCTATTCTATTTTCAAATTTCTTTATAGCGGGTTAATGATCCAATCGCAAACATTTACAAACGGAACAAACAGCGAAACTCCCCAAGAACGTATATGCAATGAATTGAAGTAGTAAATAGTGAAAGGGTCCTGAGACGTAGTTGGTAGTTAGCGAGCGGAAATGAACCGGCGGCTCAACACCAGAGGGCGGCGCTGCAATATGGAGCTAGTCATTACGCCACGAGTACGGGATTTAGAACGATTGCTAAGTTTCATGATAATTTATTATTTACAGTATCGATAAGGTGTGGGTAGGTATCATTGAACATACATACATATACTCACGGCTATAAATCCCTAAAAGGGCTAGCTTCAGAATCAGAAAATTCTTTAGCCTCTTTTGGAAGTTAACTGAGGAAAAGATTGTTCAGATCATTGAAGTTCTTATGATATACGTTACATTGATGTGGATTTTGGAAAAGTTTTCAATTTTATTTCATTTATGATAAAAGCATAAGGAATATTATAAGCTATTCTATACCATGATCTCATTTCTTCCCGTGGGTGTTCATAAGAAACGACTAAGAATAATTTCCCCATTCAACTTCCAAAAGTGGGGAATTTACTCCAAAGCTCTGGCTACCCCTCCTAGGGCTTTATAACCGTTAGTATATGTATGTAAAATTAGTTAATGAGTACCTAAATCTAAAACATCTTATCGAGTCAGAGCAGCCTAACGTAATATTAATATTTGTAGGCAATAAATGTGTTGTTAGGAAGCAAGCAATGCGTTCCATTGCCGGTTCGTTAAGAGCGGGCGCCGGCGGTGTCCGATTTGCACTCCGCATTGTACTGCAGCGTTGGGAAGATTTCCACAATAACTCTGTATGGAAACGGATACTTTATATTAGCAATGTGATGAATTTTTGAACCAGGTTTTCATTATATCTCGTTAAAAAAAACAAATTTAATATGGGTGATTAGGACAAAAACATATATAAAAGAAAAATTGGACCGCCAAATGTACTTTTTGTATTAAATAGTCATTAATTTTTCAGTAAATTAGACGTCAACTGCTTTACATGGGTTTCCCCAGAGTTTTCTACAAAAACCGGTCCTCTGCTTCCCTTATCCGATATCCCGCGATCTTCAATCCACCTCGTGGTATCTAATATTATTTATGTACCCTGCCCATTACGAACTCTGTTGTAAAATAGTCCTTTTACTAAATCCATAATACATACATACATATTCTCACGCCGTTAGTTCCCATTGGGGTAGGCAGAGACTATCGATCGCCACTTTGTACGTTCCTGCAAACCTCTCTAGCTTCATTCACATCGATCAATCTTTTCATACATGCTCTTTTATTCTTCGTACTTCGGACACATTAAGAAGACAGAATAACAAAAGTTTAATAAATTTGCGTCTCTACCAACCCCTACGTAAAAAACGTATATCTGTATACTAAAAAGTGTTCGCCATACTAGGCGAGCAGTCGTTAGCAAGAGGTTCACCAAAAGACTAGGAGCATTGGAACACGACTTGAAGATTAGATGCAGCTGCCACACCGAGACTTGCTTGCCGAATTATACAGCTGTATTCATGTACTCCTAGTATAGTATAGGATTAGTAAAGTCTGCTTTGTAGTGACGGGTTAGAATAGCACTTACCTATTTCATCCCACGGGTGTCATTCAATGTGACTACGGGTACGAGGCTTTTTAAATAAGTTGTTGAGATGTGTTTTGAGATCATACGTATATACATACATATAATCAAGGCTATAAATCCCTAGATGGGGTAGCCAGAGCTAAGGAATGAGCAATTCCTCAGCCACCTTTGGAAAGTTGAGTGGGGAAAAGATGGTAAAATAAAGGTTGGTGGTGATGGGTCTCCAACCGCACCGCCCAAAAATCCCTTTAAAGCCCCAATACCGTTAGTCGCCTCTTACGTACACCCACCGGAAGAAATGGGGTAGTGCTATTCTAAGCCGACACTACACAGCTATGTTTTGAGATCCTTCATTTTATTATCTTTTACCCACTCAATTTCGGGGAGTGAGAATATTTTTACTTACTTACTAATACAGTTGGCCCTACGATATAAGACCCCACTGTTGTTGCCGTGACTATTAAATGTCAGTATGTGATATGTTGACAAACCTCTCTCGGTGTCCTAATATACATCTTTTTTTTTTTATTTATGAAAAGATTGATAAATGTAGACGAAACTCGAGAAGTTTGCCAGGATAGTACAACGTGGCGATCGATAGAGTTTGCCTACCCCAATAAGTAAATGGCTTGAGTGTGTATGTATTTAAAATATTAATACATTAATTATGTATGTTTTTTGACTTTATAATTTTATAAAATTTAATCATTCAATATTTATTCAACAATTTTAGATCATAGTTACAACATCATATGAACAAATGGAGATTTCAAAATAGAGTAATTAAAATAACTACCGACCAACTATAATTAAACGTAATAATAGTTGAAGGTGGGATGATGTAATCAACGGCGTTGGGCGGGCGGCGTTACGAGGACGTTACCCGCCCGCCCTAAGGCGCCCTACGATAAGGCGTTACGTGACTTTGCACATTATCGTAAACATACGATAAACTTACCCCGGGGCTCGAATCTAGTCCCCTCGCGTCTGCAAACATTGACAAACAGCTTATTTTATGACGCATTTTATCGATACACTAGCTTTTAGCTTAGGACAGAGAACATGTGCCCCAAAATATCCTTGTCTGTATGTTCAGAACAAACTAAATAGTTTATTTTGTTGCACCTTCTTCATAAAATAAAAGAATAATTAGTTTTACTATTATATTTAAATATGGCTGTGAATAACTAAATATGTATCTACGATGTTTAATTTAATGATGACTTATTATGACTAATTATGATGATGATGTAAAAGTAACGTGATGTTCAGAAGTATTAGTAATTCTGCCAACCCATTCGGGGATATTCGGCGTGAACGTTTATGTTTATGTATGTTATGATGTTTAATTTATCACAAATTAAAATGAGAGCACCTATCCTCATCCTAAAATTATTTTGGCGTGTTATTTACTTTTGTTGGTTTGATGGTATTCACTGAAATTTCATACATACATGTACTCATGTCATTGGGGTAGGCAGAGAATATCGATCGCCACTGTGTAAGATCCTGGCAAACCTCTCTAGCTTCGTTTGCATCCATCAATCTTTTCATATATACTGTTTATATTCTTTTTTTAAGCACATTATCTGTTTGTTCCAGGTGTGTCCTCCGAAGTCATCTTATACTCACATTACCTTCCACACTCATTGATATATATTCTCAGATGTTCTATATATTTTATTCTAAAAAGAAAATCAAACATTGTTATATCGTACACAAGCAAAATCTTATTTTACCATAAAATTAATAAGAAAGCAAAGCAAAATTAGGTAACAGTATATAAGCCAACATCGTTTATATTCCAAGCTTCATACAAGAAAATTTCATATAATAATCTAACAAGAGTTTATGGCTCTACCTGCGGGATCTCCCAAGTTTATCCAAGCCCGGTAAAGTGTAGAATTATGGTGAAACTATAGACAAATAGCTTTGTATCGCAGGTGGCGGGTCGAACTGGCCTAAACTGGTTATAACAAGTTGTAGGGGGAAGACGAGCTAACTAGATTCCTCCCCGGGAACTTTCTCAGCTCCCCGTAGATAATGATCTTGGCTGCTAAACTACGTGGAAGCCCTCAGCGGTATTTGGGAGGGTTTTATATCGCACCTAGAAATTATAGAAGGAGTGTAAGTTTTGTGCCGTCTGGTGTGGAAGGAAAGTGCTAATGGGTATGCTATTCTTTTGTTTCTAGCACAGCACTAAACCAAATTCAAAAACAGTTTTGTGCGCTCGGGTCTAAAATCTTAAGAGTTATTGGATTGAATTGATGCACACACACACACACACCCGCAAGCGAAAATGTGTGGTGCATTGTCTGCTTATCGATTTCTTGTAAGTGGGAGGGCGGGCGGAGCACAGTGCATGTTGCATGAAGACTGCAGGTATTTAGCGGAATTAAGCGAAGAAATTTATTAATATTAGTATTTCTTAAGAGTTAGCTAGACTATCTAAGAATATTAACTTTTCGTCGATTAGTAAATGAACAGTATTACTCCAAATGCATTATGTTTTGAGTCGGAACAAGTATGTGTCTTAATAAAAACTTCAGTAAATATTATGTTCTGGATTAAAACTAGTACATACATATACTCACGGCTATAAATCCCTTGAAGGGGTAGCTAGAGCTAGGGAATTAGAAATTTCTCAGCCATTTTTGGAAGTTGCGTCGGGAAAAGATGGTGAAATAAAGGTTGTTGGTGATGGGTCGCCAACCGCATCGCCCAATAGTCCTTTAAAAGCCCCAATACCGTAAGTCGCCTTTTACGTACACCCACCGGAAGAAATGGGGTAGTGCTATTCTAAGCCGACTCTACACAGCAAATTAATGTCTTCCATATTTATTTATTGACACATTAAATCGAGTTTGACCCATCGTCCGGTTAAATCGTAGATAAGTTAAAGTCATCGAGATATAAAACTATTATGATAGTGAATATAAAGACAAATTCTTTCAGAAATCGTATCGCAATATGAAGTTTAATGATATTATATTAATGAACACTTCATAATAGTAGAAAAAGTACTCACAAATTTTATGTTCAAACATCTGAAAATTCACTGCTTGTTTCTACAGCAATCTTATACATCGACTGTCGCATGTATCTGAAATCGTCCCCTCTGAACGGTCAGAGCAGTGTTTTACTGCCCCCGTGTATGTTCTGATACAATGTTTTAGTTTCGGACAGTTGTGGGTGGCGACCGGCGATGAGGCTCCGGAACCTTCATTTCTCCTATCTTACCATAATGTAATTTTACTAAGCACTTTCTACTGAATTACTACTTATTACATTAAAGTTTACGAGCGCCTGGAGCTTGGTTCTCCTCTACTTTGTGTCACGTTTTTTGCTGATGTATATCTGTCTGTTATTATGTCTATACAAGTGACTTTGAGATATGGAAGACTTGGGTGATGAAAAACTCTAGAGAAAATTGGATATTTCTCTATTATAATGAGCAATTACATTTTTAAAGTACATAATACATATACGTATATGTGTATTTTATTTAGGTATTTGTATTGCTTGTATATATAAAAGTATGTAGTAATTTATGTATGTGTTCATATTCGTTAAAAATCTAATATTATTTTGTATGATTAATATTTATATTGTTATTAAAATTAATAGATTATTATGTTTTTTTGGCCTTGTTTTGTGCATCTGCACAAATAATTAATTTATCGATCTCACCTTCCAAAGGTTGTCTGGAAGAGATCGCTTTTAGCGATAAGACCGCCAATTGTACCTCACTGTAAACTGTTTGATCATATTATTATATTTGTAAATTTGTATTTGATGTGCAATAAAGAGTTATTCTATTCTATTCTATTCTACATTAAACCAGTGCTACAGAATAAAAAATACTTAGCCACATTTGAAACTTGATTAGGGAGAGGATAGAGAAAATAAACTATTGTTATTGGTGATTGTTCTCCAGCCACATCTCACAATTCACAAAAAAACCATAGTGACATGGGTCGCCGCGTAGGTCACTCCGGGAAAGAATGGGTTAGTGCTGTTCTAAGCCGACACAACAAAGCTGAACGTTTGTATTCATTACTTCAATAAATTTACACTTTTCATTACTCGTATACATCTAGTTGTTAAGTATATCCATACATACATACATATAATTACGCCATTTTTTCTCATTTGGGTAGGCAGAGACTATCGATAGATTTGTACTTAGCTAACGTTCTTTTTTCGTTTATCTATTTAGCAAATCATAGTTAGAAATATTCAGAATTTTTAAAGGTAGTTTTGGGCGATGCGGTCGGAGACTCATCACTAACAACTTTTATTTTATTTTCCTATTTTTTCAACACTCAACTTACAAAAGTGGCTGAGGAATTTAATATTATGAAGCTCTGGCTCTGAATTTAATATTTTTTCTTATTAACTTAAAAGGAAAGTACACAACACAAGTAAACAAGAAGTCCATTTACGATGTTTTAAAGTTTAAAGAAGTTGTAATATTAGTTTAATTTGAACTTGGCTATAGAATTTGAAGAGAAGCTGTTATACTCAGTAAAATCTATAATTATATTATAATGATATTTATATATTATGATGATAATATATATATATATATAATTTTTATCTAATTCAGCAGGGCAAACACGAGCCATGTTTATCCTCCCGAGTCCCAGATATTTTTTTTGTTATGTATTTTTATTATTTTTCAGATTGCCACAGTAAAATAGAAATATCCGAACTTAGGGTAGAAATATTTTGTGATAAAAATAGCCCGTTAGGTTTCTACTCTTGCTATACGTAACTATGCTCCGGTCTGAAGCGACAAAATATTTTGTACTCATATTAGCACGCTGGGACCTAAGAGGTTAAACTAGTTATCGCGTGGGATAAAGCAGCCATCTTTTACGCACTTACTTAGTATCGTATACTGCCATCTCATTCTAACCGTTATCGTGTTGATAAAATAGCGCTCGTGCTTGCCCTTCTGGTCAGTTTAACCATTATGTACTCTAAAGTAATCTAAATTATCCTACAGAATTTGGATCTTTAGAACTAACCTAAATATCCTTATGTTATCTAGAAGGCACCATCGAAATTAACTCAGTCTTTCCTTTATATCTGTTTAAGTAAGGTGGGAGTAAAGATGATTTGCTGTAACTGCGTGGGGTGTTACCGCCTGGGGTTGGAAAGGGGTGACACCCCTTAGGATAATTGTCGAAGAGGACATGTCTTCGTCGGAGTTTTAGTTGACACCAGTTTAAGCTAATATGATTCGGCGGCAGACGCAAACCATTTCATTTGAATATTTTCCACCTTATTTAGATTTGAGGAGTTTCATTTAATTTTAGTTTGTATTGTGAATGGAAAAGTAATATTTTCAGATACCTACTTGTTATGGGAAATAAGTATTATTAATTTACTAAAATATCAAGTTAATTAAAGTTTTAAATTTTAATACATACATACATATACTCACGGCTATATATCCCTAGAAGGGGTAGCCAGAGCTAACGAATTAGACATTTCTCAGCCTTTTTTGGAAGTTTCGTGGGGAAAAGATGGTAAAATAAAGGTTGTTGGTGATGGGTCTCCAACCGCATCGCCCAAAAATCCCTTAAAAGGCCGCAATACCGTTAGTCGCCTCTTACGTACACCCACCGGAAGAAAAGGGGTAGTGCTTTTCTATGCCGACACTACACAGCATTTTCAAAACAGCATTTTTAATTTTTAATAATTATCGATTATTGGAAATTTGTTAAAATGGCTTTACGGATTTGAATAATTTTACCCCATTTCTTCCCTTGAGTGTTAGTAAGAGGAGGCTAAAGGCATGGAGGCTATTAAAGAGATTTTAATATTAAGGTGGTTTGGGCACAAAAAGCGGATGGATGAAAATAAAGTGGCTAAAGATATATTAGCCAATGGGACGGCCACAAAACCTTTCTAGAACAAATTGAAAACGTTTTCACAAGTTCAGGAGACGGAAGTGAGAAGAATAAAGAACATGTATGAGAAGAATAAATTAAAGTAAGGGAAGCAAGAGAGATTTGTCAAGATCGTTCTAATTGGTGATCGATAGTCTCTGCCTACCCCAATGGGAATAAAGTGTGTGAGTATACGTAAGTAAGTAAGTAAAGAGGTTTTTGTTATGCGGTTGGAGGCCCATCAACAGTTACAATTATTTTACAATCTTTTCCCCATCTAACTTCTTTGATGGCTGTAAAACTTCTTATAATGCAACTTGATATGCATTACAAACGCATTGTTTTAATTAATGAATAGATCAATGTTTTTTATCTGCTAACACATTTTTATGATAAATCCCAAAGTAGCTGGTGGTGCGGTTGTCTCAAATGTAAACTATGAGGAATATCATAATCGAATGACATGATTATGACTCATGATGAATCCCAGATAAGCAGTAAATATACTAGAAATATAATTAAATCTATTTAATATTTTATATTCCAACGTTTGTATGTGTCTTTTTTTAGTATTGCTTAGTATCAAAGTTTGTATCAAACAGTGTACTAGCGCCATCTAGGAACGAGTAGCAAGACTTTTTTTTTTTTAAAAAAAAACTTGATATGTTATTATTAATATTTTAAAGGATACAATAGTAAAAATTTGTTATTTTTTTACGAACTGTATCAATCAGATTTTATTTAATACAACGCAAAATAAAAAAAAATATGCATCTTTAGTGTTTGCTACTATATACTAGATGGCGCTAGCCATACATTTCTTGTTAGAATTGATTCCAATTTATTATTCAAGTTTCAACTGCTTTTTTAGTTTTATTGAACCTTCATTATGTTGTTATATCTTATTTTATTTTTGTATACCAAAAAAGGGCCTCCCATCAGAGTATCAAGCTGAATATAAAGCTTCCTCAGCCATTTATGGGAGTTAAGAAGGAAAAAGATCGTAATATAAAGGTAGTTAGTAATGATAAATGAAACAATCACTAAACCTTTGCTCACCTCGAGGCAAAAAACAACGTAAGGATATTTTTTAATGTTTTATCATACATATTATTATATTTATCAACTTTTTAGGCGACTGGTGTCTACATACTCAGCCACAACAAGCGCCCGACCGATGTTCCTGCAATACTTCTTCAAAATCACAATCACAATCTTCTCAACTCAGCTGAGAAGTTGTCTGATCGCCTTAGACCTATGTAACCATAGATCCAAGGATTACACGAGAGTTAACAAATAAGATACATTTTGCGGCGCGGCGGGTTATAAAACTCCAATACCCTTATTCGCCTTGAAGCAATGAGTTAAAGGTATATAGATAATACGCAACCATATACACAATATATTAATAATTAAAAATAGATACATATACTCACGGCTATAAATCCCCAGAAGGGGTAATCAGAGCTGCGTAATAAAAAACTCCGCAGCCAATTTTAGAAGTTGGGTATTGAACATATTATAAAATAAACACAACAACTTCTTTAAAAGGCCCAATACCCTTAGTCGCCTCTTACGATCACCCACGGATAGAAATGAGGTAGTGCTATTCTAAGCCGACACTACATAGGATTTCATTGCACAATATTTAAAGATTGTGATGTGACTGAAACTGTTTAAGATATCAGAGTTTGAACTCGTATTTGGGCCGGCTATGTTGTTCTTGAATTTAACTACTTTTTTTTAGATATATTAAGATGATTTAATGCAGTGCGTTATGCTGAGTCAGCACCGTTTCGCTGTGCAGAAACCTTTCTATGTAAATGGTCAACTTATATTGTTATTTAAAAAAAAAGTTTTTTATTTTCTATATTTGCTCTGTAATCTGTTGGTTTTTCTATTATTATTTTAATTTTTTTTATGTTTTTTTTTTCCAGTGTTGTTTGTGTCAATGCTTCTATTTTTAACCGACTTCAAAAAAAGAAGTGTTCTCAATTCGACCGTATATTTTTTTTTCTTTTTATGTTTAACTGTATGTCTCTTGCTCATCTGTGCAGCGAATAAATGTCTCTCTTTCTCTTTCTTCTTTCTTTCAGTGTATGTACATAAATTCGGTAAATAGTGTATCGCTTTTTTATCATACCATCAAGTTATCGTACCTGATTATTCGTATCGTATTTGTTTTAATTATCATTTTTTTGTCGATAGTTCTCTACATTTATGTGCAGGTATTGTCAGCAACACACAGCAACTGTTGAGCTTTTCATACAAAAGACGGTTTTCTGAAACATGTTGGTTACAAAATGAAGATGTTTTTCAATGACATTATGAATATTTGATTACAAAAAATTTGGATGAAAATAGAGGTTGCTTCTTGAAGTGTAAACAACCAGTCTTATATTTTACAAAGAAAATACTTACATACATACATATACTCACGCCGTTAGTTTCTATTGGGGTAGGCAGAGACTATCGATCGCCACTTTGTACGATCCTGGCAAACCTCTCTAGCTTCTTTCACATCCATCAATCTTTTCATACATGTTTTTTTATTCGTCATTCAGACACCTGCCGTTTTGAGCACATTCTCAATTTAGTCCAAATGAGTCCTCCGAGGTAGAGAATCTTACAAAGAAAATATCTCCCCTATGAAGTATATTTAAAAAAAATATTGTTTGTACATATAAAAAAAAAAAAGTAGTAGTATTGAAGAACAATAACGAATTTTATGCTAGTCTTAGACGATATCGGTTGAAAAAGAAATTTCTTTTTTTTTTGTTCAACGAGCTAAATATTTATTACCATATTAATGTCTAGAAATGCAGTCTTTAATGGGAAATATTCTTCAAACTGGGCTTTATTGATAAATTAATTGTTTCTCATCTAATGGATGAAATTTTGCGTCCTTAGGAAATCTTAGTTTTTGTGTTGAAATGTTCTTATTCGGTCACTTTATATTTTTTCTTATAAGAAGATTGATTATCTTATTGTAAAACATACGTATACGTATACTGACGGCTATAAATCCCTAGTTTGGGTAGTCAGAGCTTCAGAAAAAGAAATTCCTCATCTAGTTTTGTAGGTTGAGTGGGGAAAAGTAGCAAAATCAAGGTTATTGTCATATTCATACATACATACATTATACTCACGGCTATAAATCCCTTCACGGGGTAGCCAGAGCTTTGGAATGAAAAATTCCTCAGCCACTTTTGGAAGTTGATTGGGGAAAAGATGGTAATAATAAATGTTTTTGGTGACGGGTCTCCAACCACAAATTCTATTACATTAAGTTGTGTAGGTTTCTACTTCATTAAGTGATTTTTGGGCGACATCGCCCAAAAATCACTTAATAAGCCCCTATACTCTTAGTCGCCTCTTACGATCACCCACGGGTAGAAATGGGGTAGTGTTATTCTAAGCCGACACTACACGGCTACTATTATCATATGTTTTATAATTTTGTGAAGTAATTTAAGCGCAATGATTAGAAGGAGATTTATTAATCTGCCACAGTTATACAAAAACCTTTTGTTTATTAAACGCTTCTGTAGGTTTCTACTACATTATTTACATTTAAAATTGTCTTCTTTCCTATGTTTTAGCTCAGAATGTTGTGGTGGCTTAGATAAGAACTTAACTATTTCTTCTTGTGGTTGTGGTACGACGTCACCAAGGGATGTTGGAGCTTTTTGAGAGACGTTGGGAGTTGTGGGTTAACGAAAGCCAACCATGCTTTATTTTACAACCTTTACCCAATGAGGTTATATTGTACTCATTGCCTTTACCTCAACAAATTTCCAAAAGTGGTTAAGAAGTTTTTAAGTCTGGTAATGTTAGTAGAGGACGACCACGGAGAACACACTTGGACCAAATTGATTGAGAGCGCTCAAAAAGGCTAGCGTCCGAAGTATGAAGAATAAAAGAGCATGTATGAAAAGATTGATGGATGTAAGCGAAGCTAGAGAGGTTTGTCAGGATCGTACGAAGTGGCGATCAATAGTATCTGCCTACCCCAATGGGAACTAATGGCGTGAGTATATGTATGTATGTATGTTGTAGCTAGCCCCTTTTGGTATTTAATCTTAAATAATCTTAGGTAAATAATCTTTTAATCTTGGTCAAAGTAGCTTAATTTACGAATACAATTGAGTATGAAAAATAAAGTAAGTCGACTTCCAAAATTGTGTTTTTTATGAATGTTTTTATTCACCATGGGCCATTGTGATTTGTCTAATACAAAACGTTCAATAGATTATGGCTGAGTAATTCTACAGTTTGTTGAACTTGTATGTAAAAATACAGGTGTTTTTATTTTGCTACTTAGCATTTAATTTATTTGCGTACGTCTGAGATTTTATGAGTAGAATGTTCTGTGAAACCGTCTATAGTGGCAAATCTCTAATGCGATAAGTACGCAAGCTGTGTTATGTCGGCTCATATTAGCACTATACCATTTCTTGGGGCTTTATAACATTGTTAGGCGATGAGGCTGACCACCAAACATCCTTTATTTTTAAATAAATCGCTCATTTAACTCTCAAAAGCGGCTGAAAAAATTCCAATACTGAACCACTGACTACCTTTTGGGACAAATCGCCGTGAGTATGTGTATATAATAAGTAAGTGATACAGATATTTCAGATTTCATATCGGAAATAAAAAGCATTCGTTTATTATCGTGCAGATGTTTATTTTTTTAATTTATATTTTTCTTACTTAACTAAACAAGGAAATTGGCTAAACCAGCCAGTTAATATATTTGCAGTTTTGTGTCGGCTTAGAATAGCACTACCCTATTTCTTTCGATGGGTGTAAGTAAGAGGCGCCTAACGGTATTAGGGCTTTTAAGGGGTTTTTGGCCGATGTGGTTGGAGGCCCATTACCAACAACCTTTATATCACCCTCTTTTCCCCACGCA
This sequence comes from Bedellia somnulentella, assembly GCA_963576735.1. Classification (NCBI taxonomy): domain Eukaryota; kingdom Metazoa; phylum Arthropoda; class Insecta; order Lepidoptera; family Bedelliidae; genus Bedellia; species Bedellia somnulentella. Next base: position 3,393,010 of record OY755185.1, on the reverse strand, counting down.
ACTTCCAAAAGTGGCTAAGGAATTTCAAATTCCCTTGCTCTGGCTACCCGTTCAAGGGATTTATAGCCGTGAGTATATAAAGTAAAGTAAAAGTAAAAAAATCTTTATTCAGTCCCTCTATTATACAACATGTAAATACTACAATCGCACAAGTTACACATATATGTATGTATGTAATAATAATATGCTTCAAAAAGTAAAAAGCATTATTCTTAAGCAATTCATTCTGGATTTTGAGTTATTTATTAACTCTTTTTCACTAATATTCAAAGATCACATTCCATAGATTGATAAGAGCTGGATACCAGTATCCTGTTTCTTCCAGGAATATTAAACATGTTCTTTTTAAATGTAGATTTAGTAATACGTTTACTTTTTAGTGCTTTTTAGTTTATCATGGTTGTTAACGGTGAGGGAAAATATCGTGAGGAAACCCACATGGCTGAGTTATACTTAGTCATGTGACAGTGTATTCGTACAAAACGGCGATAGGCCTGCCCCCTATCACGTGAGTACACTGTCCATGCAAAACGCGGGTTCTCTACACACCGGGTGACTAAATCACGTGATGTTCAGAAGTATTAGTACCTCTGCCAACCCCTTCAGGGATATTCGGCGTGAACGTTTATGTTATGTATATGCTTTTAGTGCTTTGTGGTTGCATGTTTTTGTCGGCTTATATGAGTATTTATAAACATTTACAAATAAAGGTACATACACTCACGGCTACTAATTACAAAGAGGGTTCGCCAGAGCTTAAGAATTAGAATTTCCTTAGTTTTAGGATTGGAGCTGGGATTAAGTTAAGAGATAAAATTGCTGTGTAGTGTCGGCTTAGAATAGCTCTACCCCATTTCTTCCGGTGGGTGTACCTAAGAGGCCACTAACGGTACTGAACTGAGGCTCTTAAGGGATTTTCGGGCGATGCGGTTGGAGACCAACAACCTTTGTTTTACCATCTTTTCCCCACTCACATTTCCAAAAGTGGCTGAGGAATTTCTGATCATTTAGCTCTGGCTACCCCTTCTTGGGATTTAGAGCCGTGAGTATGTGTATGTATGTATAAAATTCAAAGAAACGCTTAAGAAAGTATAATAACTATGTGTGCTGTAATTTAATCATGCATGCACATCGAAAACACTGATTTGAAAATCAATAAATTTTTGGTTATTGTTTAGATTTTTTTTTGTTCCATCCTTTATAAAATAGCTCAGACATGAGAGGAAATTATTTGAATACCTAGAAAGTATATTTTACTAGTACATGTAAAAAATCCGCCTTATATTAATAACAAAATCAAATAACATCAAGCTACAAAAACAAACAAAAGTAATTAAACAAATTCTCATATTTCAACACCAATAAATATATTTGCTTCAACAAATGATAGAAATTCGTCATTGCGTGCTAGCCATTGACGAAATCAAACCAATATTTATGAGTCTTCACGGCCGCCGAAACATGGCGGACCACTATTTGTCCCTCCTGTGAGTCCCCGCCGCCCGCTCCGCATTCCGTCGTGGCCTAGCTTTTTTGCGAGAGAGACAGATCTTACTGGCAAAATATTTATCCTGCCTCAAACCATAATACAATTTTAAACTCTATTAATAACTAAATAGATTCTAATTTCATTATACCATTCAACGTCATATAAGCCGTTTTAGCCACGGAACCGCCAACTGAAAAGTTTGAAAAAGCGAAAGAGACGGCTAGATACCGTCTCGGGCGGGGCGCAAGTTTTCGTGAGTCGTTCACAGCTTAGCCGCGGCACTCTTCGCACTCTTCTATTTTGTGTTCACCGGAATGAGACAAAGATATTTTTGACGTTTTCTTTTTTTATTTGGTCTTAACAACTAGTCCAGCGTACGACGACACGTTTGGAGGCCTATTGTTGGATACGTTTTCGTAGGATTGATTTTGTGTTCAGAGGTCTTTGAATTTTGGTTGTTTAATATCTTGTAGGGAGAAAAAGGTGCGTTTTTAGGGAGTTGGGTGGCGAGGAGGTAACGACCTCCTGCGTGTAACGTTTTGAGGGGGTTCGTGTATTTCTATGTATGTGTGTTTTATATGCGTAGGCTGATGAATAGATAGCGCTTTGTTAGCTTAAATTAAGTTGGAATTTAGTTAAAAACGGTTACGGTAACGGTAAAATTTAGTTTGCAATATTGCAGATTTTCTGTAATCTGCTGAGCAGTGTATGATAGGTTGGGTTATAGCATTTTTGTTTCTTATGTTCTGTTATGTAAGATGTTATTTTTTTACCTAATCGAACCTACTACAAACTTCAGTGTTAAAAAAAGACATAGATTTTTTACATTTTATGATGGTAAAATATTAGATATGCCTACACTACTGAACTATCCGTATGCATGGCTTATGCCTATTAAAACCGATGTTAAACAAGCCAGAGCTAAAAAGTTTAGAATAGCAATGTCAGTCAAATAAGGGATCGATTAGAAGGTGCTGGGTCTCCAAACCTAATAATAACTTAATATTTACCTTTCACTTCAGTTCACCTGGTTACGAAACGAAGTGGTATAGTGCTATATTACCCAATTATTAATAATTTCTGACCATTTTCCTATCAATGGTTATTGTCGCTTCAAGACAAAAATCAATAAATTATATAATACTTTTTTATAATTTAATAGCTGTGTAATAATAGCACTACCCCATTTCTTCCGGTGGGTGTACGTAAGAGGCGACTAACGGTATTGGGGCTTATGAGGAATTTTTGGGCGATGCGGTTGGAGACCCACAACCTCTATTTCACCATCTTTTCCCCACGCAACTGCCAAAAGTGGCTATGAAATTTCCAATTCCCTAGCTCTGGCTACCCCTTCAAGGGATTTATAGTCGTGAGTATATGTATGTATGTATGTAATACTTTTTTAGCTGTGCAGTTACTTGAGTGGTTATGGCTGAAGACGCATCACCGACCATATTTTATTATACAATCTTTTCATCACACATTTTCCAAAAATAGATAAACAATATCATAAAATAAATTGTTATTTTAACTGATTTCAGTAATATTATTAATAAATACACATATATAAACCCCTAGCAGTAAATGTTTATGAATCCATCGTCGTCCAAAAAAAAACTTAAAATTCTCGCTATCTATAGTTGCCTCTTACGAACACTCACTAGTAGAAAACGATCAGTACTATTCTAAGCCGACACTACTCAGGATTATTAACCCTAGAAAGATAATCTGCGCCTCTGAGGCGCACGCTAAACCTAAATATCATCGTCTCTTTTGAACGGTCGCGCGCCCGAACCCATTCTTTCTTGTAATCTCATACGCCACCGAGTTTGACAGCGGGACGGAAGTGCGGAGTCGGTAAGTACTTTAGTTTCGCTGTTTTTAGAGGCCGATGCGCTCGTGAAGCGCATGATTATCTTTTGTGTAACTTTTAACACTTTATGTGATGTACGATCTATTGTTTATTTTGTAACTTTATGTTGCTTTTACTTATATTTTTATAATAATAATAAGTCAGTCAAGAACGAGAAGCCCTTGAACCGTAGGCAATATATGAAAATGTTGAGTAGTCAACTCACAGAACCCTGGATGAGAAGTCGATTGGGCAAACCGACCCTGAAACGTTCAGCCCGGACCGCTATACAGAGTGTATTGCCAATTTCTACTGAAGAAGTTCCTGATGATGTCCAAAATGAACCAGTGCCTAAGAAAAGGCTATATTGTGACATATGCACCTCGACAAAAAAGCGGATGTCAAAAATGACTTGCGCTGAGTGCAAGAAGTGTGTCTGTGGAGAGCACAAAAAAGATATCTGCATCTACTGCATATAATGTGGTAAATATTGTGCCAAAGTCTTTTATTTTTATAAGTAATTATGTTCCTATAAAAAAAACAAAAGTTTTGTGATTGTTATAAACGATTAAAAATAATTATAGCGTACTTAAAAAGAAGTCTGATTTTTTTTGTTAATTTTCTAAGAGGTTTAGAGTTTTTAGTATTATTTCTAGAATAATAAAAAAAAAGAAAAAAAAATTTGGCTTTTATTTCTTCAATAAAGTATGGAAGTGACGATTAAAAGAAATAATTATAATAAGCAAATCATTTACGACCACTAGGGGGGTCACTATATCGTGCGCTCCAGAGGCGTAAGATTATCTTTCCCGCACATCAAAATATGATTATCTTTCTAGGGTTAATATTCATACATATATACATATACATACATATACTCACGGCTATAAATCCATAAAAGGGGTAGCCAGAACTAAGGAATTAAAAATTCCTCAGCCACTTTTGGAAAGTTGAGTGGGGAAATGATGATAAAGTAAAGGTTGTTGGTGATGGGTCTCCAACCGCATCGCCCAAAAATCCCTTAAAAGCCCCAATACCGTTAGTCGCCTCTTACGTTCACCCACCGGAAGAAATGGGGTAGTGCTATTCTAAGCCGACACTACACAGGATTATTAATATTCATACAAACAAATTTTATATTCCCTACTGAAACTCGTAGACTTGCATCTACTTTTGGCTCTGAATTAAGAATAAAATTACTTCCATCAGATTGATTGGAATATTATGAAACTCTAAATTTATTGTTAATTTATCATAGTTGTTACTCTTAGTATATTTATCTTGGTATGGCGGCTACTCAGAATACCAGGAGACAATGTCTCGTGATGTTCAGAAGTATTAGTACCTGTGACAACCCCAAGTGGTCTTATCGCTTATCTCTTCTAGACAACCTTTGGAATCATATTAAGTAGATAGAATTACAGCTAAGTAAAAGCCCAGAGGCGAGACTTCACGGGAATTTTCCGCGCATTTTACTTTCGTGATTTTATATTTACGGAGAGATGAAAAAAAGTGTGTCTATTATTATATTATTTAAAGAAAACATAAAAAAATATGAGAAGAATGATGAATGTAACAGAAGCAAAAGTGATTTGCCTGGATCGTACAAAGTGGCGATCGATAGTCTCTGCCTACCCCAATGGGAACAATGGGCGTGAGTATAAGTAAGTATAAAAAAAATTATATTCCCATGTTTTCCTATTCTCTACGTATAACATTTTCTTACATATTACATAAAATATCTTCTGTACAGACCAATAAAACATAACTCTTTACTATATTAAAATAACTGTTTTTTATGCATGCATAAGAATGTACGGTACAATGGAAAAATCAAAATAACTATCTTTATTTTTTATTTTGGAGTTTTAAGACTGATAGGCCATTATTGTATCATATAATATTGAAATAATTAGATAAATTACTCGTCATTAAATGAAAAATTATAGTTCACGATCAGTTTGTTTACCCATACAATAATAAGCCATATTTAATTATAATTAATTTAATTTAATTTAATTTAATTCAATTTAATTATAATTATCGCAGCATTTACAGTTCTCGTCACAATTTTTACCAGGACAAAAAAGAACCGCAAATTATATATAAAACAGCTCACTATATCAGGAATAACGGACTCGATTCGAGTTAAGTTAAATGTACTTCTGAAAAATTAAGCAAACGCTTTACGCTGAATTACTCACATTCATAGTCTCCAGTGACGTAATAATTCTCAATTTTTACGGTTTAAAAAACCCTTCAACCGGATTTACCCAAATAAGCTATTTTTGTCTCCTATGTAGTCTAAACCTTATCAAAAACTAAACGCAACCGTAAACTTTTTACCATTTAAAAGCCAATAGAATGATCACTTTTTATCTTATGTAGTCTTAAACTTACCAAGAACTAAACGCAACTGTACACTTTTCACCATACAAAATCCGACAGAACGATCACTGAACCACCACTACCACTCACCCATATTTTATACTTGATTTAACCTTACAGTGACCTGTTTCATAGTTCACAGGATCCAGTTTGAAAGTAACAGTTTGAAAGCGTGTTGGGGGTCAAAGGTGCCCCGTTAAAGACAACTCAACCCTACTAAGGTCAAGATGTTTGACCCCAAAGTGTGCGGTCTATTGCTTCGAGGGGTCATCTTTGGGTTGAAAGATGTTACAACATCGATTTAAGGGATTTTGTTTAAGTTTAAAAAGAATGTTTTTATCCTTGGTTTGTTTGTCAAATGGCTTTCAATAGTTAAAAAGAATAAAATAGTCTTTTATGTATTTGAAATATATGTATGAACCATTTACTTATATAGAATACACGTAAAAGAATATCTTATTTTAAAATATCTTAAAATAATAGTTGTATCAGTAAAATTTATTACTGAAAATTAATATAACCATAATGAAAGAATTCTACACAGCTGGTTAGTGTCGGCTTAGAATAGCACTACCCCATTTCTTCCGGTGGGTGTACGTAAGAGGCGACTAACGGTATTGGGGCTTTTTAAGGGATTTTTGAAAGACCCGTCACCAACAACCTTTATTCTACCATCTTTTCCCCACTCAACTTCCAAAAGTGGCTGAGAAATGTCTAATTTCTCAGCTCTGGCTACCCCTTTTAGGGATTTATAGCCGTGAGTATATGTATGTATGTGTATGAAAGAATTCTGTTTAATTTTTAAGGTAGTCAACAAAAACTTTCTAAAACCTGCATGTTTTATTTTATTACAATTATAAAAAAGAAACTTCGATAACCTCATGGTGTAAGTAAAAAATATTTTATTTCATTTGCTATGATTTCTTAAGTTAACTCTCGCATTTTAGGCACCCATATTAGTTATGAAACAATACATTTCAAACAAAAAATACTTATCTTTATTCTTTGAAAAATATGTAAAGTTTGGTAGCAACAGATTTAATTCAGTTGTATTCCTACTACAGAATAATAAAACACAGAAGAAGATACAGAATTAAAATGCAAAATATTACAACGAGACTTCATATCGTGGGAACTCATCTCAGACCGTAGAATTAAATATTCAAATCTGCCCAAACACTTTTAAATAGTGACCCCTTTAATTGCGAAGCTTGACCTCACCTGTTTGCTGCATAAATTAACGAAATCATCAACATAACTAGTTTTCTTACAACTTCATGAGATTTTCTCACAACATTGCTGAATAATTAGCAGCAGTGAGAATCTTCGCATGTTCTTGTGCATAATTTGTTGACCGTTACTGTTTGTGATGCAGATTTAGCTGGTTTTGGATTGAAAAGATGCATACGTTGGGGATGCTGTTTTCATCAAAGGGTATGGAATGGTACTTTTGATGTTTCAGAACACATGACTAGGTATTCTCACTTCTCTGCTGTTTAGATAAATTTTAATAGCCTGCAATTGATGGGCCGCAATTATGATCACTATGCTTGAGTCCTGTCGATGTCAGCCGTTTTTTTACTATTTGTTCAGAGGTGAGTTTTGATTTTATTATAAGTCTATAATACGACAGAAACATATGTAGATACATAAATTTACGGCCATTAATCCTAAAAAGAGGTAGCCAGAGCCTCAGAATAAAAATATATTATTAAAGTTGCGGAGAAAATAATCAAAATTAAAAAATATATTATAGAAGTTTAAAAATAAGATAAACGCTGGACACTATTGGGTCCTTCCAAAAGTCACTTCCAAAAGTGGCTGAGGAATTGGAAATTCCTCAGCCACTTTTGGAAGTTGCGTGGGGAAAAGATGGTGAAATAAAGATTGTTGGTGATGGGCCTCCAACCGCACCGCCCAAAAATCCCTTAAAAGCCCCAATACTGTTAATCACCTCTTACGTACACCCACCGGAAGAAATGGGGTAGTGTTATTCTAAGCCGACACTACGCGGCTTAAATATATTCTTGATAAGTAATTTATACCTTTTATATCTATACTGTATAATAGATTAACATAATTAAAAATCCTATCACACAATTTCAGAAGAAACTTCCAAATACAAAAAGATTAACCTGTCAGACTCTTAAGTGTTTACGAGTTTCGTACGAGGGGAGTCTAACAGGGTCCTCAATAGGATCCAATTTGTTATGCTCATTGCGCCGTACCTGTTATCTGCCGGATTTGTGTCGCTGTTTTGAATTAATTGGAAACAACGAATCGATTTAGTGTACAAAATTGTTCGGTTAGTGCGAACGCTGTTATTTTCGCCGATCAAAGGAATAAATACATCGGAAATTCACTCGAGCTATGGACTTTGTTTTTACAGTGATCGGGTTTTGATCGGTTATGTGATACGGTGTCGGACGATGTTTGAGTAGACTGTTGCATTGAAATAAGACACGACTTGTAGATTTTTAATGTATTTTACTGTGTGTGATTTTCATACCGTATTGGAGTTTGAATTATTTGATAGAATGTTGATGATTATAGTTTTTTCTCGATGTTAACAATTTTTTGGGATATTTTAACAAGGGATTCTGGGAGTGAAATTTCTAGTAAGCTTTTATTTACTGAGACAGTTGCTTTTACAAATAACACACGAAAAAGCCACAGTTAGCTTCTTTTAACTGTTTGCTTGGTATATTTCAGATAAACTATAACATAATAAGAGCAATGAAAGAAACGGTAGAAATTCTTGGGTTTCATTTATTAACTAGCGACATTACTTCTGTCGTAAGACATTCATTATTTGAAATATATAAACATTTAATAAACAATACACTCTTAAAATGAGAACATAACAACTTAAAATAATTAGATTTGACCCTTAATAGAAAAGTATTTCAACCATTAAAAGAAAAGTTGCCACGCGTTGTAACCTGACATCCAAACTCCCGCTGACGACCTAAACTGTTCTACTGAACTCTCAATTCGATTTTATTCGATCGCGAATATCTCCATTCAATATTCCGATTTGCAAAAAGAAGTTCTAACGTGACCTTGCATTTTCGGCGTGCTTTTTTCGTGTGTATCACGCATGCGCGCTGCGGTCGGATCAATGCCGAAAAACGTGGTGGGGGCGGCGCGGACCCCGCGGCCGCGTAGACCCCAGCTTCGCAAAGTAAGATAGAAGCGACGCCATCTAAAGGGTTTGGGTTCCGTTGCTAGGCAACCGCGCCTTAGTCCCTAATTGGGGCTGCTATGAGCCCAGTTGTTGAGTCTAATTTTCTTTAATCGCGTGCGGGGGACGCGATTATGTGCTCAGACATTTTGGTCGGTTAAGGTGCTGGTTAGCTGGGTCGGAGATATGGCTTGATTTATATGCTATAGTATACGCTATTTGAGTTCTTTTATTATTTTAAATGGGATGTCACTTAAACAAACATAGCTTTGTTTAGCTGTTATTTCTGTTTCGCCATTTTACATCAACTTAGCCTACTAGGGTCACTATAGTTTCACTAATTTTGCTGCCCAAAGATTATCTGGAAGAGATTGCTGGTATTTTTATTCTTCGTAAAACGATATTTTATGTAAATACTTTCTGTTCCTAAAGACAAATATTATAATTTATTTTAAAGATATGCCAGCCTGCTTGGGGACATTTTAAGAAATTTATATATACACCGCCGAAATAGAGTATTTCTATAATTTTATTTGCTAGCCTTCTAGTATTGCTAGGATTGTACATATAATCTAGAAAATGAATTAAATTTTTAACACGCTTTTATTAGGTCGACCTGTATGTATGTAACTATGTAATCAAATCTAAGAAAACTAATTTAACCATCTTCTAAAGGTCATAGCGTTATGAAAATTGGCAGTTGTATGTGATTTTGATGACAATACAATAATATGGTACTGTTGAGCTGATCTGATGATGGAGCCGGAAGATATGAACTGGAACTTCATGATGGATGATCGTATCATAGCCGTGTTTGGACTTGTTAAAAAGGTCTTGTAATGAACGTTGACCATGATTAGGTTTAAGGTCTGATGATGAAGCCGGAAGATAGGCACTAACATTCCATGATGAAATATCGTATCATAGCCGTGTTTGGACATGTTAGAAAGGTCTTGTAATGAACCTTGACCACGATTAGGTTTCAAGGTCTGAATACAATAATATGGTACTATCGAACTGATCTGATGATGGAGCCGGAAGATTTGAACTGGAACTTCATTATGAATATACTTTCACCGACATTTTGAACGCCTTGAGGGTCGGAGAGCTGAACAGCGAGCATCTTGCAGTATTGTTGACGAAGGTCTCATCAAATGCTACCGGCGAGTTTGCGCTTGAAAAAGCACTGCGTATATTTCCAACAAACGCCCAAGTAAAGAAACACAACAACGAAGTTCTTGAATTTTACGAAAGAAAAGGTACTCAAATGTACAATATAAAGGCTCAAGACTAACTTATCGACGCGACTCGTAAACTGGGAAATAATTCATTGGAGTCTATCGTTCCCGGCGATATAAATAAAATGGGTGGACTACCGAGTATATTAAGGCTTTTCAAAGGAGCTAAAATAATTGTTGCTTTCCAATATAAACGTAGAGAAGGGGCTCGTGAATGGTAGTATCGGTTTTATCACGGACATCGTCTGGCCACACTTTAAACGCGACCAAATTGTATAAAACTGACATCCCGTCCATTGAAAGTTAATTTTGGTAACGATGGCAAGCACCTAATTCATCCTATAGGCATCCAATTCCCGGCCAAGTACAGCTACGGTACGGTGGAAAGGCGCATGCTCCCACTGATTTTAAGTTGGGCATCTACCGTGCACAAGATGCAAGGCTGTACGGTAGACCACGCCGTGGTGTACTTAGGGTCCCGTACTTTTACGGATGGATAGGCATATGTGGCGCTAAGTCGAGTAAAATCACTTAGTGGTCTCCAGATTGAAGAGTTAGATTGTTCTAAGCTGACAGGTAAGACACCATGCAATACAGACGCACTGGCGGAGATGGAGAGGATGCGGGCTCATTCGTCAATTTGAAATAAATGTTTAAAGAATGCCATTAGCAAAGACTAAAAAGCATAAAATAAATTAATAGTTTAAAAAACACTAAAAAACACGCTTTTATAAGTGCACTTAAAAGTCAAAAATAAATTACGGGTCGTTCAAGTTGTCTCTATTTCTGGGCTGAAATGTAAACTATGTGCTTTTAATTATAATATTTGATTGTAAAAGCGTGGAGCGCTGGAAAAGGAAAGATTTTTTGTTTACCTTGCTAAGAAATCAAGTTAAGCGATGTTTCGGGAAGCAGGTTACAGAGATCGGCACTCTAACTAGAGTTGCAGCACCACTAGTTGGAGGCTCTATATTAAACAGTCTGTTCAAAGTACTAGTCAACAGTGGCAAAATGTAGAGTTCTTGTTCGTGTATTTGTTTACAAGAAAGTTTTTCCTGCTCCAGCGCCCCACGCTTTTACAATCAAATATTATAATTAAAAGCACATAGTTTACACTTCAGCCCAGAAATAGAGACAACTTGAACGACCCGTAATTTATTTTTGACTTTTAAGTGCACTTATAAAAGCGTGTTTTTTAGTGTTTTTTATTATATTCCAACCTGATCGATGTTTTAAGACTTCTTTAATTATTGCCATTTGCACATTACACTTTTAAACATCTGCCGGACTATATAACCTTAACATACATACATACATACAAATACTCACGGCTATTAATCCCTTAACGGGGTAACCAGAGCTTTGGAATGAGAAATTCCTCAGCCACTTTTGGAAGTTAATTGGGGAAAAGATGGTAATAATAAATGTTTTTGTGACGGGTCTCCAACCACATCGCCCAAAAATCACTTAAAAAGCCCCTATACCCCTAGTCGCCTCTTACGATCACCCACGGGTAGGAATGGGGTAGTGTTATTCTAAGCCGACACTACACGGCAACAATAACCTAAACCTTTAATGGAAATCGGAAACGAAAGCTGTAACCTGAGATATAGGTGATGAGCCTAGTTCAGGTGCAGCAGACATATTTTGTTAATATATATATATATATATATTAACAAAATATGTCTACTTTTTCTGAATAAAGAATTATTATTATTAATTATATTTCTATAAGATGAAAAGTTAGTGCAATGTAGTGCAGGCTTTGAAAGTCACTACCTCTTTCTACCCACGGGTGTTGTAAGAGGCGCCCATCACGAACAACCTTTATTTTACCATCTACATACATATACTCACGGCTATATTTCCCTAGAAGGGGTAGCCAGAGCTAAGGAATTATAAATTCCTCAGCCACTTTTGGAAGTTGAGTGGGGAAAAGATGGTAAGAATAAAGGTTTTTGGTGATGGGTCTCCAACCGCATCGCCCAAAAATCCAATAAAAAGCCCCAATACCCTTAGTCGCCTCTTACGACACCCGTGGGTAGGAAGGGGTAGCGACATTTTAAGCCGGCACTACACGGCATTTACGACATTTTACCATCTTTTCCCACCTAACTTCCAAAAGTGGCTGAAGAATTTATAATTCCTTAGCTCTGGCTACCCCTTCTAGGGATTTATAGCTGTGAGTATATGTGTGTGTGAAAAGTTAACACAATGCAGTTTCATACACTTATATAATATAGATAATTAGTTAAAAAAAACTAATTCAATTATATCTCTTAAAATATTTTTGTTCGATGTATTGATGCCACTACAGTGTGACAGTAGAGATCGAACCTCAAAGTGAGGTACATCGAATCGTAACAAATTGTTTGTTAACGTTTCTCTTTTGATGAAATAGTTTTGATATGTCAAAGCTAGATTTTTTGGTATGCGCTGTGCTTCCACTTATCAATATTGAATCCAAATATTTATATATGAAAACAAAAACGTTGCCTACACGGCGTATTAAGGGTATGGGACTTTTTTAAGAGATTCTCCCCTATCATTGTCAAATGTGGCTAAAAAGTTTCTAGCTCTGGAGCTCTGACTACCCCTTTTTGGGATTTATAGCCGAGAGTATATGTATGCTGTGTAGTGTCGGCTTAGAATAGCACTACCCCATTTCTTCCAATGAGTGTACGTAAGAGGCGACTAACGGTATTGGGGCTTTTAAGGGAGTTTTGGGCGATGCGGTTGGAGACCCATCACCAACAACCTTTATTGTACCATCATTTCCCCACTCAAGTTTCCTAAAGTGGCTGAGGAATTTTTAATTCCTTAGCTCTGGCTACCCCTTTTAGGGATTTATAGCCGTGAGTATATGTATGTATGTGTATGTAGTATATGTATGTATGTATGACGATGTTATAGCTCAATGGGTAGAACACCGTTTAACGTGCAAGCGACTAGTGTTCAAATCCCGGGTCGAGCCTACACCAAATTGTCTTTTCTAAAGACATACGTGTGGTTAATTTATCATGGTTGTAAACGGTGAGGGAAAACATCGTGAGGAAACCAACATGGCTGAGTTGTACTTAGTCATGTGACAGTGTATTCGTTCTAAACGGGCGATAGGCCTACCCCCTGTCACGTGAGTACACTGTCCATGCAAAACGTGGGTACTCTGAACACCAGGTGACAAAAGTCACGTGATGTCTTGAAGTATTAGTACCTCTGCCAACCCTTTCGGGGATATTCGGGGTGAACGTTTATGTTTATGTATATGTTATGTATGAAAACAAAACAAATAAATTTTGAATTGACTCTTAATTGTATTAGAACGTCATTGAAAGCAGAAAAGACTACATGAATAATTCTAACCACATCGTTTCTAACAGAAATATACGTAATTTTGTAGATGTTTCTTGTAAATGGTATTAAATATTTTGCCTGTTTAGCTCTACGTTGATTACTTATGGGGCAATATCGTTTATTATACGGTTTTATCCGCCCCCCGGGACAAAATAGTAATTCATCGAGGTTTAATTTTTGTTGATTATTTTCTGTTATTATGATGATTACAGCATAATTTATTTTATTTATTTATTTTAATTTATTTATTTATAAATATAACCATTTGTCAATCAATAGTCACTGCCTACCCCAGTGAAAAATAATGGCGTGAGTGTATATGTATGTATGTTTGTAATTTGTCAATTTCAATAGTCACTGAGAGTCTCCAATTAACTTATTAATTATGATTTTGTAACTTAAATTTATTTAAATTTTATGTAGGTTTATTCTTTGCTGTAAACCGTATAACGGGTAGCAGACATCTCGTTTGAGGTATGTGTCCTTTTTTTAAGATAGAACAAAGATAAAAATAGTTCATAAGTGAGTACAATTAAATAACTGCAGTATGAGGTGGTAACTCGACGCTGTATTAAATACCATTTAATACATAATATATGTAAAGAACATAAAATACTAACAAACAATCAATCATATTTATCTTTTAAATTTTGTCCTAAACAGTATTCGAACCCGCGATCTCTAGACCGAGAAGTTAGTATACTAGGCGTGCGGTGGTGCCTTTAGAATTGCACTCACTATCTTGCAGCATATAGACTTCAAAACATTGGATTCAATTGAGAGGGAATATTATTAATACCTATACATATTTTTAAATGTAAGCAATGGTACAAATAAAGTGGCTGAGTGTTTGAATGATGAATTTAACAACAAGCGTTTGAATGTGTATACGGTAAATATACATACATACATACATACATACATATGATCACGGCTATATTTCCCTAAACGGGGTAGCCAGAGCTTTGGAAATAAAATATTCCTCAGCCACTTTTGGAAGTTAAGTGGGGAAAAGATGGTAATAATAAATAATTGTTGGTGACGGGTCTCCAACCACATCGCCCAAAAGTTACTTAAAAAGCTCCTATACCCTTAGTCGCCTCTTACGATCACCCACGGGTAGAAATGGTAAATATACCAAAGAATATATTTCATAATTTTCTTCTGTCTATTTGTTTCGGCTCATCTCGAAGACTACTGGACAGCTTTTGACGGGACTTCTCTAACAGATAGCGAATGTCGTAAGGAGTAACAATAATAGGAGTAAAAGCTCGAACTACAGTAAATCTTAAGATTAAACTGTAAGTCTTAGGATTCACCGGCACGAGTTGGTAAATGTAAGTATTTCTGAAAATACGATGATTTTTTCGAGCTTTTACCAGTCGAATTCAGTATAAAGCCAGGTTATACCACTGTAAGCTGTTTAACTGTTTAGATGTTGGTTTTAGGAATAAATCAATGAGTAATTCTTAATTATTTACTTTATTAAACTATTATAATATACACTGTTTTACTTAATACTTTCAATACCACACAATAACAAACTACCCTCAAGGTTAGGTTAGGTTAACCACACACTCTCTTATATAGGTCAGTGACCTTTCTTGTCAGGTGAAAGTGACCACTAAACACAGCATGCATATATTGATAGACAACATTGTACTGTCAACGACAAAATGTATTGAATTTGGTTGCATTTGCAAATTAATTAGTTAAATTATTTTGATTCTTTAACTATATTAATAATATTGGGAAAAGCTCAGCTGGCAGCCAACCGGAAAACGTAAACGGGGCCGCCCAAAAACAACCTGGCGACGTTCTGTGGAGAATGAGGCAAAAGTTGTGGAAATGAAATGGGAGGATCTCGCAGCCGCTGCCCAAGATCGAGCCAGATGGAGAAATCTACACAAGGCCCTTTGTCCCTGCTGAGGGACGTCAGGATGTATGTATGTATGTATG
The DNA here is from genome assembly GCA_963576735.1 of Bedellia somnulentella. NCBI lineage: Eukaryota > Metazoa > Arthropoda > Insecta > Lepidoptera > Bedelliidae > Bedellia > Bedellia somnulentella. Next base: position 3,377,546 of record OY755185.1, on the reverse strand, counting down.
TATGTATGGCGTACATATACATACTACATATACTCACGGCTATTAATCCCAGAGCTTTTAGAATTAGAATTTCTGTAGCCACTTTTGAAAGTTGAGTGGCGAAAAGATTGTAAAATAAAGGTTGACATTGTCTCGGCTTGAATTGAAATAACACTGACCTATTTCTTCTCGCCGGTATCGTAATAGTCGACTTACTGTTTTGGACCTTTTATTATTAGCGACTAACGGTATTGGGGCTTTTATGGGATTTTTGAGCGAAGCGGTTGGAGAGCCATCACCAACAACCTTTATTTTAGTATCTTTTCTTAAGTGGCTGAGGACTTTCTTTCCCTACTTCGATTTATAGCTGTGAGTATATGTATGTATGTATTATTGAATACATCTGAACCGTTTGTGTACTAGACTGTACATCGATGGTGTATAATGAATGACGTCACAAAGCTAAGGGTAGCCGCAATCGATAGTGAGAGTGACTATTAACTTGGGTCAAGTGAGGAGGAACGTACGGTAGGACACTAATATGTATTGCGGTGACTTTATTAATGTGCATTTGCGGTGCTTCCTAAATTGCCTTTATTGATTGCGGGCAACTTAAATTAAACTAATAGCAAGCTATTTACATACATGCACACGTATACTCACGGCTATAAATCCCTAAAAGAGGTAGCCAGAGCTTCAGAATCAGAAAAATCTTCAGCTACTTTTGGAAGTTTAATGGGGAAAAGATGGTAAAATAAAGGTTGTTGGTGATGGGTCTCCAACCGCATCGCCCAAAAATCCCTTTAAAGCCCCAATACCGTTAGTCGCCTCTTACGTACACCCGCCGGAAGAATTGGGGTAGTGCTATTCTAAGCCGACACTACACACCAACCGGAAATCAATTAAAAAGCCACGACACCCTTAGTCGCCTCTTCGATCACCAATATGAAGAAGTGGGGTAGTGATATTCTAAGCTGATACTGCATAGCTTATTAATACAACAGTTATTTAATAATTTCTATAGCTCAGTGCCACAACCGCTTCTATTGCAGGAGATGTATCTGAGTTCCAATCCTGAGTCGGGACTATACCAATGTTGCTTTCCTTAAGTCATATGTGTAGTTAATTTATTTGGATTGCTAACGGTGAGGGAAAAACATTATGAGGAAATCGACATGGCTGAGTTGAAGTTAGTCATATGAAAGTGTATTCGTACAAACATGGCAATAGGTCTGCCCATATCACGGGCTATTCACTGTTCAACCAAAATACACTCTAAATCAAAGTAACAAAATACAAAAAGAGACTCCACCTAAAACAAATGAAGGTACTGTATCAAAAAAAAAATGTTATAATACGACCAGTGAGACGATGTCCGTGGCCGAGTGGATAGGTGCTAGCTGCTCGGTCCGGAGGTCGCGGGTTCTATCCCCGTTGAGAGCAACATTTATGTGATGAGTATAAATGATTGTTATTGGTGTTATTTGTATGTGTATTATATAATATTAAATATATCATTGAGTTAGTATCCCATAATACAAGTTTCACTTAGTTTGGGGCTAACTTGAACTTTGTAAATATGTCAGTATTTATTTATTGATATATTTAAATTTGCTACCGACTCACGATAAGATGCGATACTTATAAACAAAACATTTCTTTGCATGAGATTTATCAAGCTAAAATTATTTGATATGATAACTTACTTCTAACTTAAAACTTACAATCAACATTTACGCCGTGTATTCTCGAATATGTCGCAGGGGCAAAAATATTTCTGAACCTAAGTTGGCAAATTATTATTACCCTGGGATAGATTATGTATCTTTAGCGACCGCGAATGTGTCGCAGGTTGCAATATTGTTGCTGTCAAAACTGTCAAATCACATATAAATTTATGACATTGACAGCGACAATCGTGCAACTTGTGACGTCACAAAAGAAACGTCATAGGGGTAGGACTATCGCTGTTTTTGCACGATCACACTGTCATATGATTACGTACAACCCAGCTGCATATAGATTATCTCTCTATGTTTTCCCTCAGCGTTACAATCTTGATAAAGTCACCAACAATATTACTTTAAATAAGACACATGGTTTTGACACGTATCAGGATTTGAACTCACTTCTCTTACATGAAGAGCGGTGTTTCCACCTCTGACCTATCATGGTTGTTCACCAAATTTTATCTATCAATCAATCCTAAATCTTAGGCCTTAGTGTGCAAATAAACTTTCATAAGATTCGGTGTCGAAATATATTTATTTAAAAGAGTATTACTCTTATCCCAAAATCCAAGAAACAACGTCAAATCTAATAAGGCTGTATTTCAAACTGTAAATGTGTCGTAACAGTTGATAAGTTTTAGCCTAATAGGCATAGACAGTTTCTATGTACAACGTCAAGGCTAGTGTTGCTCCGAATAGCAGTTTAAGCCAATTGTTAGCTATTGACATTGACACCGTCGGTACAGACAGCAGACACATTTATTAAGGTTTGTCATTTCTAAGAATGAAGTACATACGTTTCCTCACGGTATTAGTTCCCATTGAAGTAGGCAGAGACTATCGATCGCCACTTTGTACGGTCCTGCAAGAATCTCTAGCTTCGTTTACATATATAAATCTTCTCATACATGCTCTTTTATTATTCAAACTTTGGACGCCTGCCTTATTGAGCACACTAGCTATTTGAGAATCATTATGAAATCTTACAGGAAGAAGAATAGACGGAGATAATAGCCATCGAATGCTTAATATCAACTGTTTTTGAGGCACTTGAAAAAGTAAACGTTTTATTTTCTGATGCTTAGGTTTTATAATTCTATTGTTATGTTTTTCGTAATAAGTTATTAAATTATTAAGTTGTTATTAATTATTTGTAAGTCTGCTTTTGTTATAGACTGTATATTGTTTATAACTTAGTTGCAAGTCGCGGATACACAAATATGTATTAAATAAAATTATTGATATAAATTGGACACAATCGAGGGTTTATAATTAATAGATAAGTGTAGGTAGAATGAAAGATAGCTTTCTTCAAACTTCATTCATTAAAATGCTTGATATTTTATTTTAGTACATCTTTTATCTTTAAAATTTTGAAAATGACCACTCTATTTATTATTTTAAAAACGACGAGATATTTCGTCAAATCTTTGTAGGAACAAAGTTTTATCATGCATTCAATTTCAATAAGAAATCTAATTTTTGTAACCTCTGCACTCCGGATGTCGTTGCTGTCGGTCCATGCGAAATGGCGTATCAACACCTGAGACAGAGCAATTTAGTCGTAACAGATTGAATGATTATTTGTGTCATACATCATTGTCGGCCTAAGTTTTTCATGGTCATTCGATAACTACTAATTGAGTTCATTAAATTGAATTTAGTTTCAAAACACACAATTTACATGATTGACAACGAGTGACAATGAGAAGTTGTTAATAACTTATAAAAATAGATTCAATGAAAGAAATACTTAAACAGAAGCCGAAGAATAAAAAATATCCCGATATGAACATAAATTTTCAGTCTTTAACAAACGCGTAGAGCCGTCAAGTCAGTGTCAAGGCGTATTTTTTGAAATTTTTACCCATATCCAAACACCATTACAACGCTACTACGTGCAAAACGAAACATTCTATATTATTGACCAAGATCAATTATTAGTGTGTACAAGATATAAGTGACTAGCAACTTTTGAAAATATTCGCAGATTACAAACATGATGACGTCGAGGGAAGGTTGGGTCGGAAATTCTGCAAATGATGGACTTGGCGGTAAATGGCGCGTGAAAAATTTTTCACGCTGTATACACGAGCGTGGATACGAAGCGTTTTCAGCCGCTGGAATTTTAATGCAGCGAAACTTTTTAATGAGCATATTTTTGTAACATAATTGTTTATTGCTTTCTAACATTCTAATAGAAATAGAATTGTAGTAGCAGGCTCTAGTTGAAATAATATCTAACTAATGGTGTGAGTAGGTTAAGTTTGTATGAATCTTCCTACATAGGTCCCTATCTAGTTAATTTACATATTATATTACAGTAGTTATAGTAAAAATAAATTTAAAATTAAACCTCACTAATATTTCTTTTTGAAGGGTGAATAGACAGAAAATATAACGATACATACAAGATCGTATTAAACTTGATGTATAAAACATCTGAAAGCAAATTAATGAGCGTCCATAGAAACGGATCATTTCATCCCTGTTGCTGGGTATCTTGCCTAATGACTAGTAAACAAGGGTTAGCAAAAGAACGGGGTATGAGGGTTTAAAGGGAGTGAAGGGGGTTCTGACAGAATTCCTCGTAAATGAGCCATCGATTACTATGTGCGCCTAAAATCGTCTGTTTGCTTTGGTCGGCTTGATCCCCAGAACCGGATTTAGAAGTTAGATCTGGTTTAGGAAAAATATTCATTATCTCTCAACCAAAGCAAATTTAAAGTAAGTAATGTCATTTGTATATGTAAAGGTTATAAAAGAGCGATATTCTGTCGTTACTACGCCTACAGTCATTTGCAACGATGATTTATTGATGAAATTCATAACATTGCTTCAAATATTGTAACGAAACTGCGAAATAAAAATAAAACTCAGGATTTATCTATATTAAAAAATATTTTTTCTAAATGCTGTGATGTATAAATGCACATGTCTTTCTTCTATTTATTTAATGCATTGTTTTTAGAGTATAAGCATACGTAAATATGCATTTAAATAAAAAGCCGAGCTGACAGTCTAATAAAAACCTAAAAGGTTTTCAGACTGTCTGGTCAAGTGTTGCAAATATTTTTAAAAATAAACAGGGTTGTTTTATTATTTTTTTACCTTTATTTACAGATATTTTTTTATATAAAAAAGTTATATAAAGTATTGTCACAGTAGCGACAAATAAAAAATGCGGCTATCTCAAAATGGTAAGTAGCTATTATATGAATTCATATCAAGGCTAAATATCTTCAAAGAACCATATACATCATTATTTAACATGCGTTTCATAAAAAAACACATTTGCCTATTTAAATAAATTTAAATGAGGCTAACGCGAAAATGCGGCATAAATAATTCCCTCGTATGATAGTTACACATAAATTTTGGCGCCAAATCCGTCCCTGGCCGCCACTAATTGATGGCTGCTGTTTTACCAACGTTTTTTACTAAGACCCCGCTGTAATGGCGTCCGCTGCCGTGAAATATCTTTTTACGGTTTTGCTCTGTTTTTATTGTAATTTTTCGTCGAGAGCCTGCGCTTAGGAGATACGTAAACAATAGATTAGGGAACAAACAGAAGTAATTAATGTTATATTGGACATTCCTTTTAGAAAGGCAGCGTTTAATTTACTCGTGCATAAATATTTTTAAAGTATGCAATAAAGAAACGCTGAAAATTATATAGATAATCAATTTTGAAAATAGTTATTGGATAGACTAATTTTGAGCTAACTGTAAGTGCAGTATTTTGAACAATATGTGTTCCGTTTTCAAATTCACACTTTGATGAACTTTGTCATGTGCGATGATGAGCGAAGTGACGTGGTTTAAAAAGGAACACCAATAAATTATTTTTTTTTATCTTAGATTCCTTCTCACTTTTCATTAGTGCATTAGGTATTTTTATTAAAAATCTGGCTATATGATTATGTAAAGCTTGAGGTCGATATTTTTACGTAGATTAAAGTTTATTTATTTATTTACACATAAAATATATTCTGACGACTATTCTGACTGATTGATAAGACACCTAATGTGATGTGATGACTGAACATTTCTATCTAAAATATATAAAATAACACATAGAACAAAAAACGAACAAATTAACCAATACATAAAATTGACCACTATCTTACATTAGTATCACTTCTAACTATAATAACTAACAGACTACAAGAAGCGTATTTTAATTTTAGTAGTATTCATACTAGTATATAGTGAATCTAAACAAAACAATTTTATTCAGTAATACAATTCCACTAATGTAAGAGATCCGAACATGTCTAAACGGTTAACCTGAATTTATTTAGAACGCGATATTTCAGAAGCGTTTCAGTCAGCCGGAATGATGTTCCCGTATAATTTAGGCGCGAAATTTACATGTGTCGACTTAACGCGCCCTTCTCGGGTGATTGATGACACGCTGCAAATTATATTATGGGGCGAAAGGAGGGCTGAGATCGGTCCTGGGCTGTGCGATTAAGGTGTGGGCGGCCATTTCCAAGTTTTTTTATACATACAATGTGATTATATATACTTTGGGCTCGAGGCTATAAATCAAACAAGAGGTAGCTTGAGTTTTGAATAATCAAATCTTGCAATTCGTTTTAGATGTAGATTGGGAAAGAGACCGAAAAGAAAAGAGAGAGAAAGCAACCGTGATAGCCCAGTGGGTAGAACACTCGGTTATCGTGCAAACGACTAGTGTTCAAATCCTGGGTCGGGCCTACACCAATTTGTCTTTTCTAAAGTCATACATGTGGTTAATTTATCACGGTTGTTAACGGTGAGGGAAAACATCGTGAGGAAACCCACATGGCTGAGTTGTACTTAGTCATGTGACAGTGTATTCGTACAAAACGGCGATAGGCCTGCCCCCTATCACGTAAATACACTGTCCATGCAAAACGTGGGTACTCTGAACACCAGGTGACAAAGTCACGTGATGTTCAGAAGTATTAGTACCTCTGCCAACCCCTTCGGGGATATTCGGCGTGAACGTTTATGTTATGTTATGTTATGTTATGTTATGTTATTGGGAAAGACGGTTTTCTAAGAGAGTATTCTAGGGAGGAGTTTCTAACTTTTTGGGATTTATAGCCGTGAGTATATGTATGAATGTATATCTATGATGGCCATTAACTTTAAATTCCCTTGCTTTTACAAATGATACCAACCAGTACTTATATACCGTAATCTAACTTCCTAAAGGCCGGACCAACCCCTCCGTGTAATTCTTTCAAGCCACCCACTTGTGTGAAAAAACGCCGATTCCCCGCCATTTTTAATTTTGCTCCTAACGAGCCCATTGAAGGCATTTAACTGAGACCATTAAGGCTTACTATCTGCATACATCTTCCGTTATGTAGAGCCGTTTGAGAGAGGTGGCCTCCCTTTTATTAAGCTTTGATTTAGGTTATATTTGCTCCTTTTCTTTTATGCGACTTCCGACGACGTTTTAAATTAGTTTTAGTCAGTTCTGTTTAGCGCTTATTCACATACGGGTTCGTATATATTTTCAGATATTTATGAACGCAAGGTTATTGATTTTGCAATAGGTATCCAGAGCTTCAGAAATTTAAATTCTTATTAAACTACTTATGGAAGTAGAGTGAGGAAAAACATGTGAAATTAGAAATCGTTAGTGATCACTTAAATTGTCCCGAAACCCTAAGTCGCTTATTACAACAGCCGCGGGAAGAAATGGGTTAGTACTATTTTAAACAAGTATTATACAGCTGTGTAGTGTCGGCTTAGAATAGCACTACCCCATTTCTTTCGGTGGGTTTACGTAAGAGGTGACTAACGGTATTGGGGCTATTAAGGGATTTTTGGGCGATGCGGTTGGAGACCCATCACCAACAACCTTTATTTTACCATCTTTTCCCCACGCAACTTCTAAAAGTTGCCGAGGAATTTCTAATTCGTTAGCTTTGGCTACCCCTTCTAAGGATTTATAGCCGTGAGTATATGTATGTATGTATCTAACAATTATCACTATATAATGGGTTTACGTAAGACGTTTGAAAACTAAATCGAAAACGTTCTTACGAAGGCGAAAGTCGCTTTAGTGAAAAGGATAAAAGAGCATGTATGAGAAGAATGTTGAATGTGACAGAAGCAAGAGAGATTAGTCATTATCTTACAAAGTGGCGATCTAAAGTCTCTGCCTACCCCAATGGGAAAAACAGGCGTGAATATAAGCAAGTAAGAAAGTTAGCAGAATTTATTGTTTAATAGTATTATAGCAACGATACATTATAATGATAGAAAATTATTTGCTTCATTTTCCTTACTTGCAATTCTAACATTTGGATTCTTTAGGTACGAGTAACTTCACATGTTTGAATATAAATAAGTTGTAAAACGCTTTAAAAGAAATGTACGCGAGTTTATTGCAAATTATTATTAATGGAGTGTTTCACGCAAGAACGTTTTTGGCCCGAGCTCTCTAAACGGTTAAATGTAATTTAGGCCCGAGCCGGCCCATGGCGTTAACAATTTTAATCAAAATTAATAGACGATAATTTGCTAAACAGTTAAGTTTGTGTGGCTCAATCGTAGAGGATTTAATTACATCAATAGCAATATTACACGAAATTATTATTGTTGGTACATTGTATTGAACTAGGAACTAGGGATTATTTGGAACAACTGTTTATATTTTTAGAGTCGATTGATTTTGTCTTAATACATAGATACATACATATACTCACGGCTATAAATCCCTAGAAGGGGTAGCCAGAGCTAGAGAATTAAAAATTCCTCAGCCACTTTTGGAAATTGCGTGGGGAAGGTTGTTGGTGATGGGTCTCCAACCGCTATACCGCTACCGCTAGAATAGCACTACACCATTTCTTCCCGTGGGTGTACGTAATAGGCGACTCAGGGTATAAGAGCTTTTAAGTGATTTTTGAGCCATGCGGTGGAGATCATCAAATACCTTTACTTTAAAAAAAACCTTACTCTACTTGCAAAAGTGGCTGAGAAAATTAATATAGTATTTTCTAAGACTTTCACGATTACAATTAAAACAACTATTGATTGTTGGATATTTAATCGCGTGTTATTACATGGTTTTTAACTGACCCGTGACCCGCGACCATAATAACTGAAGAGTTAGCCCCAAGCTAAGTACAATGACTTGTATTATGGATACCAACATAAGGATAAATTTAATATTATATAATACACATATAAATAACATCCAAGACTAAGAAACCATCATTTATGCTCAACACATAAATGTTGCTCACCGGGGATCGAACCCGCAACCTCCCGACTGAGAAGCTAGTTACCTATCCACTTAGCCACGGACGTCGTGGCAATAGTCTACAGATCTTATTTAGTCACTTTTAAGCTCTGGCTAACCCTTCATATAAGCATCAATAATATTCATATCTGTATGAGTTTCTTTTAAGTTATTTTTGGTGGTACGCGGTGCAACGGTGTCGATCTATCAACCGGTGAAAAGGCGTGTGATGCCCGCCGCGCGCAAATATCGAAAGAGCCGAAAAACTCTCACGCCTGAAAGTGCAAGCAAGTTCTTTTACTTTTTTCGAATAGCAATCGACAAACCGCCTTTCGATTTCATTACGAACATCCCTTTTTTATTTTTTAAATCTCGCCAAGCTCCATACGACTAACTGTTTGAATTTTTTCCGTTTTTTATCCGCACGGCCCGCAAACAATGCCATCGTGGCCGGCAAATTAACTCGCGCTTGTTTTGCCTTTTGGGGCGAATAAAAATATTTAAATTGAACACACTCGTTAATCAGTAATTAATATTTTATTTGAGCTCGACAGTAATCGGCCATGTTGGACGCGACACGTGTTTCGATGTGATTGTTTTTTGGCGCTCATGAATGAAATGATGACGTAATAGGTTAATGTCAGTGTCGGCAATTTTGCGTTTTTATTGGACAACGTGCCTCGTTTTTTTTTACGAACGATTGCGGGTCAATGGAACGAGTGCATTGGATTTTAATTTTCAGTGTCATTATCACCGTGTGAATGGCAGTCAATATTTAACTTAATTTGTATGCGAGGCCAACATGATACTTTATTTCAAAAGTTAATATTTATTTCACATTGTTCGAATGTTTTAGGCATATCTTACAACTAACTTCTACTTACTCTACATACATACATAGACTCACAGCCATAAATCCCAGCAATAGCCTCAGATCTTTAGACCTAGGAACTCTTCATCCACATTTGGAAGTTGATAAAGAATAAGATGGTAGAAATAAAGTATCGTTGGTGATGAGTCTCATAACGCATCGCCCAAAAAAATATATGAAATAAACAAATGAAATAATTCAGTACTAAAACTTAAAAATAAAATATAGTTTAAATAAAAAAAAACTAAAAAACGCGCTTTTAAAGCACATCAAACTAAGAAACAAAAAAATAATTCCTAATATAAGCTGTAAATAAATGATTTGAATGATTTCACAATAATACCACTATTTTTTGTTCATTACCGTTTTCAGCTTATTAAAAGCGTGTTTTTTAGTTTTTTTATTTAAACTATATTTTATTTTTAAGTTTTAGTACTGAATTATTTCAAATTATTTAATCCTGACGAACCTAATCAGGATAGCGGAATGAACATATGAAATTATTATTTTGTCCCTGATTCTCGATAAGTGTTCAAATTTTGAGTTCAATCGGTCCGTTTAAAGTGAGTCAAAATCGAGTTAAAAGGAGTCGTTTAGATACATACATACATACCTACATACATACTTACAAACATACAGGTGAAAATAATATAAAATACATACATACATATACTCACGCCGTTAATTCCCATTGGGGTAGGCAGAGACTATCGATCGCCACTTCATACGATCCTGGCAAACCTCTCTTGCTTCGTCTACATCCATCAATCTTTTCATACATGCTCTTTTATTCTTCATACTTCGGACGCCTGCCTTTTTGAGCACACTTTTAATTTGGTCCAAGTGTGTCTTTCGTGGCCGTCCTCTACTAACATTACCTTCCACATTAGCTCTATAGATACCTTTTACCAATTTCCTATCATCCATCCTCTCGATGTGCCCAAACCATCTCAACATTCCTTTTTCTATCTTACTTACAATATCATCTTTTACACCACACCTTTCACGAATCACATCGTTTCTCACACGATCACATAACCTAACATTACAAACTTTTCTGAGGGACCTCATTTCTACTGCATTCACTCTGCTTTCATGCTTCTTCTGCCACACCCAACATTCACTGCCATACATAAGCGTAGGAACAAGAACGGCATCATGCACAGCCATTCGGGCCCTTTCGGACACCGATTGACTAGACATTAGGCTATCCAATGCTCCATTAATCGCATTACCCTTTTTCACTCTTCTATCAATATCTTCATCACATTTTCCATCCCTTGTAAACAAACTTCCCAGATATACAAACTCCTTCACCTGTTCCACATCCTTACCATCAATCTTAATCACGCATTCTGTCACATCTTCCTGTCTCTCAAAAACCATCGTTTTGGTCTTATCCACATTCACCCTCATTCCCTTTCTTACAAAAGACTTACATGCAATATTCATCATTTCTTGCAACTCTTCTGCCGATGCTGCAAGTAGCACTTGATCGTCAGCATACAAGAGGCATTTAATGATGAATCCACCCATTCTTAGTCCATAATCACTTTCACGCAACTCTGTCAAACAGTCATCCATGAACAAATTGAAGAGCCACGGAGAAGCTACACATCCCTGTCGGACACCCCTAGAGATTCCGAACCAGTCAGTGTTTTCCCCGTTTACTCTTACGCATGCACTAGAATCCTCATAGAGTGATACCAATGCACGTATAAGTTGACTCCCCAAACCGAACTTGGATAACACCTCCCATAAACACTTTCTTACCACCCTATCATACGCCTTCTCTAAATCAATGAAGGAGCAATACACCTTTTGGTTCTTAGCTAAGAACTTTTCGGTGATGCTCCTTAGAGAGAAGATTTGATCCATACATCCCATTCCTTTCCTAAATCCTGCTTGCACATCCCATATTTTCTCATCAGTTTCATTCATCACTCTTTCAATCAATACCTTTGCATACAATTTACCGACAATGCTGAGTAGACTAATACCGCGGTAGTTTTTAGCCTCCTGGCGTGACCCTTTTCCTTTATACAGGGGCACAATCACCGCCTTGCACCAGTCTTGTGGTACTTTGCCACTCGACCAGCACTTTTGGAAAAGGAAGTACATCCAAGAAGCCACCAACCCTTTACCAGCCCTCAGCATTTCGATAGTAATCCTATCATACCCTGCCGCCTTCCCTATTTACATACTCTTCATTGCTTTCATTATTTCTTCCATACTGATCTCACTTTCACTCAAGGCACCCATCGCATCGTTCCAATCAACATTACTGTCGATTGGCGAAGAAACGGATGCATCCTCTTTTTCAAAGAGTCCCTCAAAATAGTTCTTCCATACTCGTTTCATACTACTTTCATCCGTCGCCAATTCACCCTGATCATCTTTTACTACATTCACTCTCGTGTTTTGGGAAACTCCCTTTTCTTTCCGGACATATTTCCAGAACAACTTTTTGTTATTCCGGAAATTATCAGAGAGTTTCCTCTCACACCATTCTATCAGATCACGCTTTTTCTTTTCTATTTTCTTCTTAACCTCATTCTTAACTCTCTTATATTCATCTTCACTATTTTTCACTACATCATCTGTTACTCTCGCATCCATTCGTTTACTAGCTCTGACCGCTAGTAAATCTAACCAAGCTTTCTTCTTATCTTCGACTGCCTCTTTCACACTCTTATCCCACCAACTTGTTGGTGGTCTATTTGACCTTTTACACAATCCACATACTTCCGTCGCACATTCTAACAATACAATAAACTAATATAAGCATGTTAAAAAGCCCCATACCCTTAGTCGCCTCTTACGATACCCGTGGGTAGAAGGGTTTTACATTCTCTACTTACGTGGCTATCTTCCGCTTATAATACTATCTATTATGAGAATTAAATATTATATTTTATTGTATTTAAGAACCACCAGAATTTAGTCTAAATAATTAATTTATCGATCTCACCTTCCAAAGGTTGTCTGGAAGAGATCGCTTTTAGCGATAAGACCGCCAATTATACCTCACTGTAAACTGTTTGATCATATTATAATTTTTTGTAAATTTGTGTTTGATGTGCAATAAAGAGTTATTCTATTGTATTCTATTTCAAGTAATGCTGTTAAGCTAAACATCCACAGATACGTGATATGCTAAGTGACGTCCTTTGAGATCCATTATAAATATTTAAATGTTAATAATCCTACAACATAATCATAAAATATATATTGCTTGATATATACATAATTTATCTCTCCATATTCCAGACTTCTATTGGCTAATATGATTCAAAGAATATCCATTCGATAAATGTTATTTTAAGTTAAGAAAAAACTGACACGTCAGAACAATTAGTAGCCAAGAGAAGAACTTTTAATCTCCAGCTGCGGGTATACTAAGTGGGAGCTAAAGGTTCTGAACATACATCATACATGCATATACTCACGGCTATATTTCCCTAGAAGGGGTAACCAGAGCTACGGAAATATAAATTCCTCAGCCACTTTTGGAAGTTAAGTGGGGAAAAGATGGTAAAAATATAGGTTTTTGGTGATTGTTCTGAACCTTTCTAATATAAATAAATATAGTAAAATAAAGGTGGTGTTGATGATAGGTCTACAACCGCATCAACCAAAAATCGTTTAAAGAGTCCTTATACCCTTGATCACCTCTTACGAACACCCACGGGCAGAACCCCGAACCTACACAGCATTTCTAACCAGTTCTCGGATATGTAACTGAGAATCTATTATCAACACTGTTTCATTTAAACTTATGAAAAAAGCATTTTATTATCTGTGATTTCCCTCTATATTCAAACTTCTGTTTTACTAAGGTGACAAAGAGATTGATAATTCTAAACCCTTCATGATATTATAGTCTCGAATAAACTAAATTATATTATCAATGTTTCAACTGTAACTGTCTGATGGGTACAATTCAATTTATCACAAAAAGTAAGCTAGTCAAAACATATATCGGTCTGTGAGCAGTACAAGTCCAGAACTCAGCAAAACATTCGCACGCCAAATAAAAGTCGGGGAATATTCATATTGAAAAGTCGCGTATGTTTAATCTAAGTTACAATTGAACACGGTTCACAAATCAAGTTACTTGAATGGAACACATTTCGCGTTCCATCTACTATCGAAAACTTGTTTTATTTCGAGTTTAATTTGAAAAGCTGGTTCTGAATACGTTTTTGTGTTTGACCTGCGAGTGACTCACACTTTTGACAGGTCATGCCTTTTTGGACAGCGAGATCAATTAAGGGTCATGTCTAAAATAAGGCGAGAAACTAGTTGTTGGTAACAAATATCGTTTGGGGTTTGTCATCCTAATGTGTTCTGTATGAACTGTTGCAAACACTGAGTGACGAAAACAAATATTGTACGAATTTACAACATTTAGTAAATGACGTGAAAATATGATTTTGACATTTGAGTTGGTGCGAAATATTATGAAAATAGCCACTATAAATAAAAGATAAAACTAACTGACTGACTTAGAATCAACCCACAGCTGATACTGCTGCACCTGGGAACTTGAAATAATGTCCAGCGATTCTTTTTAGTATGTAAGTGAGCACTAAGAAAAGAATTTTAGTAATTCAACCCCTTTAATTTGTTTTAACAATAGTTTTCGATTAAATATTTTTAATGATTTGGGTAGGAGAAAGTTTTATTTTTTTCCCTTAAAGGGTAAAACAGGGCGATAAAGTTATATTATCGTTAGTGTATCGTAGCCTATTATCTAAAAGAACTATGATCTGTCTTCTCTTGTTATCACAATAAAGATGAATAGATAATAATGACCCAAGAGCATCATAACCAAATGATCTATTAAGAAATCAACAAACATTAAAATAAAAAGAAAATAAGCTATAACTTATTATCCCAGCCGCAGCCATTGTTTTTGTACTAAAAATTTCATTGTCCAACCGTAGAGGTCGGTATATTTTTATTTTAAACAAAGTTGTGCTACGACCGTCTCCCAGGAGCGCCGTAAGAAGAATTTACGCTTAGACTGGGGTAATAAAAAGGGGGTTGGCTTTTATTTGTAGCCTCATTGTCGAGGAACACTTTGGGGAGCAAACGAACTACGACGGAATTGTCTTTTGGCTTCTCCATTTGAATTAAATATTTGAAAGTAGAAGGTAATTTGTTGAATTGGTTTTTTTTGTTAAAATAATCTAAAAAACTGACAAGTGTCTGAGTTTAATTTAAGTATTACTGTGATAAATGAAGCGCACACTTCACTTTAAATAAAATCAATGTAAGCAAGATTCAGACTAAGAACTCTTAAAAAGATTAAGACGATTACTGTCTAGATTTTTTGGTTATCTTAGTTATTTTTATATAAGTAAATGTATGTATATATATTAGAAATAATATATCAGATATAATTAATCTCAATTGTTTAAATTAATACATTAAATTGATGCAGGTAAAAATATTTGAATCTCTGTCAACTCTTACATTAACAGCGTAAAATTTTGTTTACTGTTTGTAATGTCTTACATATTTTTTTTAGCATCACTCATATTTAGTTTAATGTTTTAATGCCTAAAAGGAACAGTCAGACTAAAAACTGGATCAAGCTCCTTTTAAGTTGCTCTTCTGTCAGGCAAAGATAAAAATAACGTTCACCCGTTCATATTTTACGAAGCCCCATACAGCGAAAAATTTGAATATTTCTAATTATGAATTTAACTGCCACTTTTTGTTAAAACAGGTGTCTCATTTTAGATGCAAACCTTTACTTTGGACCCTTTTGCTCTATAAAGATAACGGTCCCCATTTCGCCCCAGCTTATTTAAAGACATAAAACAGGCCCTTTTTAGGGTGGCAGGGTCTACTTATGTCGGGGGAGGGAAATGTGGGGTGGATTAGGTAAGGGCTTGTCTTGTTCTGAGCCGGTAGGGATTTTGAGCAGCCGCGGGCGTTGGTGTATCTCCCTGCCCACCCTTTGCGGTTTGAGGAGGACGAGGGTTTCGACAAATTATGGGTCCTCTTAAATATAAACTCGGGAACACTTGTGTGGTCACATACTGTTGTTTATCGATTTTTCCTTACAGTCAGTGATGTTAGTGGGGTATATAGTACATACATACATACATATAAATAATACACATATAAATAAATAAATAAATAAATAAATATACTCACGGCTATATTTCCCTAGAAGGGGTAGCCAGAGCTAAGGAATTATAAATTCCTCAGCCACTTTTGGAAGTTGAGTGGGGAAAAGATGGTAAAAATAAAGGTTTTGGCAATGGGTCTCCAACCGCATCGCCCAAAAAATCAAAGAAAAGCCCCAATACCCTTAGTCGCCTCTTACGACACCCGTGGGTAGAAAAGGGTAGCGACATTCTAAGCCGGCACTA
Organism: Bedellia somnulentella; assembly: GCA_963576735.1. Lineage (NCBI taxonomy): Eukaryota > Metazoa > Arthropoda > Insecta > Lepidoptera > Bedelliidae > Bedellia > Bedellia somnulentella. The sequence continues at coordinate 3,361,331 of OY755185.1, read as the reverse complement.
CACGGCAATTCGGCAATTGGGGTATATAGTGTAGGCTAGGTAAATAAGTATAGGCCCGTGCTAATTGCTCACTTAAACTATCTTATCGTTTTTTCATTTCAGTGCTCAGTTAATACTAGGACAGGACACGCAGTCATGTATGAGTCCTCACATAGTTTTGCTTTATTTCCTTTCCACATATATAAATATACGCACGGCTACAAACTGAAAAAGGGGTAGCCTGAATACAGAATAATAAATTCTTCACCTGCTTTTGAAAGTGAAGTTAGAAAAAGATTGTTAAATAAGGGATGGTTGGTGATACTTCTCCAGCCACATCGTCATATAATCACTAAAACGGCCCCAAAAGCTTGAAACTTGATGCTTATACTCTTCACTTTTCACCTAGTCATCAGCCTTTGGGTTGTTTTCATAATTTGCCTCAATAATTTAATATTGAATCCTTGTCATTTTCGCAAAATGTTCGTGAAGTAGCAAATCCGAAAGCAAAACCGCGCAGAACGCCCCAGATAATAACTCCCTTCAATTTGATAAGGGTTGTGATACTTTAGGGTATTTTATGGAGGCACATGCTATTTCATAATTTATATCACATTATATCTTTATATTTAAAATTATCGTTACATAAACTGAAATTTCATGCAGGATGTAAAATTTAATAAATTGAGTTCATTTCTTCACATTTTTTCTTGTTGCATATAAAAGTCTTAATATGTTTTTCTAATAAACTGTTGAAACCTAAAGAAACGGTTAATATAAAAGTGTTAATAGGTAGGTAAAGGTTAAATTTAAAAGATACTATTTTTTTACGATTACTATTTATGTAGCGACATGATAGTCCAGTGGGTAAGAACACCCGCCCGAAAAACAGAAGGGTGTGAGTTCCAATCCTGGGACGGGCCTACACCAATTTGTCTTTTCTAAAGTCATATGTGTGGTTAATTTATCATGGTTGCTAACGGTGAGGGAAAACATCGTGAGGAAACCCACATGGCTGAGTTGTACTTAGTCATGTGACAGTGTATTCGTACAAAACGGCGATAGGCCTGCCCCGTATCACGTGAGTACACTGTCTAAGCAAAACGTGGGTACCTTCTCTGGAAACTAGATGGCGCTTGCCATGTGAGTTCAGGAGTATTGGTACCTCTGCCAACCCCTTCGGGGATAAAACGGCGTGAACGTTTATGTTTATGTTTATATTTTTTTACTATACATTCCTTCCGAAAATCCAAATGTCACTTAAGAATTATTCATTTAAAAACGATGGCGCTACATTTTTACTATATTAATTAGTATGAATATATAAAATAAAAAAGATTTATTTGCCAAGTAACAGATTACACTATTTGTACTTAAACTAACGATCATTGTTTTACAAATTGTAATTTATAATGCAGCTATTCTTATCTTTTTATGGCATATTAAGAGGTCGAGTAGAAAAACAAAAGAATAATTTTTCCTTGTGGCTTGTAGTACAAAACAAAACAATAAAACTCTAGTACCTAAACTAGGCCGGGCCTGTATCTTAGGTACTAGTTTTTCCCATATATTTCATTAATTATTACATTTCAATTTAGATAACATATATATTTTAAGGAGCTAGGTAAGGTAGGAGCAGAGCGTTATTTTAAAGTTGGGTAGTTATGAATAATAATTTGGTTTTCTACAATAGTATTGTGATCCAATGAAATAGCGCGCGAGAGCGTGCGCGTCATAAAAATATGACGTGATAGTTAGACTACTTTGACTATGATGTGTTACAATTTTGTTTTTTGTCCTATTTTTATATTTTAAAGCAAAATGATAATTTTTATGCAAACTAAATGTTAACAAAAATATACATTTTATGATAAAAAATTGTTTTTATCAAAATGAGTAAAACGTACACAAGCGGTTACATTTTGGCGTTACTTCATGATTCTAAGATTAATCGGAAACATTTACATACGCATACAAATGCAAACAAACACACATACTTACACACTAAGTAAGTAGTAGTATTTTAAATGTAAAAAAATAATGCGAAAAGCAAAATGCCAATAACTTTTATTAAGGGAATTATACACTTATTAAACTTGTTGGTTAGAAAGTAGACAGTCAAAAATCATAGTTTTCAGACATCTTATTGTCAGTAATGGGCTAAATATTGAATGTTATCCATGATATTATTAGAAGTAAAATTGTGTTTTTCATAAAACGTAAAAAATATAATATTTGGGAGAAAAATAATTTGAGTCAAAAAAGAATATAATGAAAATCATTTGTAACTTCACTTTTCGCAAATAACAAAAGCACCCCTTTCATTTCCATCTCCCAAAAGTAGATAGTTAAAGCCAGCCCTGAATAAATTTTCCTCATCAATAAAATGAAAAGGGTTTTGTCCTTTGAAATAAAGGGATGTTTTTGTTATCTTGAGGATTGGCTAATTTGAGAATAACAAAGGGATTCGTTCTGGTTTATAGGAGGCTTTCGTTGGTGATGCTAATCAGGTTTTTGTAGCCCGGCGAGAAATTACAGAATTTTTTCTGTTCAAATTTCAACTTTAGAAAGGTTTTTGATGCATGAAAATTCGCGTATATTGGTTTATTTTATATACTTATTTAATTATACTCACGCCCATTTTTCTCATTGGGGTAGGCAGAGACTATCGATCACCACTTTGTACGATCCAGGCCAATCTCTTTTGCTTCTGTTACATTCATCATTCTTCTCTTACATGCTCTTTACTTTCACACACTCTATTTGGTCCAGATGTGTCCTCCGTGGTCGTCCTCTACTCACATTATCTTCCACGTTGGCTCTATAGATCTCTTTCACAAATTTACTGTCATCCATCCTCTCTATGTGCCCAAACCACCTTAACATTCCTTTCTCTATCTTGCACACTACGTCATCTTTCACACCTAAACGTTCACGAATCAGACACTATTTTTCACTCCGTCGCACAACCTGACATTACGTATACTTCTGAGGGATCTCATTTCCACTGCATTAACTCTTCTTTCATGCCTCTTTAATATAGTATCGATATTATAAATGAACACGCAAATCCCCTTTTTTTACTCTTTTCTTGTTTTATTTCACCCCTTGTCAAGCTATTTTTTACAGGTTCTTTTATGTAATATCAGATCAGACTACTATTAAACACATTGTTCATGACGCGCAAGACAAAAAAGGAACTGCTTTTTTCTGGTAATGTTTTATAGGTATACTCCTACTACTAGGTACAATTGGGTGTAAAATACGGATATTTTTTTTTACTATAAATTACTTCCGAGAATCCATATGTGACCTAAGAATTATTCATTTAAAAGTTATGGTGTTACATTTTTATTATAATATATAGTATATAGAGAGGATTCATAAAAGTTAATTGGTAAAAGAGATTTATAATGCTAATGTGTATGGTAATGTTAGTAGAGGACGACCTCGGAGAACACATTTGGATCAAATAGAGAGTGTGCTCAAAAAGGCAGGCTTCATTGACATCCATGAAAGATTGATGGATGTCAATGAAGCTTGAAAGATTTGCCAGGATCGTACAAAGTGGCGATCGATATTCTCTGCATACCCCAACAGGAACTGATATTGTGAGTATGAGAATGTATGTATAGTATAATTAAGTAAGTAGTAGTATAATCTTCTAGCTTTTTTTCTCTAGTTAGCACCCTCACATGTTATTGGTTTTAATACATAAATAAAAATACACAATTTTGAAATAAGTTAATCGAAACGATTGCTCGCCCCCTCTTGAATGCTTGCTTAGCGGACCGTACTTGCGATTGAGAGCAATGTTCAAAGTTAAAGGTATCGTATTAGCAAATAGAGGGTGAACCGAATAAGTTTTTTTTTCAATATGAATACTTATTACTGTATATCAATATATTATTATATCAACAGCTATTTACAACTATATTTTATTCACGTTCTACGATCAATTATAAAAAAAATATGAATTTTTAGAGCAAGATAATTTTGATCTCACATCTATTACAAACATGTCATATAGAGTCCAACTTTTCTATCCATCGAATTATAAAGAGGAAGAAATTTGTTTGTGTTTGTTGATTTAATAATAATAAAATCAATCCCACCAAAAACATTAAATGTAAAAAAAATGCCAAGTCTCTCGATGCAGTCTTTCCATCGTAAAAAGTTTTGAGATCTCATAGAAGCCAAGTCCTATTCAAAATATTTCGTAGTTATAAATCAACATTTACGCCCGATTTCTGAATTGAGTTTTCCAGCTAAAAACAACTTAAGTATCGTTCTGTCTCATTCAGTTGTTAAGATTGCAATGCGACAGAACGATACTTAAGTTGTTTTCAGCTGGAATACTCAACTCAGAAATCGGGCGTTAGTAATTGTATCAATAGTTTTCTTTATATTATAATTATAGTGACTTGGCAATGAGCACAAGAAGAAACAAATAAAACGGCATATTTGGAGGAGTTGAAAGTTACACACACCGCATGCGTAAACATTAATATCACAAAATTAATTTTCTTCTGGTTTATCCGTGTCGTCCCAACCGAATTTCGGCAACGGCAGTCAGTCTTAGTGCACTCTCGATTCATTTACTTTCATAAAGCGATGGCCCGTAAGGTATTCTTAATTATTGTATTGGAGAATGTAGTCGGTAGTGACCATCATGTTTCACACATAACAAATAATCTGATCACTGGTCTCGTCAGTAACATTTGCACATAATTCCAGGCAGCAAGCAGCTTTTAATTTGTGCTCATTGCCAAGTCACTATAATTATAATATAAAGAAAACTATTGATACAATTACTAAATGTTGATTTATAACTTCGAAATATTTTGAATAGGACTTGGCTTCTATGAGATCTCAAAACTTTTTACGATGGAAAGACTGCATCGAGAGACTTGGCATTTTTTTACATTTAATGTTTTTGGTGGGATCTCATTTATTTTTTGTAAGTGTATTTCTTTCTTTTACTTTTAGGTGACCTCACAATTTCTTGGACGTCAGGTACTGCTTTGCTTAGAACCCATTCTCTATCTCTATCTCTTTTGTTTCTTCTCTGAGGCTTCGTTACTTCTAAGGTAAGTCTGGGCGATATATACTTCGGAGTCGATTATATTCAGCTATTGCTGTCTTCTGAGCTTTGATACTACTAAAATTCCCTAATATCGTTTGACGACTGAAAACTCCCATATATGCTGTATGACAACGAATGAAATAAACACGACCCATCTCCAGGAATAGAGATGACTCTGTGTGGACAAACGTCGTCATTTATGTACAATATTTCACGTTCCATTACACTATATTTACAATTACTTCTATAACAATAGGGCTTAAACTTATATATATATGCAAACTAAATAGAACTAAACTAACTAACAAATAACTAACTAAATAAATATATATCTACTAACTCACAAACTATAACTAAACTAAACTAAATAACACGTAAAGTTCTCCGAATATCAATTATCACTACAATATTTTTTAGTTTCGAAATGGGTTTTCATAGACAGATGGCGCTATCAAATGAAAATTATCGAATTATTTTGACGTACTACTTACACTGCGCTTTGTAACGAAACCATAGCGCGATTCAGACAGGTACAACGCCATCTATCGAGCGCTCATACAATATTTATCGCAATACAATGGAGTTTTAGCTTTATTAATTTAATGAACTTTATGTATTAATTTGTATTAATGATAGTCTATGTATTACATTTATATTATTCTTTTCTATTCTATGTATGTATTCATCCAATTGAATAGGTACTTGAACAACGAACAAAGTTAACAATGCAGTCAAAATCCATACATAATGTTCTTGCCAAACCGCAAATATAAAATTGTTTTCTATGGCATATAATTTTTTAATGTTTTTATAATTTTTCCTTTATATGTGGCTAATGACCTATCTTGGTGCACAATTTGAAGTTTCTAAGTCTGCTAGAAGTACCTTAGATTTTTGATGATCTGTCAGTGAATCAGTGAGTCAGTGAGTGACAAAATGGTGTAACTTTGATCGACCGTAACTCCTAAACTATTAATTCATTTGGCGTGTAATTTCGAACGTAAGCTTGTTCTAATGCCTACTATTATTCACTGAAAACCTGAACTCCTAGCTTTGTCCACGTCGAAGATATAGGGGGGGGGGCGAAACAGCCGCGAACCGCTTCGAGAAAACATGGTACGGCCGTGCCCGTTTTGCTCGAGACTTGGCAGGGGCACTGCCGTGCCCCCAGATAAAAAATTAAAGTCATATATTATCACGCTTAATCGTGTAAAAATTCTGGGATTTAAAAAACTTAGGTATTTAAAAGATATCCATCACATTCTATTTCCGACTATCCATTAGTTAGTAAATAAATATATATTTTTTTATCATTTGTTAAGAATTTGGATATCAACAACTTTAATCCTTTCACAATCCCATACTCGTATACCTCGATTTGTAAGCCCCCGAATCCCTGGAGAACCTTGCCGTATGATCTTCCAGTGTCCATGTCGACGAGGGTCGTCGAAGATGTCAGGTGCAGACAGCGGTTCATCCACCTCAAGTGACCTGAGTGATTGGTGAATTAATTAATTTGTCTTGTAGTAGGGTGATACTTGCTTTGGGGAGGCTGGTATTACGTGGTGCGGTGTTGAGCTGAGCAATGGCAATACCTACACTTCTTCCTTAAATATAATGTAATATTTTTTTCTTTAAATCATTACAATATATTTTCTCAGGTATTTTTGGTAAGATTTTATCTCCTTATTTTATCATATTTAAAAGTACGGATGCATCGCAATTAAAAATTATAGTTTCTGAGGCTATATTATTTTATGTTATGATTTCTTAAAAAATTGATGTTTTTTCTATAGAAATAAATATATCGATGATATTTTTATTTTCTAGATAACTTGCCAATATTCTATTCTATGTAATAAACTCTGGCAGTGTCAATTGTAGGCGTCATATTATTTTCGAAAGTGGGAGATTGGAATTAGAAAATAATGAATTTCAGGAAATAAGAGAGGTTTGTCAAGATCTTATAAAGTGGTGATCGATTTTTATACCTACTCCAATAGGAAGTTATGGCATAAATATGTGTTTGTTTGTAAAAGGGAAAATTAACCTGTCTATATAGCTCCCTTATTTTTAGCAATAAAAGAAAAACCAAGGTGTATCGAACTTAATTACAATATACTACTCGTAATATATACTCTATTGTAAAGTAAATTTAAACATTTTTTTTGTTATTAGTAGATTATAGTAAAATTTCTGTATTTAGTTATTGTTATTGTATTGTGTGTGTATTAATGTGAAACATGATCGAATTAGGTATATACCTGTAATGTTTATGTTTTTATAAATAAATAAATAAATAAATAAATAAATAAAGAGGTTGTTAAAATACCTAGCTTAAAAGTGACTCAACCGATTAACAGTAGTAAGTCACTTAGAATAATTGAAACAAGATAACAAAGCTAGTAAACAGATCGTCCTGTCTGGAATCGATAAGGCATCTCTAAAAATAAATGTACGCTCAGCTTAAATATGTAAGCGGCGGCAACGAAGTGCTCCCCGTTTGTATTGGGAGACTTCGATAAGATATACCCTCAAAAATATTATTCGATTTATCATGTATATATATACTCACGGTCATAAATCCCAAAAAGGGTAGATAGAAAAGTTGAGTAGATCAGTTTTGTAAAAAAAAATAGTGGTGGGTCAGCAACCGAATGGAGTATCAAGTCCCAATGCCCTGAGTCACCTTTTACGACATCGGAAGGAAGAAACGTGTTAGTGTTATTCGGTGCTTAAAATTTAAAGATCTTGTTTCCTAGTTGGTAATTTGTATTTTGTAACGTGACATTTCCACCTGATGTACAGAGTATCCACATTTTGCTTGGACTGTGTACTCAAGTGATAGGTACACATGTACTATTTAGATGATAGGATCGCCGTTTTGTACGAATACACTGTCACTACACTAAGTACAACTAAGCCTTCTGACAACTTTCTCTCGTAGTATTCAGACTATTACCATAAGTATTTGTGAACATACTGATAGATTTCTTAGTTATCCCTTTAATAATTTAAATTAACTTCAGAACAGTATCTGACTGTGAACACTAGGCAAGCAGGCGGGCTCAGATGGTTGCAGATTACATGAGAATAGATTTAATTGGGTCTGTGGCGACGGGGAGACAAATTGAGGCAAATTTATACGAGTCTTGTATTATCTCTGCTGCTTTAGAAGATATCGATTCACTTTACTTCTCTGATTAAAGTTTAAAATTATTACGGGAAAATAATGTGGTACTAATGAATAATATTGATGTTTATTGTGCAGTGTATATTTGATGTGCATTGCAGTTTTTTGGTTAGGTTAGGTTATACTAGTCGAAATTATAAAAATGTAAGTTAAAATACTATAATACTATCTTTTCCCCACACAACTTCCAAAAGTGGCTGAGGAATTTATAATTCCTTGGCTCTGGCTACCCCTTCTAGGGAATTACAGCCGTGAGTATATGTATCTATATGTATGATGTATGTGTAATTTAAAATTATGAATTGAAGTTCATGCGGTTTATACAAAAGGTTCAAATAAGTTATTTTACTTCTCGACATTGTTAAATAAAAGAAAAAAATGTTTTATACTTACTTACTCAAAGGAGGGGATGGGGGGAGGAGGATTCATTGTTACACATCGTAAAAATTTAACATTATAAAAACATTTTTTTTATGGAACTCGAAACTACATATTCGAACAGTAGTGTTGTTATTTATAAGAAGTGACATTCATTTAATCGTATATGTTGAGCTCTAATGTAACCACTAAGCTAACTAATTTAATTACATGTGTTAGTACTGAAGTAAATAACATTGCTCGAAAACTAAACAGACAATAGTTTATTTTAAACATTTTACAGGCGTCCAAAATTTAAGCTTAGTTAATTTAAGTTTTTGAGCTACTTATTGTGACAAGCATATGTGATACAGATTGGGTAGACACCGGTTGGTTTACTTCAGAATCCCGCCTCTTTTAGAAATAATATTGTCAATGGCCTCTCAAAACGTTCTACTGTGTTTTTGTCTGCTCATTTAAAATTTATAAAGATCCGAACCTATACTTTTACCGTCTATCATAGCATTCTGTAATAAAGGTGAAAGTATTTATATTGCAATAACATACAAAGTAAGTCTATTTGTTATCACAATAAATAACAAATTCATCATCATGTACAGAAGTATATTTTTTTCAAATATAAAAAAAAAGTGAAAAAAAAAAACTCTTTTCATATTAATGAAAGAAAAGCAATACCGAAAATTTCCTTTACGTCAAAGGCCATCGATCACCGCACATTATCAAGTCTGTGGACAACTTTGCGTTAGGAAACAGCTGTGATGGATGATCGTGCTAGACGCAGCTGCACCTTACTTAATTGCTACTCTCTATATAAATTACACTGTCCTAAACAAAAAGAAATAGAAAATAAACTGAACACTTCTGGCCAGAGAGAATTTAAATTGTCGGTTTACAAAAAGAATACAAAATTAGATTTCGCCTACAAAAGGAGCTTCCGCTGAAGTAAATCCGTTGTCCTACTAATTAATTCCTTATCCGTATACCTGGAACAATCGACCTAAAAACAGAGCTTTGGAAAGCTTACAAAATTCTCTCGACCGTAACATCAACTCCATTGAATCAATTTAAACTTGGAACGAAATCACAATCTCAGAGGGTGCGCCCCTAATTATCCTGCGCAAAGGATGAGGGCCTCAGCTACAAAACAAAATTTGCGGTCCAAATTTATTTTATGCAATTGAAATAGGTCTTTATGGCATTGTGATAGAAACTATTTATTTTGGCAAAACGCTCACTCGAAATATATTGTAAGTTTGCAGAAATAAGCGTCTGTTTTAGGCAGGAGCGGTGTAAGGTTTTCCAAAATGGCGACTGGAACGTGATGGTAAGACTACGGGTGTGTTTATTAAATCTTCGTTATTTATGAACGATTTTGGGATCATGTAGCATATGCTGTGTTGTAATTTATTGCTTTCATTTTGTACGATTAAAAAAAGTTTTGAATGGGGATTAGTTAGTAGCTGGATATATGTGGTATCGCTCAGCGGAATTTATATAAAGTATGTATATTTAAAGGTCCTTAAATGAAGTGATTTGGGATAACACCTTTTTATAACTTAACAGTTAAGGCATAACTATCAACTTTCTTCTATTTGTGATATGTCATTTTTATTTATTTTATTTTAATAGGGACATCAACAGCACACAAACAGATAAGTTACAATGAGATTAATACAAAGAAAAAGCCAATAACAGACATCCACAGAAAATGTTATAAATACTGAAGCTGTATTTAAAATATAACATTATCGAGATTTAAAATTGTTATACTGTAAGACATTCATAAATAAAATTGATAGTAACTTAATATCACATACATATTCACGGCTATAATTCCCTAGAAGGGGTAACCAGAGCTAAGGAATTATAAATTCCTCAGCCACTTTTGGAAGTTGAGTGGGGAAAAGATCGTAAAATAAAGGTTTTTGGTGATGGGTCTCCAACCGCATCGCCCAAAAATCCAATAAAAAGCCCCAATACCCTTAGTCGCCTCTTACGACACCCGTGGGTAGAAAGGGGTACGACATTCTAAGCCGGCACTACACGGCATAACTTAATATCACTTAATAGATTTTCAACTAGAATTTATATCTCCTGTAACTAAGCTTATTCCACTTGGAGTCTTTATTTTAACGTGAAAATGTTTGATTGAAGTATAATGAGTTTCCGACTCCAGAACATTCTCTAACACATCTCAACTAAGCTTTTAAACTTTCAGAGCGGACTGCAAAGCTTCTAAACTTTAAGCTCGTCGCTCATTTATTATTCTAAGCTGGAGTTATGTGCCGTTGGGAAATTAACCTGAATAATATTAAATAGTAATTTACTTGGTTTTTATCGTGGAGTACGTTTTTTTTTATTTGAGGTAAGATATTTCTATTCTTGTTATTGGTTTTAGTTTTATACTTTCAGATACATAGTAACTAATGTCTGGTTTGAATAATATTTTCTCTACTCGTACATGAGAGGCGTGTTGAAATAGATAAAAAGCTTTATATTTATTTCGTTTTTGTGTCGGTTTAAAATTGGCAAGGACATATTCCTTCTGTAAAGGTATTGAGGCATTTATGTGTTTGTTTGACGATGTGTCTGGAGACCCATATCCAATCCTTTGTTTTACAATTGTTTCCCTGTCAATCGGCACCCTCTATAGGTATATTTTTCAATAATCACTGCAAATTAAGATGCGATGCCAATATGCTCATCTTCAACTTTTACTTATGAGAAAATACAATTGCTGTGTAGTGTCGGCTTAGAATAGCACTACCCCATTTCTTCCGGTGGGTGTACGTAAGAAGCGACTAACGGTATTGGGGCTTTTAAGGGATTTTTGGGCGTTGCGGTTGGAGACCCATCACCAACGACCTTTATTTTTACCATCTTTTCCCCACTATCATTTCCAAAAGTGGCTGAGGAATTTCTAATTCCTTAGCTCTGTCTACCCTTTCTAGGGATTTACAGCCGTGAGTATATGTATGTATGTATGTATGTTAAAATTGGCAAGGACATATTCCTTCTGTAAAGGTATTGAGGCATTTATGTGTTTGTTTGACGATGTGTCTGGAGACCCATATCCAATCCTTTGTTTTACAATTGTTTCCCTATCAATCGGTGACCTCTCTAGGTATATTTTCCAACAATCACTGCAATTTAAGATGCGATGCCAATATGCTCATCTTCAACTTTTATTTATAAGAAAATACAAAAGAACGAGACATTTAAAAAAACGTATTTTGGCTTAAAAGCTCAAACGCTCAATTTGGAGAAACTTAGATTGGTATAGGTAGAGCAAGGAGTTTTTCACATCGATTAGAATATGTATCGTAGAGGAAGTAACATTTCTAGGGACCATATATATATAAACAAATCTTTGCTGTGTAGTGTCGGCTTAGAATAGCACTACCCCTTTTCTTCCGGTGTTTGTACGTAAGAGGCGACTAACGGTATTGGGGCTTTTTAAGAGATTTTTGGGCGATGCGGTTGGAGACCCATCACCAACAACCTTTATTTTACCATCTTTTCCCCACGCAATTTCCAAAAGTGGCTGAGGAATTTCTAATTCGTTAGCTCTGGCTACCCCTTCTAGGGATTTATAGCCGTGGGTATATGTATCTATATCTTTAATCTTGACAACGACTACGCATATAACTTTGTGTGTGTGTGTGTGGCGCGGTAACGACAGGAATTATCTTATGAAAGAATAAATAATGAGGGATAACTCAGACTACTCAAGCAAGGATTGCCAAATATTTCTTCTTTTATTTGTGTATTCACTTTATATAACAATATATTGCTGTGCAGTGTGGCGTATCATGTAGAAACCCACGTGGACTAAATACATTTGGTCATGTGATATTGTATTTGTACTGAACAATAATGCCAATAACAGACGCCAATATTGTCACATGATTTTCAGAAGTTACTAAAACTCTGCCACCCCTTTGGAGATTTAAGGCGTGAAAGCTTGAGTGTTGATAGTACATGTAACTTGCAAATAAAATAAACTTGAAACCACAATTGTTTATTTAACGGTTTTATTTTAAGAAGCCATTCAGTTACAACATATTTCGCTGCTGTGTGTCCAGTTTTCAGTTCTCCGAATTCTGACATTTCCTTTTTTTACTTTTAATTAAAACTCAAATTGTTGGTGTTTTAAAGGTATTCTCTTGAAATTTACAATAATGCTGAAAAGAAAAATATTCTCTTTAGTAATTTTAAAATCAATAATGGTTATTAGTCTTTGTAAGAGTAGAATTGAAATCATTATGTTCGGATCTTTCCGTTTATCAAAATCATATATCGTTTTCTAGTGTTGTGTCGGCTTAGAATAGCACTACCACATTTCCTCCCATGGATGACCGTAAGAGGCGATTAAGGGTATCGGGACATTTTATGTGATTTTTGGGCGATGCGGTCGGAGTACCATCACATAAAACATTTATTTTAAATCTTTTCCCCACTTCCAAAAGTGGCTGAATAATTTTCTGATTTGAAGCTCTGGCTACCCCTAGAGATTTTATAGCCGTGTGTATGTGTATATATGTACGTTGTCTTAAATACTTAACATACAAATGAAAAGCTTATACTTCATCTTATACAATCTGTTTGATTTATAAACTAATTCAGTATATTTTTTTGCAGTTTCGATGTCTATGATCGAAGCAGTCATTGCAAAAAGGACCAGAAAATTTATATTAATGTTTCGGCAGCCTTCCCCAAAATTTGAGGGAAGCCTTTGTGTTCAGACAAAGGGAATGATAAATAAAGGGAGCCGTGGCGATAGAACGGTTACTTTCCACTCGTTACAGAATATATCAAGTAGATGGACACTTTTGACGTCAAAAAATTATAACTGAGCTACTAATTGGAAAACCTAACGTGACGTAAAAGTATATTTTTTTTAGTAATTCTGTGTCTCCTTTTGTAACATTTTGGGTTAAGTATTTATTATGCCGTGTAGTGTCGGCTTAGAATAGCACTACCCCATTTCTTCCGATGGGTGTACGTAAGAGGCGACTAACGGTATTGGGGCTGTAAGGGATTTTTGGACGATGCGGTTGGAGACCCATCACCAAAAACCTTTATTTTACCATCTTTTCCCCACTCAACTTTCTGAACGTGGCTGAGGAATTTCTAATTCCTTAGCTCTGGCTACCCCTGCTAGGGATTTATAGCCGTGAGTATATGTATGTATGTATATTTTATTATTAAAGTATATTTTAGTATAATATATTTTAAGGTATATTTAACTTATTACTAATAAATAAAGAATAAATAAACGAAAGAAAAAATTCGACACAGGCGGGAATCGAACCCGCGACCTCGGGTATACGCCCCGACGCTCTGCCAACTGAGCCGCCGTGTCAATTGGCTGCCAGTGCGAAATTCGGGTTCGATTCCCGCCTGTGTCGAAATTTTTCTTTCCTTTATTTATTCTTTATTTATTAGTATTTATTCATGAACAAAAAGATTTAAAATATTTAACTTATGTTTTTTTTAGTAGTAAAGAGAAGCATATGAGTTAAAAACTCTTAATGGTTGTATAGACCTTATATTTTATTAGGATTCCCTCTTTGTACTATACAGACACATACTCAAGACTATTATGTCGAAAAGAGGCAAATTACACTTTAGAATGGCCATCAGAAGAAAATAAGTTGTGATGCTAAAATAACGCATATAGGCATATTAAATAATTTATGTTCGTAACAGCATATCAAGCAACCATATTACTCGTAGTAATAGATTATATTTGGTATTCTCGATCAATTTATTACCCAAAACTTACGACAGTAACTTGCAATGCTTGCATAAACAATAAAAATGGTCACTCTTACCAAAAAACCCGATTTTATCTAAATTCCCAAACAAATTAAAGCTTTTAATTCAAATTTCCTATTTCAAAGTTAAAACAAGCTTTCCAGAAACGTATTCAAACATTCGTGACCCGACCATTCTTTACACAAGTCTTTCCCGTCCAGGATTTATATTCAGTGGGTACTTCACCCGGCTCAAGAGACCCATAAATAACCCCATCTTTCAGACCCACCCAACCCCTTTTAGGGTCAGTTGACCCCCTCGGCCGCTAACGGCTAAGGTTACCCACACGAGGGAAGGGAAGATGAAAGAATACCCACATATATCTTTTTCGAAGTACTGCCGTTTGAGAATTTTAATTTAGCAAAAAGGTCGAGCTTTTGTTGGCCGAAATGAGGTTTAATTTTAATGATTTGTTATTAGGTTTATGTTGATTAAAAAAAGTAAGATATAAAATTTGTAGCTAAAAAAGTGTTATGGTAAACTAAAATGTGATTTAAGATGATGGTCTATTGTTTATTTATAAGTAAACATAACTTAAATGTCTAACAAAGTTATGGAATTACTGTTTCTTCCCCCATGATATACAATATATTACGGCATATATAAGGGTTGTTTGCACTAAATGGCAAATAAAAAATTATTGGTGATGAATTTCTAATCAGTGATAGTGCCATTTTAAAACAAAATAATTTACAATAAATAAAGAATAAATAAAGGAAAGAAAAATTTCGACACAGGCGGGAATCGAACCCGCGACCTCGGGTATACGCCCCGACGCTCTGCCAACTGAGCCACCGTGTCAATTGGCTGCCAGAGCAAAATTCTTCTATCCTTTATTTCTTTTACACGTTTAAGTAGTGTTTGCGTTTCCTACCTCCGTATTTGAACTAATTCGGAAGGTACTGTGTCGAAATTTTTCTTTCCTTTATTTATTCTTTATTTATTAGTAATAATCCCCACATGAGGTTTTCATGAACAAAAAGATTTAAATTAAAATGATTTACAGTTAAAACGCTTTTATAGAATTCATAAGTACATTGTCATTGTCAAATCCACTAATAATTACTCACACTCCTTTATTATTTTGCGATAGGATTCCGTTTTGCAGAACTACACTGTTGCATAAGCATAAGTATCTTTTGTAGATTCATGAGCATACTAGAATTCCGATGAAATATATGTGAAAATTTAGCCATTGGTTTGTCGAGTTAACTGAAACTATTTTGCTATCATAAATAGGATTAAAGGAACTGTGTATCGATAGGCATTTTAAATATGAATATGCCAAAAAGCTACGAAACAACACTTTTTGGAATAAAATAATCAAAAACAAAACGTAAGGACTGGAGTGAAAAGTTTTTACGAATTTTCATTAAAACTTTTCGGCCCCAAACAAAGAATATTCATATTAAAAAAGTCCGGCCGTTCGGGCCAGATAAATATCTCCAGCCTACGAAAACGGTTGAAATTACAACTGAACGAAAACACTCTATTACCACAAGACCACAACAGATACTGGTATATTTTTATTTTCCATTTTAAGTAGAAAAAAAACTTACAAACGGACGCGAGTGACGATGTTGAGTTATTTATATTGAGTTTATATTGGGTTGTGTAGTGTCGGCTTAGAAAAGCACTAACCTGTTTTAGTATTTTACTTACTACTTACTTAAGACTTTTGCGATTGCACATTACAATTAAAGCAACTATTGATTTTGGGATATTTAATCGCGTGTTATATTATAACATGTTTTTTAAAACTCCGATGTTTCGAGAACTTTTCATTTATCATGGTGACGGAAAGAATTATTTGTCCCGTCAGGTACCTTACGAGTACGAGGCCACAAAGAGATTGTGGGGTATTTTAGATAATTGTTAGGTAGTAAATAATAAAGGCTGGCGTCCGAAGTATGAAGAATAAAAGAGCATGTATGAAAAGATTGATGGATGTAAACGAAGCTAGAGAGGTTTGTCAGGATCGTGCGAAGGGGCGATCAATAGTCTCTGCCTACCCCAATGGGAACTAATGGCGTGAGTATATGTATGTATGTATAATTAATATATGTCTCTTACTTTTTAGTTAAGTATAAAAAATATTTCACTTAAAACTTAAAGTTTTAATAAATCCACATATTACTGAATAGGTATAAGTTTACATCAAATCGCCTTCGCCTATTTACAATTTAGCAGTATCCGCGTTAGATTTCTAACGTGTAGCAAATTATATATATTATAACGAGAAATGAAAATTTTGTTTAATTTTAAACACTCCCCAAATTACCTAATATAAGTTTAAATCAAACCGCCTTCGCCGATTTACAATTTAGCAGTATCTGCGTCAGATTTCTAACGTGTAGCAAATTATATATATTATAACGAGAAATGAAAATTTTGTTTAATTTTAAACACTCCCCAAATTACCTAATATAAGTTTAAATCAAACCGCCTTCGCCGATTTACAATTTAGCAGTATCCGCGTCAGATTTCTAACGTGTAGCAAATTATATATATTATAACGAGAAATGAAAATTTTGTTTAATTTTAAACACTCCCCAAATTACCTAATATAAGTTTAAATCAAACCGCCTTCGCCGATTTACAATTTAGCAGTATCTGCGTCAGATTTCTAACGTGTAGCAAATTATATATATTATAACAAGAAATGAAAATTTTGTTGAATTTTCAACACTCCCCAAATTACCTAATAAAAGTTTACATCAAACCGCCTTCGCCGATTTACAATTTAGCAGTATCCGCGTCAGATTTCTACCGTGTAGCAAATTATATATATTATAACGAGAAATGAAAATTTTGTTGAATTTTTAACACTCCCCAAATTACCTAATATAAGTTTACATCAAACCGCCTTCGCCGATTTACAATTTAGCAGTATCCGCGTCAGATTTCTACCGTGTAGCAAATTATCAAATCCGTGGTGCGGGCCCGACACGCTGACAGCCACCGAAATAACAAGCAGAAAATGCAAGGTTTGTGAACAGCTCACTACACTGTAAGTAACTGGCCTGCAAACATCTGTCCCGTGAATTTTGCTACCGTTTTATTGAAATTAAGGCTACCGGCTGGTACTTGAATTTATGTAATAGTTAGTAGAATATATGTAATAATAGTACGAAAGTCGACGAATTAATTTATTACTAGCTGGTGCCCGCTGCTTTGCGCACTCTACTGTTTTGTTTTTTTTAATTATATATCTTTAAAATAGACGGAGTTTTATACAAAGTTTCACCCTATTTTAACCTGCATACGGATGTAATTGTCAAAAATCCTTTCTTAGCGGATGCCTACGTCGTGAAATCTACCTGCATGCCAATTTTCAGCCAGATCCTTGTGTTGATGTGACACCTTTTAGTTTTATATATTTAGATTATTATTTATTAGCCACCTAAACTTTTAAATAGGTTAAACAAAATATATTCTGGAGGTTCAAAATCATATTAAATATTGTAGAAGACCTAGAATTGTAGACCAACACGACAATATAGGAATCTTGTTAAAAATAGGATTCTGTACTTTATAAGTCTTTATAAATCTGGCTGCTAATGCCAAATGCTATAGCAGAATTTTATTTCATACACGGGAGAATTGAGGACGCTTAACTACAAACCACCACCCATCATCCTTTCATATCACTTCTGCACACAACTATTGTATGTCGCCGAGGAATTTTTGCTTCTAGAGCACTGACTACCCCTCAATTGAGTTTAAAGCCTTTTCAAATCCTATAACTACTACTTCATACATATACAAGAACGCTACTACCATCTTATAAATAAAAAAAACTCTCAAATTTCAACCGTTGACGCCGTATATCCTCAAAGGGGTTGAAAGAGTTACTAATTCTTCTTAATATCACGTGACATTGTCACCTGGTGCTCAGAGTTACCACGTTTTGTTTGCACAGTGTACTCACGTAATAGGGGCAGGCATATCGAAGTTTTGTACGATTACAATGCATCTTATAAATAAATATATCCACATTTATGTGGATCGTATATGTGATTCGAAGTGAGTTCCCACCGTAGACCGCAACCGCCGCCGCCGTCTACGAACGCAAGCAATCCTTCTCAACAAAGGCATGAAGCGCGGCGGGGCGCGGCGGGGCGCGGCGCGCGGGTGTGAACAAATTTTACATAAAACTGAGAATCGGAACTTTTGTACAATTACCGCTGAGCCGCAGCCGGCTTCCTCTCGCCAGTTTATGGTAACGTTAGCACAAGCAGTGATTGCTGAATATTAGTTAAGAATATATTATTATTTACTCAAACTCAACCTTTCAGCGCCGTATATCCTCGAAGGGATTTGCAGAGGTATTACTTTTGAACATCGTGTGACATTGTCACCTGGTGTTCAGAGTACCTACGTTTTGCTTGAATAGTATACTCACGTCATAGGGGGCAGGTCTATCGCCGTTTCATACGAATGCACAGTCACATGACTAAGTACAATTCAGGCATGTGGATTTCCTCGTGGGAAGAGTGTTTTAACTTAGTTCAAAGGATCGATATCACTTTCAAATATTAACATTGTGTACTTAATAAATCTTCATATTTTAAAACATTGTTGTTTATATGCACAGATCAAGGAAGCCCCAAGAACACTAACTGAACGATATATTTAATGTGATATAATACACATATAAATTACATCCAAGACTAAGAAACAATCATTAATGCTTATCACATAAATGTTCCTCTGCGGGGATCGAGCCCGCAACTTCCGGACCGAAAAGCTAGTGACCTATCCACTCAGCCACGGACGTCAAAACATCAGCATGTGAAATTTTGGTTTCCTAGTATTCAGAGTATCCACGTTTTTTTTACAAAAAATATATTATTGTCGCATAATGAGCAGAGCATGCTGACGGTACCCTCAGAAGCCGCACATAATTTAAAGGCACCAAAGGATAGAAACGCTGTCTAACTTTGCACTTTCCTCGTATTTTACACCTAATGGATATTTATGAGTGGTCTCAACTTTAAAACGAGACCTAACTTGTTAATTGCTCCTGTAGACCACCCACCACTTTGCTGAGAGCAAATATTAAATAATGTAATGTCATAGTTGTTGATGCAAGCGTTTGCGAACGACGAAAATATTCACTATGGAAATGTGCTTGAAAATTATGGAGCGAATGGTAAATGGGTTCCTGTTTAAAATAATTAGGCATTTTTTAATAATATGCTCAGATTTGTGTAATTTTTGTCACAGAATATGGAAAAATCATGAGGGAGCAATATAGACATAAACACAAAATTAATAATATAAAAGAATCTGTTTAACTATTTACTGAAAAGTAAAATCCCACCAAAAACATTTTTGGTGGGATTTCATTTCTTTTTGTAAGTTGTTTTGTTATTTTTTTTAACTAGGAGTACGTATATATATCTGGAGGCATCAAGTTTTAGTTTTAGTGCGCTTCGCTTGGCTCGTCTTGGCGGGGGAGATTTCAACAATTATGTATTTTAACATACATACATACATACATATACTCACGGCTATAAATTCCCTAAAAGGGGTAGCCAGAGCTAAGGAATCAGAAATTCCTTAGCCTTTTTTGGAAGTTGCGTGGGGAAAATATGGTAAAATAAAGGTTGTTGGTGATGGGCCTCCAACCGCATCGCCCAAAAATGCCTTAAAAGCCCAAATACCGTTAGTCGCCTCTTACGTACACCCACCGCAAGAAATGGGGTAGTGCTATTCTAAGCCGACACTACACAGCTATGTATTTTAAGTTCAATCATTTTTTGTTTCTTTGCGTTCGATCGATGAATTAGGCTTCACAAATTATGAACAAAGTGATTAATGGAGTAATATTACATTACGTAGGCATTTATTTGATTACTAGCTGACCCCACAGACTTCGTACTGTCAAAAGTGTAGACTTTCACGACGTCAAACTGAAATATTTAACTGACCCGTTGAGGGTCTCTGTCATGCGATGAGAAAAAAGGTGTTTTTCATAGTGTCCTCACATATTTTCCACTTTATAAATTTTATTTTTTTAAGTATAGTAGTTTCGGCTGTGCATTGATTCTAAGTCAGTCAGTCAGTTTGGCCATTTTTGAAGAAAATTTATTGATCCCTTAATTTTTCTGTGATAAAAAGTGTCCTAATAAATAAAAGATAAATAAAGGAAAGAAAAATTTCGACACCGGCGGGGTTCGAACCCGCGACCTCGGGTATACGCCCTTGTCGCTCTGCCAATTGAGCTACAGTGTCAATGGCTTCCAGTGCGAAATTCTTCTATCGTTTGTTTGTTTTACATTTTTTAAGTAGTGTTTGCGTTCCCTACCTCTGATTTTTTTACAAATTCGGAAGGCCACTTGTCTACCTTTTCTTTACTATCACATAATTTGAATGTTTTTGACATGTATGTGATACAAAAAAAAAATCTTTCCTTAATTTATCTTTTATTTATTAGTAATAATCCAAACATGAGGTTTTCATGTCATTCAAATTAAAAAGTGTCCTATTGTGTTAATTGGGATCATTACCTAGCTTCCTGTAAATTTTATTTTAAATACGTTCTGTGAGTTAGGCTTCATTTAGCTACAAACACACAAACATCTAAACTTTCACATTTATAATATTAATAGGATATTTTTTCTCGCCGCCCGGCCAGCGCAGCGTCTTGTCTTGCGCTTCATTCACGGGTGTCAATTTTTATACGGAGTAATTTTAAAATTGTATTATCTCCTAAGATGTTAATTTAAATTAAGTGATGTCAAGGACAATTTTGTTCGCAATTAAATACTCTTAATCAACAACATATTTATTTGGATAAGGATTAATATTATATTGATAAAACATTATGGCAAATAATTATAATAATAATAAAAGCATTTATTTGTCTTTCTTCAGCACATAACATGAAATAAACAATAAACAATAAAACATTGAAGAAATCATGAGAAAAAGCATGTACTTGTTTAAGTTAAATTGTAAATACCAGTAAATAGTTCAATGAGTTCAATAGAATTTTTAAATTCTTAGGATTGAAAAATCAATAGAATTTTTAAATTCTTAGGATTGAAAAATCAATTAGATTAGTAATTATGCATTTCAAACAAGATTATTTTTTGTTTTTTGTCGTTCAAGTACGAGTAGCGGAATTTTAAGTATTCGTTATAAGAAAATATTTCTAATTAATATTCGATGACATAAAATTACTTAATACTTAAAAGAACGTGTAGTGCCGGATTAGAATGTTACTACCATTTTCTATCAACCTCCAAATGTGGCTGAGGGGTTTTTAGCTCTAAAGCTCTGGCTACCTCTTTTTGAGATTTATTGCCGTGAGTATATGAAGATGTATGTATGTAAAAGGAACGAGGTGATGACATATATAAGAACTATATGTCCTATGATGATCCAATGTGTTTAATATTCTTGTATTACATACATACATATATACTCACGGCTATAAATCTCTAGATGGGGTAGCCAGAACTAAGGAATGAGAAATTCATCAGCCACCTTTGGAAAGTTGAGTGGGGAAAAGATGGTAAAATAAAGGTTGTTGGTAATGGGTCTCCAACCGCATCGCCCAATAATCCATTTAAAGCCCCAATACCGTTAGTCTCCTCTTACGTACACCCACCGGAAGAAATGGGGTAGTGCTATTCTAAGCCGACACTACACAGCTCTATGTCACATTCTTGTATTAGTCGAGCATTTTCTCAACAAATCTCAGTAAGATATTTAATTGAGTCCAACTACAAACTAACTTCTACGCACACGTTTGAACTTCTGATTGGATTTGTTTCTTGTTTGAGATGAACGTTATGAGTTTTTTTTACATTTATATTACTATCAGAAAGTCTATCATCTAAAAAGATTAAAATAATAGTTGTATCAAATACTTTAGTTGTGACTACTAAATTACTTAGATTTACATAACATAACATAAACATAAACGTTCACGCCGTTTATCCCCGAAGGGGTTGGCAGAGGTACCAATACTCCTGAACTCACATGGCAAGCGCCATCTAGTTTCCAGAGAAGGTACCCACGTTTTGCTTAGACAGTGTACTCACGTGATAGGGGCAGGCCTATCGCCGTTTTGTACGAATACACTGTCACATGACTAAGTACAATTCAGCCATGTGGGTTGGCTCACGATGTTTTCCCTCACCGTTAGCAACCATGATAAATTAACCACACATATGACATTTAGAAAAGACAAATTGGTGTAGGCCCGTCCCAGGATTGGAACTCACGCCCTTCTGTTTTTCGGGCGGGTGTTCTACCCACTGGACTATCATGTCGTTACTTAGATTTCTACTGATTTAAATGTCAACATACATACATATAACCACGGTCATAAATCGCAAAAAGGGGTAGCCAGAGCTTCAGAGCTAGAAACTCCTCGGCCACATTTGGAAGTTGATAAGGGACAAGATGGTAGAAATAAAGTATCGTTAGTGATGGGATCTCCGACCGCATCGACCAAAAACCATTTAAAGGTATATAGCTTAGCAATTCAAAGCGGTAATGCAGCCAGCCTTCTCGGAACCCTGCCACCAAGCGGCAGCGATTTCAAAAGTATTTTTATATAGTCTAGGTTAGGTAGTTCTTTTTTTTTTGTTACTTGTATATATTGGAAATGTGTACATATGAGAATTTCATTATTTATTGTGTGTGTGTGTATCGCTGTGTAGTGTCGGCTTAAAATAGCACTACCCTATTTCTTCCGGTGGGTGTACGTAAGAGGCGACTAACGGTATTGGGGCTATTAAGGGATTTTTGGGCGATGCGGTTGGAGAACCATCACCAACAACCTTTATTTTTACCATCTTTTCCCCACTCTACTTTCCAAACTTGGCCGAGGAACTTCTAGTTCCTCAGCTCTGGCTACCCTTGTAGGGATTTACAGCCGTATGTATGTATGTTATTGTGTAAATATTCTTCATTTTGAACACCTCTAAAACGTTTCGCTAATCACCCAACAATAATTTCTAAGTACACAAATGTGTTAGTATCCAACACTGCCCAAACAGACACCGAGTAATTAGTACTGAAAGTAACTTAATTAAAACAGTAATGTCGTCGGCACTCCACCTGCTAGTATAGTGTCGCCTTCACGAAACTTGCTGGCAATGTATCGCCGAAATTCTCGAGTGCGGACTCAATGCAATAAATGTTTTTTGGGACAAAACTTTTCTTTTTACTTGATGTGTTAATTTTTACTAGAGGCACTGCATTTTCCACGCTGAATCCAGTGAATATAATTTGACCATAGGCTTCATACACACATAAATACATATACTCACGCCATTATTTCTCATTGGGGTAGGCATATATTGATCGCCACTTTGTACGATCTTGGCCAACATCCATCAATCTATTCGTACATGCTCTTTTATTCTTCATACTTAGGACGCCTGCCTTTTTGAGCACACCCTCTATTTGGTCCAGGTGTGTCCTCCGTGGTCCTCCTCTACTCACATTACTTTCCATAGTTTTTAGTAAACTATATTTCTTCCTAGCTATAAATAAATAATATTCATCTTTGCTGTGTAGTGTCGGTTTAAAATAGTATTAGCCCATTTCTTCCAGTGGGTATACGTAAGAGGCGACTAATGGTATTGGGGCCAAAAATTCCTTAATAGCCCCATACCGTTAGTCGCCTCTTACGTACACCCACCGGAAGAAATGGGGTAGTGCTATTCTAAACCGACACTACACGGCTATGTACGGGATGTATGTATGTATGTGTATGTACGGGAGTATGTATATATCCATACTAATATTATAAATCGGAAAGTGAGTTTGTTTGTTTGTTTATTTGTGCTTCTTTCACGCCGCAACTACCGAACCGATTGCTTTGAAATTTTGCAGACATATAGTTAGAAGTCCAGATTATATAATAGAGTACTTTTATACCGGAATCACTAATGGATTTTAGCAGCGAAATCTTCAACCTTTCAGCTGAAATCTTATAAAAGAGCGCGGCGTTGTTTGCATGTTTACCAATAGATGGCGCTGTCGGTACTTTCTACATCGCGGTATGATTTCTTCTTTATTGGAGTATATAAACCCAAAATAAAAATCTTTTACAGTTACAGTTTACAGCATTGGTTCCGATGGAACTTGAAATGACATAAATATATAATAGATAACAGTTCAGTTACTTGCATTGTACGAGTCATTCACTTAAGGCCGATTTATTTACATTATCTTAGTGTTTAGCAGAGTATTTTAGTACAACTTGAAAAGCAAGTTCTTTAGTGGTTTAGCGCGCTGCGAGTGAACGTGTACATTTCTTCCAGTAGACTATCAGTTCGACGCCACGATGAACACGCATCGACGTCGCCAAATACGCGCTATTCTACGCAAAATACTAACTGTAGTTATGGATCAAATAGAAGACATTTTATTCGAAATAAATAAACCGAAACGATTATGGGAGCGTCCATGGACAAATCGCAGATCCATGCTTGGAGGAAGTACTTTGTTGTTAAAAAAACTGGCTATGCCTAGCCTGTTTGTTTTTGTATGAATAGTTTTTAACGTTCCATAAACATTCGTGAACAACCTATTCAGACACAAATAAATAAAATATTAAATAAAGGAAAGAAAAATTTCGATATTCGATCCCCGCCTGTGTCGAAATTTTTCTTTCCTTTATTTAATCTTTATTTATTAGTAATAATCCCCACATGAGGTTTTTATGAACAAAAAGATTTAAATTATATTCAGACACAAATTTAATTGTTGTGTATTCCGACCATTTAGCCATTTTAAATAATAAAAAAGCACACCCGCTTTTCACCGCACTTGTGCACTCTCATAAAGATATTACTAAATTCCGTGTTTACACACAACAGGGAAGAGCCGAGTGACGCGCTGGGGTACGCGCGGGCGCGGGAGGGGTTTTACTTGAAAGAAAAATAGAAAGCGATTCTATTTTGATTCAACTTGAAACTCAAGTTGACACATACTAAAGCAAGTACCGTTTACATGTTTCAACTAAAGTACTATCCTAAAGCACTCTGCTAAACACTAAGATAATGTAAATCGGCCTTTAGTTTAGTTGCTGTTTTATCTTAATTGACTGTTGCTCGCTTTCTTAGGTGTCCTTAATTCCTTTCCACTTCCACTATTGTATTATATTCAAGTATTTAATAGATTTTAGGTTATAAATAAAAGATGTTATTAAAGGAAAGAAAAATTTCGACACTGGCGGGGTTCGAACCCGCGACCTTCGGGTATACGCCCCGTCGCGTCGCTCTGCCAACTGAGCTACAGTGTCAGTTGGCATCCAGCGCGAAATTTCTCTATCCTTTGTTTCTTTTTTACACGTTCAAGTAGTGATTTTAGGTTTTTCGCAGTAGGCTGAATAAGTTAGGTTAGTCAAGTG
Source organism: Bedellia somnulentella (assembly GCA_963576735.1). Lineage (NCBI taxonomy): Eukaryota > Metazoa > Arthropoda > Insecta > Lepidoptera > Bedelliidae > Bedellia > Bedellia somnulentella. Next base: position 3,335,492 of record OY755185.1, on the reverse strand, counting down.
CGCTTTGTTCGTCGTTTAGATTTTTATAGTTTAGTTTAGTTAGGGATATTTTTTGGTTCCTACTATTTTAGATTGAATTGTGTATTTTAAAGATTTCAGGTTTTAAGCAGTAATTGAATAATTGTTAGGTTAGGTTCGTCGCTTTGTTGGTCGTTTAGATTTTTATAGTTTACTCATATTTACGCAATGCCTCGCAAACGTAAATCTAATTTATCGAGCACCTCATATAAAACTCGGGCAATGAAATCCTTTATATCCTTTACAACGCCCGCGGGAATATAAATGTATATAAAAAATAGAAGTTAAGATAGTGTTTTGGTATTTTGAATGTAAACCGGATGCAAAAAATGAAGTCCACGCGGACGAAGTCGCGGGCAAAAAGCTAGTGTGAAATAATAATTAAAACATTGTCAACATCAATTTGACTACATACTTAGGCAATAAGTAAAATGCATGTGTGTCAAGTGGAAGAAATAGTTGTGTGTGTATTGCAATGATTTAATGTACTTAAAACCGCATAATTACATAAAGAAAAGGCCTTATTTGCTCCTCCCATATACAAATAATGGAAAATTTGAAAATCGTGTGTCTGCACAATCTAATATAAAAATTCACATGTCACAGTGTTTATCACTACATTCGGTAAGTCTGTGGTTTATAACAATTTTTCATTCCCCTAAGTGAAAAGGGTAGCACACCCCTAAAATTTTATTATATTTTATCGACTAAAAATTACCTGTGTATTGTCGGCATAGAATAACACTACCCCAGTTCTTCCGGTGGGTGTACGTAAGAGGCGACAAACGGATTTGGAGCTTTTAAGGGATTTTTGTGCGATGTGGTTGGAGACCCATCACCGAAAACCTTTATTTTATCATCTTTTTCCCACAAAAAATTCCAAACGTGGCTGAGGAATTTCCAATTCCTTAGCTCTGGCTACCCCTTCTAGGGATTTATAGCCGTGAGCATATGTATGTATGTATGTATGTAAAAATTACCTAAAAATAATTTATATGGCAAAACAACGTTTGCCGGTTCAGCTAGTTTTCTTATATTTTTTTAGCTTTACATTTATAAAAATGAAACTGTTTTATCACTGTGTTGTTTTCGTGGTTTTGAAATGCAAAATACGGATACTCGTAGTTATGATAAACATGAGTCATATGAAACCGTATTGATGGATTTTGATGGATTGATTGGATTCACTTTATATTTTTAGTATTTTTATTTTGAGATTCGCAGGCACTATGACAGTTATTATTATTAGGCACCTATGTTTCTTTTCCTTTCGATTAACTTTAAGCATGTTGTGTCTGAACAGAATGTGGTATGTTATGTATTTTCTAACCTACTTGTACCATATTAAGTATTTATATAGCAATCGTGATAGCTTACTAGGGTAGAACATCGCTTATTCTTAAGACACATGTGTGGTTAATTTATCATGATTGTTAACGGTGGAAAACATCGTGAGGGATATGGCTAAGTTGTAGTTAGTCATATGACAAAACGACTCTAGGCCTGCCCCCTATCACCTGAGCGCACTATCTAAGCAATGGACACTTTAAAAACTAGGTGACAATAGTCACGTGATGTTCAGAAGTATTGGTATACCCTTGCAACCGCTTTGGTGATTACTGAAGTCTTTGAGTAAAGTTAAAAAAGAAGCGATTGCGTGAGAATGAATCTATGATCGTTTACTATACTAATAATAAGTATAATATAAATAATATAATACTCAAGACTAAGATTCTCTGGACACTAGATGGCGCTGCCATGTGAGTTCGGAAGTATTGGTAACTCTGCCAACCCCTTCGGGGATAAACGGCGTGAACGTTTATATTATGTAATGTTATTTTATTTTTTAAGACTAAGATCCCGAATATTTAGTAAAATTTTCTTCGGACTCAATATAATGTTAAGAGAGAAAAAGAGCAAAATGAAATAATTCAGATGAACGGTTTCTAACTACATACTCCTAAAAAACACCAAAGGCTCTAAAATATTCTAGGTACATCTAACTACGCTTACTTACGCCTAGAAAAGGCAAAAGGTATATTAAGTAGAACTTATCTTTTTTTAAGTTATAATTCATTAGCCCTGGCTACCCCTTCTAGGGAAATATAGCCGTGAGCATATGTATGTATGTTATCTTTTTTTAACATAAAAAATGCTCAGCGCCATCTTTCTGAAAACGTTGGAACTACGTGAACGCATCGCAAATCGCCCCCTACTCTGTAGACTGAAGGGTCTTACAAGTCGCTATTAATTTCCTATGGGACACCCCACCCCACCACCACCCCGTGTTTCCCGTATTATGAAACTCACGCTTGAATTTTTAAACGATAATTTTATTGCACTAGCTACCTTACTCGGCTTTATATGGGTAGTGTTGTTGAAATTACATTGGAGAGATATAATTACAAGATTTTATTTATTGAGTTTATTTACTTCTATATTTACATTAAACAAAGTATAATAGTAATAATTTTTATAAATTGCACTTATTAAATGCAAATCTGGGGACAAATGTAAAAGAAAGAGGTGCTTTTCTTTACATTAGAAATGAACTGTATTGTGGCATTGCATGAGTATTTAAAAGGATTCCAATGAAAGTTACGTCTCTTTTACACATGATATCTATAAAGTTATTAAATTTTAGATAGAATAGGTTTCATTATGAAAATATGCCTATAAATTTCAGGGGTAGGATTATTTTCCAACAAGCTTGCATCGCTGTCTGAACCTCATTATTAGATATATGTTTTATTTTAGATTTTTTTAGCGATATCACTAAAAAAACTAAAATTAAAACATAATTTCCCGGAAATTTAGGTACTTACTTTTTTCTTTAATATTACATTTAATTGAGCATTTCATCAATTCAGCATTGATAAAAAAACCTTACAATTTAGATGACACACTTTCTGATTACGTTTTGATATTCCTACAAATTAAGAAACAAAAAACCCTTGAACTCAATCATTATATCTTAGTCTTTATATATTTATTTATTAAAAAAAACAAAATATTCATTACTGAAAATAAAAAAAAATATCACTAAGTTATCGCGGTCTCGCGGTACCGGGACTCGCCTTCTTTTTTATCTTCACGCGCCCACGACTTGCCATGCTAATGTGATGAAAAATTATATCTACCCTTCCACTCTTTTTACTTATTTGAATCGTTAAAATTATTAGTAGGTCTTAACATTGCTATTTCTTTATACTTAGTTATTTCCAGGTTTCTATATTAACATTAATAAAAAATTGCTGTGTAGTGTCGGCTTAGAATAGCACTACCCCATTTCTTCCGGTGGGTGTACGTAAGAGGCGACTAACGGTATTGGGGCTTTTAAGGGATTTTTGGGCGATGCGGTTGGAGACCCATCACCAACAACTTTTGTTTCACCATCTTTTCCCCACGCAACTTCCAAAGGTGGCTGAGGAATGTCTCATTCCCTAGCTCTGGCTACCCCTTCAAGGGATTTATAGCCGTGAGTATATGTTATGTTATGTTAGTTATTTTCAGGTTTTTATATTCACATAATAAAAAATAAGCTTACACTCTGGCCCTGATTTTCTTAGTGACATATTTTTTTTGCCTTGTTTACATGTATTTGAGATTTCACTTCTTTCATGGTGCTATCTCATTTTACCAAAAACACAGTAATTTACTTATAATAATGCTTTACTTTCTTTCTTCATTGGCATTGTTTTAAATACGGTTTCTTTATTCCCTATGCGTAATTTAAGTTGCCACATTTTACAGAATATAGATAAAAGTAAATTAGCGAAACTATTTTAATCTTATTATTTGAGCTGTAATCGAATGAAGATATTAATGTTTTTCCTTGATAAAGAACTAACCCCCATACGATTATTTTTAGAAACAATGTGTTAAAATAAATAAAAGTTGAATCTATCGTCATTTTACAAATTAATTAATGTCATTATTTAATGTTGTTATTAATATGTTTTGTTTTAGTACATACATACATACATGCATATACTCACGGATATAATTCCCTAAACGGGGTAGCCAGAGCTTTGGAATGAGAAATTCCTCAGCCACTTTTGGAAGTTGAGTGGGGAAAAGATGGTAATAATAAATGTTTTTGGTGACGGGTCTCCAACCACATCGCCCAAAAATCACTTGACAAGCTCCTATACCCTTAGTCGCCTCTTACGATCACCCACTGGTAGAAATGGGGTAGTGTTATTCTAAGCCGACACTACACAGCAAATACATAGTACAATACCCATTTTATCAAAAACGTTATTACATACTGTATGGGTTATTTAAGTTGCCAACAAATTAAAATTCGACCTTATTACCTCTGAACTTCCAAAACTCAGTGTAGATTTCTTATTCCGAAGCTCTGGCTACCCCTTCTACGGACAAGCCGTCATTGTATATGTGTGTTTACTAAAAGAACTATTTTTTAAATCGGATGATTATTTGAACCGACTGACACAGTTGAAGTAACAGAACTAATACAGCAACTATCCTCAAATAAAGCACCTGGACTCGATAAAATTTCCAATAGCCTGCTAAAAGTCGTTAAACATCATATAGCTCTACCTCTGACACACATATTTAACCTCAGCCTAGCAAATGGAGAGTTTCCTGACCTGTGGAAGATGGGAGTAGTATCGCCAATTCATAAGGGTGGGTCCAAGGCTATTCCATCAAACTATCGCCCTATAACGCTGCTCTCAGCCATATCAAAACTCCTTGAAAAAATTGTCAACAGCAGGTTAGTAAGCTTTCTAGAAACAAATAAACTTCTATCCTGTAGGCAGTTCGGGTTTCGGCGTGGAAAATGCACTGAGGACGCAGTGGGCGAGCTAACTAACCTTATATCCTCACATCTGGACCAGGGTAGGGCATGCGTCGGTATTTTCATGGACCAAACGAAAGCTTTCGACACAGTGGCTAAGCCCTTGCTAATGAAAAGACTCGAAGCAATCGGAGTGCGGGGCGTTGCTCTGGCCTGGTTTAACAGTTATCTCACAAACAGATCTCAATGCGTGAAAATTGACCAAATTATTAGTGACCCACACCCGACAAACTACGGAGTTCCACAGGGAAGCATTCTCGGTCCCACCCTCTTTCTGATTTACTTAAACGATATGTTGACCCTTTCCCTCAGAAATGCAGAGTTATTCTGCTATGCAGACGACACGGCTATTGTTTTTAGTGGTTCCACATGGAAGGAGGTATTTGGCTGCGTGGAGGAAGGCATGGCTTCCGTCGCTAAATGGCTTTCAGCAAATTTACTAACACTTAATCCTGAAAAGACACACATGTTATGCTTCCACAAAACTCGTGCATCCAAGCCTCCCTCTAAAGAAGTAAAAATACATTCCTGTAGCACACCACTTTCCAAATCACCATACAAACCAGACTGCCAGTGCCCCATTCTTACAAGAGCGGTCTCGACTAAATATCTCGGCATTACCCTCGACCATAACCTGTCCTTCAAAGAACACATTCACACACTGTCTGGTAGAGTTCGCAAAGTAATAAACATCATGAAACTACTCAGAAATAGCGCTGACTCCAAACTTCTCGTCCAAATTTACATAGCTATATGCCAATCGCTACTGTGTTACTGCTTACCAGTTTGGGGGGGTGCAGCAAAGACTACTTTGATAGAATCTGAAAGAGCTCAAAGATCTGTCATAAAGACTATGATGAAGAAGCACTACAGATACAGTACGGCTAGTCTTTACACCGAATGTGGTTTGATGAGTGTTCGGAAGCTATTTATTTATCTATCTATCATGCGAGCACATCAAAAATTCTCCCAACATTTCCGCAGTAATGTATCCCAATCAAGAAGAAGTCCCAGTGTTCCTATGAAGTACTGTAAAACCACCTTCGGTAAAAGATTCCTACCCTATCTACAACCACGACTGTACAACTCATTCTTGAAGATCTGCGACATAAGTCACTGTACTTTAAGAGAAGTCAAAGTAAAAGTGAACAGCTGGCTGTCAAGCTTGTCATACGATGCAGTAGAGCAATTAGTAAGAGTGACTGAATAACACAATAAGCACGAAATACACACACACATACACACACACACACACACAAACACCTCAACACACACCCACACATACGCACACACAAAATACACAATAACTTAATAACTTCCTTTTTTTTCACATTTTATTAATAACTGTTTGAATTTTTAACTTTATATTTTGGTCTATGCATGTAACCAAATTATCAAATAAATAGGTCACTTTTATGTTTGAATGTAATTTAGTTTTGAAGACCACATAGCGTATCATAACTCGGTACCCACGATACAGGCTTGCCTAGTGTGGGGCCACAGGTACTCATATCATGTAAAACAAAATGTGTTTATGTAATATCTTCACTGTACTGAAAACTGTGTTTGGAAAATAAAGATTATTATTATTATTTGAAAATGACTGGTGAATAAATGATGTCTGTCAAGTTTAATATGCTGGTAGTCCTAAAACACCAACTGTATTGACATTAATCTGTCATAATGATCTAGTGCAAACTATATGAATGACATTGGCGAAATTATTGTGGCAACACGATAGAAGCCACAAAGAAAAATAGAATAGAATATATGAATGACTGCAGGACATTGAATTGAAGTCCCCTAAAAATAATAAAATATCACCCATAGTCGTATTATTGAGTTTGTCGACATGCCAACGCGAATCACAAGGTTAATATGCAAAAAGTGCTACAATAAAACAGCGTTAGTGTCGTTTTTTAATATAAGTTTTCATTTTAGCAGACGCACATCTTCAGCGTTTGAATATTAGTTGAGCAATGCGTCTTTGCACGCGTGTCACCCTATCCGCACCCCCACCCATCTCTAGTTGGCCTTTTTAATGCTATTCTCCTTTGTTCCCATGGCCTCGTCTGTTATTGCAATCTGATTCTTAAAAGACCAATTTCACAATTGCATCACTAATCCAAATTAACATTTAATCCATTAAAATAAGGTTCAACTTTCAACGCTGCCGGGTTTCAAGTTAGATCCGTATCTAATGGAATTCAGTTCTGTGGAACTATACATTCTTTGGGGAAAAGTGTTTTTACGTTTTGCCATTTTCAACTTTATTTTGTAGGTAGTAAGTCGGATTCGGTTTGGTTGGCACAGAATTAGGTAGGACCACTTTTCCAAGCGGTATGGAGGCGCAATAATTTAAGCAAAGGGTGGAAAGCGACGGAATGTACTTTTTGGAGTTCGTGCGAGTGAGAGATGCGTACGGGCGGGGGATTGCGACTAAGCGTGCGGCAGGCGTGGATCTAGGAATTGCATTTTAAAAACCAATTTTTCTATTTAATATAGGATTGTATATTTTGGTATATAGGTGCTAGTTTTCAGAAGTTGTTTTTCGCAGGCGTTAAAATACTTGATAAGTTAAAAATATGTATGATTTTAGAATTTTAGCTTTAGTGTAGGCAAGATTTGAAGCGATATGGTTCTTCCACTGAGCTATAACCAATTGTTATGAATTTAAAAGTAACATATTAAATTTGAACCTTCTTTAAAATTATACTTTTATCCAGCCACAAACTGTTAAAGTGATCTAATAAAACATGATATTTTTATTGGAAATTATTAGTAATATTAAGGGCCAGTTTTTTGATCCGTAGTTAAAAATATAACCATTTGTTACATTGACTATAGTTAAATGACTTACCAGTAGTTAAATCGTAAATCCATTTTGGTTCGATATTTGACCATTAGTTACTCTAACCACGGGTCAAAAAATGCATTTTACTGATATCTAACTAATAGTTACGATATTTAACAAATTGTTGAGTTAACCACGGATCAAAAAACTGGCCCTAAGATATTGCACGCAACTACTATACGGAAACATCGTGAAACACTGTATAAAAAAAATACGAGATATAATTAAAGAGTTATGAATTATTACAATGTCATGTCAATGACTAAGATTCATTTGTAAAAAGTCACACACTTTGATTGATGTGAAAGTAATAAAATTATAGTTCCCATATATTGATACATTTTGATACACAATAATGCTTGCTTTTGAAAAAACTTAGGTTAAGGAAGATAAGTCTCCCTTATTTGATTTAAGAAGATGAAACACACTCTATAGAGGTTTGGTGGCTGGCTATTAGTGAGATGAGTATGTTTTACATTTCCTTTTATATTATACTCTTTTTTCTTTTTTTAAACTTCGCACTAGCTCTAAAAGTGGATCGCAAGCGTGCAAAATGTCATTTGAAGGTTACTCGTAAAAACCTTCTTTCTTTCCGAGTCCTTCAACGTTTTCCACCCTATTTTCCAGAAAATCTAAATTTTTATATCTTTTTGTAATCTCCGCGTACAATTGTACAGAATTTATGAAAACATAAAATTTAATAGCGCATTTTCTATTAAAAGTATTTTAAACACGTTTTTATAGCTGTAGTAAAATCCTTAATCCTCTAAAAATACGTCCCTGGGACTCATCAACACCCCAAATGGGCCGATGTAGCCGTGCTAAAAACCACCCTTTGCCCCTTACCCCAATTTTTAAGCCTACAGTACCCCGGCCTCCCTCTCTAAACTCTAGGGTTAGCGAGAGGTACATTTATGCACAATAAATTTTGATCTTCCCACTTTCATAACGACGTAAGTGCAACTAAAAACAGTATTAGAAACTCAACTCTTTGAAAGTGGAATAAGAGTGCAAATAAAAATTTTCAATTTGAGAGTTATGTAAAAAGAAATCGTGAGTTTTGAGCCGATCGCGCGCTGGAAAGAATGTTTTAACGGTCACGAAATAAAGTTTATAATTCTTTTTTTTTTGTTTTATGTACAAAAGAAGGTGAGAATTTTGCGGGTGGCTGTGGGCCTAGGGTTGGGTAAATAGAACCCATACCTCATTTGTCTTGGTATAGTGTGGTTATGTCGGCCTATTGTTTTTCATCGGTTGTTTAGCTTGTGCGTTTGCTAACAATATAACAAAAGATTACCCCTCTTTTTATTTGCCATAAATCATTACTATACACTTTTTAGAATAAATATTGTACAATATTTATATATACGTGAAAATTACAAATAACTACTGTAATATTTAGATGAAAAATTCTGTTGGAATTTTTTGAATATTTTGGTAGATTTTGAGTTTTATTTGAATGACAAAGTAATTGAGTAAGATTGTCGCTTTGTAGAAATTGACACTGTGAAAATATGGAACAAAGGGAACTCCGTACATATATAGGTGAATAAAACTATTCGATTTGGACACCCATTTGAAGTCACCCATTTATTTATGTCGATGTTAAGGGTATGTGACTACTTACATATAAAGTAAAAATAAGGTTTATGCGTATATTTAAACCTCATTACCTCTCAATATGCCATCTGAGAAGTTTTTAAAAAGATGCGAAGTGCATAAAGTTAACTTAACTTCCTAATGTGGCTGAAAAAAATTCTGAATCTGAGGCTCTGGCTACCCTTTTTAGAGATTTATAACCGTGAGTATGTGTATGTATGTTATTTTATTATTGCTAATTAGTGTTGCTATGATACTCACTTTTAAACAAAGTTGGATAAGGAAATATTTTGAATCCTTATATGTTAAAGAAAAACGGCCGTATTGAAAAACTTCTTCCCCTTTTTTTGAAGTCAAAAGTAATCGTTCATTTCTGAAAAAGAAAACAAAAATATGCATAAGAAAAAACATTATTGCTATAAATGATAAGTAAATCTTTACGTTTCCTTTTATAAAAAAAATAAATAAATTTAGGGGGTTTTCAGAACTATTTCTTGCACAAGTTGTTTTTAACATAGCAAACACTAAGACGTAATACCAGTTTCAATTCTATATATTAGTTTCTAAGTAACATTTCCTTTGTTATTAGCACTTTTTAATGATATTATTCTCAACATACTGTAAGCTTATTGTTGAATAAATAAATATAAAATAAAATTTATCATATTAGTACTAAAGTTACCCGTTTGGGAGATGCGGCACCACAATCGAGAGAAGGTCGAGGATGGAGATGATGATTGGATACTCCATGGCCTGTTGGCATGGTAACCGGCTAACAAAGGAGGCGTTGACGAAAAATCAACGGAAAATGACAAGATATTGTTGAGCTAAGCATTTTATTGTATTTTGATTGGTTAATATAATTTTAAATAGTTTACCATCTTTGATTTGGCTTCAAATCCCCTCAAATGTAAATTATCGCTAATAATACTATTATATATATTGATGACGCGACCTCCGTGACCGCGTGGATAAATGACCAGCTTCTCGGTTCGGAGGTTGGAGGTTCGATCGATTGTTTCTCGGGATTGGATGTTATTTATATGTGTATTATAAAATATTAAATAAATCGTTGGGTTAGTTTCCCTTAATACAAGTTTTACTTAGTTTGGGGCTAACGTGATCTATGTATAATATGTCCGATATATTTATTTATTATTATCAACAAAAATGCAAAAAGAACGAAACAAGAGAAAAAACGTCGAAGCTTATAATAATATTAAAAAAACAAAAAAGAGCAACAACATATATTTGTGAAGCGTAAAAGTCCACAAAGCTCTTGAAAATAAATATACCATCCGAAATGATGGATAGGCTTTCCCTTCGCTGACGAGAGGCCGGCTATCACGCCTGAGCCACGCGGGGTAAATAAGCTTTGAGATTACTTTGACTCAATTTTGTTTTTACCCTTTTTTTGATACAGACGTGCTACATAAGGGTTTTATGTTAACGCCGTGTAGTGTCGGCTTAGAATAGCACTACCCCGTTTCTACCAATGGGTGTACGTAAGAGGCGACTAACGGTATTGGGGCTTTTAAGGGATTTTTGGGCGATGCGGTTGGAAACCCATCACCAACAACCTTTTCCCCAGTCAATTTTCCAAAAGTGGCCGAGGAATTTTTAATTCCTTAGCTCTGGCTACCCCGTCTAGGGATTTATAGCCGTGAGTATATGTATGTATGTATGTAACAACAAAAAAATGGTTGGTACTTTATATAACAAAGAATTCAACTCTTGGGTACTGTTATATAAAATCAAAAGTAAAATATAAACAATAATACCTGATTGAAGTTTATTTGAATACTCATTTTTTTACATTTTAAGTACATACAAACATATACTCACGGCTATAATTCCCTAGAAGGGGTAGCCAGAGTCAAGGAATTACAAGTAATTTTAAGTAGTAGGGAAATTTTAAGAGTACTCTTAAAGTAAGTCGACACGTCACGTATCCAACCTATAAAATGCATCCCTTTTCTTACTCTGCAACTTCTAAATGATCACTGAATGTCACTACCCCTTTCTACCCACGGGTGTCGTAAGAGGCGAAGAGTATAAGAGCTTATTGAGTGATTTTTGGGCGATGCGGTTGGAGACACATCATCAACAGCTTTATTTTCACAATCTTTTCATCTCAATCTCCAAAATTTGCTGAGGGACTTCTAATTCTGAAGCACGGTTTCCCCATTTTAGGAATTATACCTGTTAGTATAGGTATGTTATAATAGTGAGACAATGGATGGATGAACAGTTGTTTTATACTTATTAAAATTGGAGACTTATGTATTTCCTATTTGATACAAGTACAAATGAGTTAAACTATCATATTCACCTTTTTGTATTGTTTTACTGCCAAATCTGCGTATCTGCTTGATTCCAATTGTAGGTTTGACGAGTTCCTGGAAACATATTTTACTACGTTTAAATCTTGTAAATTTTATTTAATCATCGCAAATTTCATTTGGCTCAAGTTCTGAGAGATCAGAGAAGAGAGTAGTTATATCAAATAAAGTCTTTTTCAAAATATAAAATACTGAACTGCCGATATGTACGACGCAAATACAAATAGTTTTTATATAATACGTTTATTACCTAAAAGAATTAACACTAGTAAAACCAGAAATTATAGAATCAAGGGTTTTATAAAAAAACAAAAATGTCCACAATTCGATAAAAAACACAGTTAGTAATAAAATAAATCCCTTTTATTCACCAAAAAATTTCTTTAGTACACAAATGTATAAGCCATTTCAAAGACTCAAACGTTCACGCCGAATATACCCGAAGGGGTTGGCAGAGGTACTAATACTTCTGAACATCACTTGACATTGTCACCTGGTGTTCAGAGTACCCACGTTTTGTTTGGACAGTGTCCTCACGGGACACGTGTCGCCGTTTTGCACAAATACACTGTCACATGACTAAGTACACTTAGACTTAGCCATGTGGTCTCCTCGCGATGTTTTTCCTCCCCGTCAACAACCATGATTAATTAATCACACATATATCTTTAGATAATACAAATTGGTGTAGGCCAGACCCGGGATTAGAACACTAGTCGTCTGAACGATAATCGGTGTTCTACCAACTGAGCTATCACGTAGCCATTTATTTTGCTAATTTACATAACATAACATAACATAAACGTTCACGCCGTTTATCCCCGAAGGGGTTGGCAGAGGTACCAATACTCCTGAACTCACATGGCAAGCGCCATCTAGTTTCCAGAGAAGGTACCCACGTTTTGCTTAGACAGTGCACTCACGTGATAGGGGGCAGGCCTATCGCCGTTTTGTACGAATACACTGTCACATGACTAAGTACAACTCAGCCATGTGGGTTTCCTCACGATGTTTTCCCTCACCGTTAGCATCCATGATAAATTAACCACACATATGACTTTAGAAAAGACAAATTGGTGTAGGCCCGTCCCAGGATTGGAACTCACGCCCTTCTGTTTTTCGGGCGGGTGTTCTACCCACTGGACTATCATGTTGCTAATTTATCATTTAAAAATAGGTCCTGCTTGGAAAACACTGACTTCTTGTTTTTTCTTAAGACATAAAGAACAGAAGAGCTGCTCAAAAATGAAAGTGTTAGTGTGAACCAATGGGATAATTTTTACAGTAGTGATGATTGACAATATCAATATTATTTGTTTTGAAATCAGAATATATAGGACGAAACTTTTTCTCTTATTTTGTAACATTTCCAATTGTAACGAAATTAGCATTTATCATTAGAATGTAGTGGTCTTGCAATGTTTTCAAAAATCAATTAGGACACTTTGTTATGATATCTCTACTTGTATTAACAAGCCCTTGGTTAATTTTGCGTTAAGAGCTTTAAGACAGGAAAAACTCTGTCGGGTTTCATATTGATTGGATTCAATAGATACTTCATTTATGTCATTTCATCATTTAGCACATTGAAAAGTGTTTTCCTTTTTCACCATTCCTTTCATGGATTGTTTTTTAATGAACAAGATAAAAAAATATTGTTTCGTAGATTGTAAATAATGCGGTGGCTTACAAGTTAAACAATACTTTATTTGCTTAGGCTGTGTATTTATTGAAAATAATGAATTCTAGGGAAATTAACACAGTTTATAGTAAAAAAACTGTAGCCTCAGAATCTTTACAAAACAAAATGGTGGCTTAGGTATCAAAGCATTTTCTGAGGGGGTGAGGCCACGCATGTGCGTAACACCTCGCTACCCCGAGCCCCCTCAGCTTTGCCTCCCACTCTTGGGGGCTTTTTACGTACGACCATTTTTGTTTTAGATCCAGCGACCCTTTCAATTCTTCCTTGAGTGTTTTTGTATTTTTTAATACGAAGCCGCATTTCGCTTATATTATTTCCAACGCGCTTTTTGATGTGGCTTGTTTGTTTGATAAATCAATTAGGGTGGGCGGGGGTGGCTGTTTTAATTTTAGTCACAGCTTATTAGGTGGGGCTGACGTATTCCCTCGGTTTTTGTTACGTAATTGAAAACCGGTAATGCAAAATCATGTTTTATGTTACCTATTTTATTAATAAGCTTCACATTTCAGTTTGAAATGAACTGTTTTGATGAAAATACGGTGTGTAATTTCAATGTGTATAAAAGAGGAATACCAACATTATTATTCTCTTGTACTTATTTTTAATAGTTCAATCATATCTGTGGATATTTGATCAAGTATTCTGTGTAGGTAGTGCTCAGTCATTTGACAATGTATTCGTTCAAAGTGGCGAGAGGCTCTGTTTTGCCCCTAAACTTATACTATGATAAAATGATTTCTAACATGTATAGTATTTTGAAACGTGGGTACTCTGAACACCATGTGACGGTGTGACGTGATGTTCAGAAGTATTAGTACCTCTGCTTTCGGGGACATACTTCGTGAACGATCGAGTCTTGAGTCTCGAGTATATGATTTCATACATACATACATACATATACTCACGGCTATATTTCCCTAGAACGGGTAGCCAGAGCTAAGGAATTATAAATTCCTCAGCAACTTTTGGAAGTTCAGTGGGGAAACGATGGTAAAAATAAAGGTTTTTGGTAATGGTTCTCCAACCGCATCGCCCAAAATTCCAATAAAAAGCCCCAATACCCTTAGTCGCCTCTTACGACACCCGTGGGTAGAAAGGGGTAGCGGCATTCTAAGCCGGCACTACACAGCAATGATTTCATATAATAAATATATTTGTATGTATCAATGTATAAACGCGTAGAGCTACAGGTAACGGATATCAACGTTATGAACAACAAGGCTTATAATTCGTCTAGTCTTGAATAGAAATCTAAAGTAATATAACAAATATTTCACAACCAGCTCAATCACCTCAACCATTCTCCGAGATCTTTTTATCATTGCCATTGCAATCAACAGAATCTTTCATTATTGTACAAAGAGGAGCTGAAATGAGATAGTTTGTGATTTTAAATATGAACATAACATAACATATACTCACGGCTATAAATCCCTAGAAGGGGTAGCCAGAGCTAAGGAATTAGAAATTAAGCAATAGCCACTTTTGGCAAATTGAGTGGGGAAAAGATGCCAAAATAAAGGTTGTTGGTGATAGGTCTCCAACCCCATCGTCCAAAAATCTCTTACAAAGCCCCATACCGTTACTCGCCTCTTACCTACTACACCCATCGGTAGAAACGGGGTAGTGCTATTCTAAGCCGACACTACATACATAATTGCGTTTCTATGGCCTAAAATAGTGACGTTTCTTTCGTGGATATAGAGGGACCTTAGGTAATTGGAGCTTTGCAAGTAATATTTGAACGATGCGGTTGGAGAGCTATCACCAATAAACTTTATTTTTTCGATGAAGGCAGAGATTTTTGATCGCCACTTCGTACGATCCTCTCTAGCTTACTTTCATCCATCAATCTTTTCATATTCAGAAACATTAGTTAATAACCCTGACATCCTTTCGGGGATTTGTAGCGTAAACGATGAGTATGCGTTTTTTACATAATACATACATACATGCATATACTCACGGCTGTAATTCCCTAGAAGGGGTAGCCAGAGCCAAGGAATTATAAGTTCCTGAGCCACTTTCGGAAGTTGAGTGGGGAAAAGATAGTAAAATAAAGGTTTTTGGTGATGGGTCTCCAACCGCATCGCCCAAATATCCAATAAAAAGCCCCAATACCCTTAGTCGCTTCTTACGACACCCATGGGTAGGAAGGGATAGCGACATTCTAAGCCGGCACTACATAAAAAATACATACATATTTTACATAAAACTTTAGCTTAATAGGCTTAACTTGGATGGCTTTATTCTACTATCAAAAATTATATACTAACAACACAACATCATCATCAAACAGAAGCTCGAGCCTATCTTGGATAGAGTAATTCGAGAGTCTACCATACTGGCCTATTGAGGATTGGCAAGCTAACAGCTACGCTCGTGATATTCGTCTTTTCGATTTCGTGATTTATTATAATTGTTAGAAGATGCTGTGTAGTGTCGGCTTAGAATAACACTACCCCAATTCTACCCGTGGGTGTTCGTAAGAGGCAACTAAGGGTATAGGGGCTTTTTAAGTGTTTTTTGGGCGATGTGGTTGGAAACCAGTCACCAACAACCTTTATTTTACCATCTCTTCCCCATGCAACTTTCCAAAAGTGGCTGAGGAATTTCTAATTTCACAGCTCTGGCTACCCCTTTTAGGGATTTATAGCCGTGAGTATATGTATGTATGTATGTATGTACTTTAGTTTAATACGCTTAACTTGGACGGCTTTATTCTACTATCAAAACTTCTATACTAACAACACAACATCATCATCAAAAAAGAAGCTCGAGCCTTTTTTTGATGGAGTAATTCGAGAGTCTACCATACGGGCCTATTGAGGATTGGCAAGCTAAAACATACTTTCGTGATATTCGTCTGAAGCACGGATTTTTTTTAATTGTTAGAAGATCAGCATAGGTAGTACGAGCACAACATACATACATACATATACTCACGGCTATAAATCCCTAGAAGGGGTAACCAGAGCTAAGGAATTACAAATTCCTCAGCCACTTTTGGAAGTTGAGTGGGGAAAAGATGGTAGAATAAAGGTTGTTGGTGATGAGTCTCCAACCGCATCGCCCAAAAATCCCTTAAAAGCCCCAATACCGTTAGTCGCCTCTTACGTACACCCACCGGAAGAAATGGGGTAGTGCTATTCTATGCCGACACTACACAGCAAAAAGACAGAATTAAACTCATAATCAAATATGAAGAGAAAGTAAAAAATAATTGTAGCTAACATATACTCACGGCTATAAATCCATAAAAGGGGTAGCCACAACAAAGGAATTAAAAATTCCTCAGCCACTTTTGGAAAGTTGAGTGGGGAAATGATGGTAAAGTATAGTTAAGTCGTAGCAAAGTACCAATTTATCGATATCTTTTCATAACATGAATGTATTACAACTTTCCATTTAATTACGTAGGGGGTGTAGGTTTTTTCTCGCCACAGATTTTAAATAAATGCAGCTTTACTCCTACGTCGATTAAATTTGTGTTCCGGTTATTGTACCTTTTAATTATTAATGTCTAACCTCGTTAACTAAACCTTGTTGTTAAGTAGAACTTTATTTTGAATTTACAAGACACGTTCCTGAACACGTTAAAAAAATATTTTTTTAAGAAAATTTGATAAGAAATTGCTTCTTAAACGTGTAGTTGTACTATTTTTAAAACCAGGCTATTAACCCTCATGAAAATTTAATTGGACCATTCTGAAACATATGAAACCAATCAAAAAACATTTTTGGAATTGGTTGACCTACTACGTAGTAACCGCGTTACATACATTCAAAAAAAGAACATACATAGTATTTCCTGAGACTTTCATGATTGCACAATTATAACTAAAACAACTATTGACATTCGGATATTTTCATCGCGTGCTATTACATGGTTTTTTAAAGCTCGACGTTTCGGAATCTTTTCAGTTATCATGGTCACGGGAAGACTGAGAAGTATTAGTTCCCGTGACCATGATAATTGAAAAGTTTTATAAACGTCGAGCTTTCAAAAACCATGTTATAACATGTGATAAAAATATCCGAAAGTCAATAGTTGTTTTAATTAAAAAACATACTATCGAATTGAGTACCTCCTCTTTTAAAGTCAGTTGAAAATGATATAAACATAACTAAAGCTGTATTATTAACGTTAATAAAAATATAATTTACTTAATATCCCATGCCACAAGTCTTAATTTTTAAGAGCTTACTTTGTGACTAACTTGATCTATATTTACTATGCAATATTTACCCCACTCAACTTCAAAAGTGGCTGAGGAGTTACTTATTCCGAAGCTCTGTCTACCCCTTCTTAGGAGTTATGGCCGTGAATACATGTGTGTATGTTGTGTTGATTAATATTTTACTTCCTTAAAAAAAACTTTGTAGTATTTACACTGAGATATGAGACAAAATATAAAAATAAACGGAGTGACAACATTGAAGGCATCCTCATTCTGTGTCTAGTTGACAGTGCCTCTAAGTCAATAATTCTAATGGAATTTAGTAATTCTGTAGCCATCGGCTGTCAATAAAGGCTCCCGATGCTTTATGGATATTGTCTCAAGTTCCTGTTTATGATCGGCAGCTGAGGGTAAAACTATTTTCTATTTTCTTTTTCGTTATACAATAGCTTCTTTGTTTGACTGTATATGTAATTTGTATGTTCAGCAATAAGAGTCTCCTCAAGTTTACTGAGAGCCAGTAGGTAGTACTAGTAGGAAGTAGGTATTAAAGTGTATGGCCTCTTAATTAAGCTTTTAGATGTATCCATGTAGTGCCGGCTTAGAATGTCACTACCCCTTTCTACCCATGGTTTTCGTAAGAGGCGACTAAGGGCCAGTTTTTTGATCCGTGGTTAACTCAACAATTTGTTAAATATCGTAACTATTAGTTAAATGTCAGCAAAATTCATTTTTTGACCCGTGGTTAGAGTAACTAATGGTCAAATATCGAACCATTAGTTAAAAAAGTTAACTACTCAAGATTGGAGGGTTAAACAAGATGGCCGCTGGGTATTTGTATAATAGCAGCTGTTTGTCAGACATTTGAGATGAATTTGAACATAGTTACAGATCCACAAACTTTTCTTGGCCGGTAAAGGCGTCGCTGTCATCGATATTAGTATTGCCAGTAAATAAAGTAACCATTATAAGAGGAATAATTTTAAATCATACAGACTAATTTAATATACGTTGGTCACCCTATAAGTTTTATTTAGTTGAGAGTTAACAGACAATGACAGGCTGAAATTTCAAAACGGCGACAGTAGTACCAGTAGTGGCCGTCGGCCAAGAAAAGTTTGTGGATCTGTAGATACTTTGATGTCGAAAGTTCGTCAGAAGAAGAAGACAATGATATTATATTACAATGTGTGTTGATGAGAAGGTTAAAAATATTTAGGCCACGCCATCCGCCGTTAGAAACCTGGGATGATGTAGATTTTTGTCATCGTTACCGCCTATCGAAGGAAGCAGTACTCTGCATTGTTACTGAAATTGGGAATGATCCTAAAACGCACACTCTCAGTTACATACATACATACATAACATATACTCACGGCTATAAATCCCTTGATTTATCATCTTGCATTTCAGATACTTTGTATAGGCTATCTTATACATCACTGGTCATTGTTCATTGCACAGGCAACAAATTGACCAATTGTTAAGTTTGACTATAGTTAAAAAAGATATCAAAAATGGATTTACGATTTAACTACTGGTTAGTCATTTAACTATAGTCAATGTAACAAATGGTTATATTTTTAACTCCGGATCAAAAAACTGGCCCTAAGGGTATGGGGTTTTTTAAGTGGTTTCTGGGCGATGCGTTTGGAGACCCATCACCAACGATACTTTATTTCTACCATCTTGTCCCCTATCAACTGTGGCTGAAGAGTTGCTAGCTTTGAAGCTCTGGCAACTACTTTTTGAGATTTATGACTGCGAATATGTATTTATGAATTAATTTTGGAATACCTATCCGAAAATGAGTAAAAATAGGTATCAGAATAAAAGCACTTTTTCCATCTACTGACCTCGCTAAATAGGTATGCAGGATAATCCTTATCCTTCCTAATCCTATCGGTCAAAATTACGGAGGAAAAACAGCTGAAACAGGTATTGAATTTTCTAGTAAATATGATGGCATATTTTTAACAACCGTGCATCGTAATTACACAGAAAAAAGAGCGTAAATCAAACCCTTTCTCTTTTCAAAATACTCACAACGAATTAAACAGGCCTCGCGGTCCAAGGCAAAAATTCAATTACAAACTTTAGGTCCCTTTCGAAGACCCCCACGGCCGAATTACCTTTTTGTGCTACTAATTCATTCCGCTTTTGAAAAGAAGAAAATATGTTCTGTCGATTTCCCATTTACATAGGCCCTTTGGGGCCTTAGCGATCAAATAAAGGCGGAGGTTTATTTATTAGGCTAATAAAAATTTCAATACGCCCTCGTTCAAAACCTTTTTCAAAACCCTAGACTATGGGATTTAAATGTAATGCCTAAAACACATTAGCTTTTTAGGCTTCAAGGGTTGAGGATAAATGTACTGGAAAACGTTTTAAATATATTTTAATCCATGCGTAATTTAGCGAGACCTTTCGTTGAAAGTGAGGCATCGTATAATTTTCGAACCATTTATTTTAATTCCAAGTTAGCATTTATTTTAAAACCTTTGATGGCCAGCACATTAGAAGTTGATAGCGCTCGATTTAAAATGATTATAGCGTAAACAAAATATTACGTTATAATTCTATGCTAATTGTCGTGTAGTGCCGGCTTAGAATGTCACTACTTCTTTCTACTCATGGGTGTCGTAAGGGGCGACTAAGGGTATGGGGCTTTTAAAAGTGGATCTTAGGCAATGCGGTAGGAGACCTATTACTTCATTTCTATTAACACTATTAACTTCCTTATGTGGCTGAGGAGTTTCTAGCTCTGAAGCTCTGGCTATCCCTTCTTGGGATATATGGCCGTGGGTATATGTATGTATGTATATTATATACTCCGTGTCAGTATATTATTCTGGATTACATTATCTTTTAATTTATTTATATTGACACGTCTCTAGCTTAGTGAGGTACCCAGTTGAACTACGTCTGCCGCCATGTCGTCTTCAATTCGTTTTGTATACCTGGCTTAGCATGGTTTAAGGATAATAATTAAAAAAACAAACATTAAGCGAATGCCAGTGAAAGTCTCCCTAAAATCCGTTCAGCCGTTACAGAGATTAGCCGGAACAAACAGACACAATAAAAAATAAAGATTTTGTGTTCTGTTCCGTGTATACCTATGCATTTAGTTTGACGTAATAGTTTTATTATTATAGTATTTTCCAAGACTTTCACGATTGCACATTATAATAAAAAACCATGTATTAACACGCGATTAAAATATCCGAAAGTAAATTAACTTGAACGTTATAGAATAGAAATAGTTGTTTTAATTATAATTTTAATATTACAGAAACTTATAAATCTATTTAACGTATATAAAGTTTCTTATAAGTTATTAAGCAACCGTGATAGCCCACTGGGGAAGAACATGCTTATCGTGCAGCGCTGACGATGTGTGTTCTTATCCCGGATCGGGCCTACACCAATTTGTCTTTCCTAAATTCATATGTGTGCTTAATTTATCATAATTGATAACGGTGACAGAAAACATCACGAGGAAACCCATGACACGTGATGTTCAGAAGTATTATTACCTCTCCCAACCCCTTTGGAGATATACGGCGTGAACATAAGGGTTGAAGTTTTGAGAGTTTTCTATTCTATATGTAGAAAGCGGCATTTTTCATATGGAGATTAAAATTCCGTGAACAACCCGCAAGTATTTATAATGGCCGTACGAAGTCATTATGTAAATGCGCCCAGCTTTATGTATGCGGAGGTGATTCCCGGATAAGAACTGAGATATATTTTTATTATTCCACTGGATTTAGGAGATTTCCTCTTTGTTATTTCGTAAATTATGGCCATTTGTTTTTGTTAGCTTTAATTTTGGAATAATGGTCGTTTTTAGGTCCACTAAGGTCACTGTTTTGGAGATTAAGTAATTATGAAATTGTGTGACGTTTATATGTCTTTGTCAGTGACAAAATGGAGTAAGTTACTTTACTACTTTATGTTGTTTTATAAGTTTAAACAATGTTATAATATTCTTAAAAAAATGATATTTTTAATTTAAGTAATGCAATCGTTTCGATTAAGCCGCGAGCGAGCGACATTGATTAGTATTATGTATTTTTATTTCCGAGGAAATACATAGCGTTTCTACATTCGTTTATGAAGTCATAAAGGATTATCATAACTTTTCTTCATTAAGTGGAATCGTTTTAAGAAGTTCTTTTATCTTTTCATAAATTATTTCTCTATTGGCGTAGTGGGAAACTGATTCTAACAAGAAAAATATAAAATAGGCATGATATGAAAAGGTGAAAAATAGACGTCATTAATAACGAACCCTTTATAAAATGTTAAATACATAAGCATCAGAAAAGCGAATGGCTACTGAAAACGACACATTTAGATGGGCAGTACTTTCAAAGCAATTTGTCACAAAAAGTTGGCTGCTTCGCCCCGGGTCGCGTACGGCTCTGTCATTTATTACCTCCCTGCTACCCCCGTCAGACATACCCTCTTTAAACATAGCATTACGAGTCATATCATATTTACTACGCATTTAGATTATACATAGTTATGCAAGTAAAAGATCAAGTTATTTGTACAGCCGTGATAGCCCAGTGGGTAGAACACTCGGTTATCGTGCAAACGACTAGTGTTCAAATCCTGGGTCGGGCCTACACCAATTTGTCTTTTCTAAAGACATATGTGTGGTTAATTTATCATGGTTGTTAACGGTGAGGGAAAACATCGTGAGGAAACCCACATGGCTGAGTTGTACTTAGTCATGTGACAGTGTATTCGTACAAAACGGCGATAGGCCTGCCCCCTATCACGTGAGTACACTGTCCATGCAAAACGTGGGTACTCTGAACACCAGGTGACAAAGTCACGTGATGTTCAGAAGTATTAGTACCTCTGCCAACCCCTTCGGGGATATTCGGCGTGAACGTTTATGTTTATGTTATGTTTATGTTATTTGTGTAAATTTCAGCAATAACGATTCTTTGTTATTTTTTATATCTTAAATTCTCTTAAACTCTCTTAAATTGCCGTGTAGTGCCGGCTTAGAATGTCGCTACCCCTTTCTTCCTACGGGTGTCGTAAGAAGCGACTAAGGGTATCGGGGCTTTATATTGGATTATTGGGCGATGCGGTTGGAGACCCATCACTAAGAACCTTTATTTTTACCATATTTTCCCCACTCAACTTCCAAAAGTGGCTGAGGAATTTCTAATTCCTTAGCTCTGGCTACCCCTTCTAGGGAAATATATCCGTGAGTATATGTATATGTTAAACTCTCGTGTCGTGTTTAAATAAATAAATACAGACATATTAAACACAGATCAAGTAAGCCTCAAACTAAGTATAACTTGTATTATGGGATACTAACTCAACGATATGTTTAATTTTATATAATACACATATAAATAACCCCAAGACTCGTAGACGATCATTTATGCTCGCCACATAAACATTGCTCTCAGTGGGGATCGAACCCGTAACCTCCAGACAGAGAAGCTGTATATCTGTCCACTCGGCCACAGACATCGTCATCGTGTTTCTATCGAAACTCCTCCGCAACGGGTAGATCGAATATCGTAAAAACTCGTGAGTACATTTACTAGGGCTGAGAATCTGACTTCTCATAACCTTAAGTCTTTAAAAGTTAGGGTGGCTAAGCCCAGTTATCTATATTATATTCTTAGCAATGTATAAAGATATAAGGGTGAAACCGTTCAACCGATTTTTAAAACATCTTTGATATGAAAACCTGCAAACTTAAGAAATATATAAGCTTTATACCATGATCTCACTAAATTTCAGAAGAAGTTCCCGTGTGAAATCGGATTGATTTACTAAATAAGTACTTATATGTTTTTATAGTAAATAAACTGAAAAGTCTACTGGTAATATTTAATCATCATTTCTATCCCCTTTGGAGAAAATGAAAACCAAAAAAAATATTTCTGATAAAAATTCTATTGATCCAAGCATTTTTTCATATTTTTCGGTTGTCTATGGTTTAAAGGCTGTTAAATGATCCCTTTACGTAAAACGTGCTGGGGTATAGCTAACGACTAAGGTCGGTAATCACACGGGTTCCCTTCCTCGGGTGTTCTAAATTATACGTAGGGACCAGAGGGTTGAGATAAGGGTCTGTTGGAATAATTAAAATTAATCACCTCCACGTATATACAGAAGGGAAATTTTATATGTGAAATAAACAAATATGTATGTAAAATAACAGTCATTTTGTTTACGTCCGTCTTTGTGTACTTAGTTCTAATGATCTGTACCTTTGTAAAAACATTATGTCTAAACTTTCCAAAAGGGGCTGAGGAATTTTTAATTCCTTAGCTCTGGCTACCCCTTCTAGGGATTTATAGCTTAGAGAATATGTATATGTATGTATTATATCTGTATGAATAAAGTGTTCAAATAATAAATAATAAAGTAAATGTGGCACTGTAATACATAATCTTGATACTCAGAATAAATACAATAGGTGGGTACGTATTAAAAACATACATACATACATACATACATATTCTCACGCCGTTAGTTCCCATTGGGGTAGGCAGAGACTATCGATCGCCACTTTGTACGATCCTGGCAAACCTCTCTGGCTTCGTTTACATCCATCAATCTTTTCATACATGCTCTTTTATTCTTCATACTGCGGACACCTGCCTTTTTAAGCACATGTTCTATTTGATCCAAATGTGTCCTCCGAGGTCGTCCTCTACTAACATTATAAAAAAGAGTAAACCTCAAACGAATTCACCGCAACGCAATCGCACCAACCATTATTACATACCAATGTAAGGCAATAAAGGAAAACAGCCTACCTTTTCCTCTTCCCTACCGGAAATGAGAAAATTAATTAAGAGGGTGGACAAACAGCGGCCAATAACGGTTATATTTGTTTAGGAGCGAACGGCCCCGAGCCCATTTGTGAAAACATGCATTCCTAAGATTGTGCAAACTTTCATGCTAAAGCTTATTTGAATATTAATACATACATACATACATACATATACTCACGGCTATAAATCCCTTAACGGGGTAGCCAGAGCTTTGGAATTAGAAATCCCTCAGCCACTTTTGGAAGTTGATTGGGGAAAAGGTGGTAATAATAAATAAATGTTTTTGATGACGGGTCTCCAACCACATCGCCCAAAAATCACTTAAGAAGCCCCTATACCCTTAGTCGCCTCTTACGATCACCCACGGGTAGAAATGGGGTAGTGTTATTCTAAGCCGACACTACACGGCAATTTAATATTAATATGACTGCTAAAAACGATTATGTTTTGGAGGCAAGAAGTTTTTTAATATAAATAAACTATATAGAGAGGATAACTTAGAGAGGATGTATGACAATAATTGGTGAAAGAGAAGAAGGTAATGTTAGTAGAGTGCTCAAAAAGGCAGGTGGCCGAAGTATGAAGATAACAGAGCACGTATGAATAGATTGGTGGATATAAGCGAAGCTAGAGAGATTTGTCAGGATCGTACAAAGTGGCGATCGATAGTCTCCAATGGGAACTAACGGCGTTAGTAAATGTATGCATGAACTAGTGGACTGCGCCGTGTCAGTTTCGAATTGGTAGTGTTATCCTAAATATAATAATTATTCAATTGCTGCTCACTCCTTATGAAATTTAGATTAATGGTATTTAGCCTTTGTAACTTCAGAAGGTTGTAGGTTTCTAGGATAAAAATATATTTAAAATCGCTTAAGTGGTTTCGGAGCCTATTAATTACAGACAAACAGACTTTAGTGCTCAAATAAGGACGCATAGCCAGAATCGTGTATTTGTCTTAAAATAAAATTTATGTTTTAGATCATTCGTTAAAAGAGTTCCCAAAATTAAAAAAAAATACTTATATGATACAATAAGTCATCTCAAATCAAACTTTTACGATGCTGAAATGTTTTGAAACACAACTCTTCTATAAGGATTGAATCTATTCTAATATAATAAATTGATCAGATTTCTAAAGCTGGAATTGTCTGTATGGCTTCAATTTCATTTCTCTGGTCAGTTAGTAACAGGATCCCATCATCAGACCCTGATATCCTCATCATGGTACAATTTCGGGAGTATCTTCTTTTCAACTAAAAAAAAATTAATCAAAATCGGTTCATAAATGGCGAAGTAATCGGTGTAAATATACGTGTAGAATTGAGAAAACTCCTTTTTTTGAATTCGGTTAAAAATATACAAGAATGATGATGAATGAATGATCAGAAATCATTAGAAAAAGTATAGGAGTACTAGAACCAAGTCTGCATATAAAAGTAGCGTTACCATATGTTAAATATAACGTTTATTCTCACAAGTTTATGTAATACAACAAAATATTCTACTTTAATGCTGAATAACCCGCGCAACACAACAACCAAAATAGATTTTTATCACTTTTCAAAGAGCCTCACTATCTAGTGGGATTTATGAATATCTGCGTTCTTGTATAATAATACATACATACATACATATACTCACGGCTATAAATCCCTAGAAGGGGTAGCCAGAGCTAAGGAATTACAAATTCCTCAGCCACTTTTGGAAGTTGAGTGGGGAAAAAATGGTAGAATAAAGGTTGTTGGTGATGAGTCTCCAACCGCATCGCCCAAAAATCCCTTAAAAGCCCCAATACCGTTAGTCGCCTCTTACGTACACCCACCGGAAGAAATTGTATAATAATATATACTTATTTTTCAGAAACTTATTATAACAAGCTATAATAATTACCTAACAATCCTTTATGTATCAGTGTAACACATTTCTGTACATAAATACAAAATAGTGTGGATTTGTCTATATGGTACATAATTCTCATAAAAAATACGCATATCACATACATTCAAAATGGAAGTATATAATTTGTAAATCTTACATATAAAACGTAACCGTAGCACATAAAAACTGGAGCCAATTACAAAAAGCAGACGGCAGACCCAGGGGCTCACAAAAGGGTTATATTTTGAATAAAAACCGCCTGTAGCGTGTCGCATAAATTGCTTTCATAATATCCGGAATACGCAAAATATTGTCTTGAAAGGATAATCAAATACAAAAGCGGTGGAATGGTGGCGCGTCATTTCCATAAAAACACCCCTACCGCCGCCCTTACTCCCTCACACCCTCAACCCCTTTGCGAGGCCTCCAATTATAAAACACGTTTGCCAGCTTAAGGTTCGAGACAAAGATAAATGAGGATTTGCTTATGTTTGTTGATATTGAGTTTTCAGTAAATGGATTCTTGATTACATGATTTCAATCGCTATACAAAACACGGGAATTTTTATATGATTACTGCATATATAATTTAAATGAATGATGAAGAACAAGCAAGAGGGGTTTGTCAGGATCGTACAAAGTGGCGATCGATAGTCTCTGCCTATCCATGTCACATTTATAAATTACCGATTAGTGTCAATTTTGAACGTTTCCTACGAACTTAAGATTTAGGGCATTTCAGACATTAAAAAAATACCTTTTTTGCAGTCTGACTAACATTTTGCATTGTTGCTAGTAGATATTAATATAGATAGATAGATATTATGAATAAATTAACTTCCGCAACCTTCACCAAGCCATCATCTTTCGACATTGCGGGTGATTTTACCTTCACCTCATTTTCCCTTATAAGGCATTGAAAAAATCATTCTGTATAAATATACTCACGAATAAAGAAAATCAATATAAAATTTTCTTCTTCCACTAACAACATTCTATTACTTTCCTACTTATATTCACGCCCATTATTCCCATTGGGGTAGGCAGAGACTATCGATCGCCACTTTGCATTCATTATTAATCTCAATCATGCTCTTTTATTCTTTTCACTTCGGACCCCCGCCTAGACCAGACAGAAAATGTTCTTATATTCTACTAGTTGACTCATTTACATTTTATTGTTTCTTCAAAATACAATATATGATGCATGATTATGAATACATTTTATCGAAAAAAACCTGTGATTTATGTATATATGACGGAAACAATAGAGGTATATAGCCGGCTTTCCCAAAGGGATTTGGTGCCCTGAGTTTAAAGTAACTAAACTGATGTTCATAATTCTTTAAAAGGTTCAACTTAATTTTCATTAATTTAATAAAAAAATCTCGCCAATACTTAATTTTATAATGCAATCGTTTCGGAAAAAAATAAGTAGTGAATAAATAAATGATAAATAATACATATATACACAGATCAAGTTAGCCCCAAACTAAGTAAGACTTGAATTATGGGATACTAACTCAACGATATATTTAATATTACAGAATACACATATTAAATAACATCCAAAGCTAAGAAAATCATTTATACTCATCACATAAATGTTGCTTTTAGCGGGGATAGAACCCGCAACCTCCGGACCGAGAAGCTAGTCACCAATTCACTTGACCAAGGAGGTCATATTTCCAAATCCCTTATATTTTAACCCGTAAATTTACTAATAAGAATACTTTCTAAACTTTTATTCGTATTTTAACTATACTAACGCCCGATTTCTGAATTGAGTATTCCAGCTGAGAACAACTTAAGTATCGTTCTGTCGCATTGAAATCTTAATAACTGAATGAGACAAAACGATACTTAAGTCGTTCTCAGCTTGAATACTCAATTCAGAAATCGGGCGTAAGTAGCCCAGTGAAATGAGTCAACTCTTACATGTTTAACAAAATGTTGTGGATGTTTAGACACATCGCTGGGTTGAATGAGAAAAGAGTATACAAGAACTATACAGAACTCATTCGATGGATGAGGGCAGCACAGGACCGCGCCTTGATTACGTGTCTTTAGCGTCCACGATTGTGACGCAAGTTGCATAATTGTCGCTGTCAAAAGTGTCAAAACGAATACAAATTTATGACATTGACAGCGATAATCGTGCGACTTGCGACACAATCGTTAGTCGCAAAAGATACGTAAACAGGGGGCCTGTCGTTGTGGAGATTATTGGAGGACGCCCATGTCCAACAGTAAACGTCTATAGGCTGATGATGATGATTCATAACTCGTGGAAATATGTCGTTCTACGAGTTTTTTTTATAAAAAGTCATATAGTAAATATTGGACAAGGAAAGTCAGTATATTCAATACATATAATAGTTGGAAGGTGTAAATACTCACAATAAAAATTATTTTTAAAGTCGAAATGATCATCTGTTGCATGTGAATTGGCTGATGTTGATGATGATAATGATCTGTCGTGGTAGTGTTAGATAGTCTTGGTAGGTGGGGCAAAGAGAAGATACCTGCCTGCCCTCCGAGATGAAGCGTATATAGCTTTATAGGTAAATTAAAAGTTTAATAGTGATTAAAGGAGCAGTGAATCAAAATTAATTTTATATATATATATGTAAGTACACGAATAAGTAATGAATGACCTTTTAATACCCTAAGTCGCCTTTGAAAAAACTCTGGGAAGAAAAGGGTTAGTGCTATTTTGAGTCGCTCTACAAAGCTTTTAACAGAGCTGCATAGTGTTGTTTTGTTCTTATGATACTTAATGTATATATTATTATCATGAATTCATATTAGCATTTAATGTCACATTCTCATCGAAAATCTCATTCATAACGATTGATTGTTACATAAAATACGTAAAAAGTACAATCATGAATTTTTTAACGAAGCTAAGTACGATAGATATTTTAGTGCAATATTAATAGTTTAGTCTCTCATGTAATCGTCTCAGAAACATTTGTTTAAACTTTATACATCCAACGAACAGAATGTTGAAATTTCAAATGACTTAAATAAAGAAACCGCTCATAAGTAATATGTAATAACCGACCGCATCCATTGTTTTATATTCCTCTGACACAACTTTGTAATTGCAAAGAACCGACGAAAGCTCCAGCGCCGTTGCTTTTTCAAATCCCCTACTTAAAATTTAGCACCGACCCTATCTGCCCCTTCGACACCTACAAACAAAAATACTCTCTAACACCCATTCATAAAACTCAATTTTATCTGCATCGCATGTGATTGCCCTCGTAAAGGAAAATCTTTTCTATTGCGTGTGATTCAGAGTTCAGTTTCGTTTTCCAAGATTCAATGAGTCTAAGAGAAAATTCGCATTATGTAATAAAAACATTTATTTTGGCCGTTTGCGAGTAAATACGAGTCCTTTTCCCCTTATATAGAATGATTTAGTGCGAGAGAGATCGTTTTGATAACTCTTCTCATATTCCGTGCTGCTTTATTATTTTTTTACTTTTGGGATGGAATGCTAGAAGCACCTAAGCATATTTTATTAATAAAGCAGTCGTTTGCAGCGGATTTTTCATCTTAAATTTTTTATTTTCTTTTTTCTACAAAGTACACACATATATCATCTTTTGAATTAATTTCTTACTCAAGCAATATCTAACGACATAAATATTCGCATTTAAGAGTCAAAAAGAGCTACAGAAAGAATATTGTTAGCATCTGAAGACTATTATTGTACCCAAGTTATTCTTTTGCGTACAACATTATCTAAATAAGCTAACAGTAAGCTGCAATAATCCTAGTTTCCAATAACCTAAGCAATAAAACACATATTTTTTATTATTCCTATCGCTTTTTATATAACTGAAATATCCAGAAATATTTTTATACTGTTGTCTTTTATTTACTAACATAACTATGAGAATGATAAATTGGTATGTTAATGCATAACATAATTCTGTATTATGTCTTAAATTAACATCAATATTGTCTTCAAGAAAAAAATATTAATAGCCATATATATCAAAAGTAAAACTTTTATTTACTCTTAGTAGACAACAATAACTACACTTCGCCTATTCAAAATATGCGAAAAAACGGGCTTCAATTTACCAAATCAAGTCTCAAAAACGGCTTTATCAAAGTTTCAATTTACTTTAAGTAACAAGATCGATTTAACAAACGGAACTGGCTTATACAACTCGTTTACAATATTTCAATACAACAATACGCATTCAAAAATGAGGTATTAGTTTGAGTTGAAACCTGTTTTCGTGACCTGCACCTCTGAGTCTGCATTTCGCGTGGCTGCAAAGCTGCAAACGCACTTAACTGAGCGCAAATAAAAAAAACAGGTCATGAGAAATGCAGACTTGCCTATAAAGGGTTATGTAAAAGAATGCAATTACTTATATTAGTGCGTACTAGTACTATAGTAGTAGTAGTACTCAATAAAGCGTAACCTCAAGAGAAAGGATGTGTTTTCTTCGTAAAGTTAGCAAAGTTTTTTTTCAGATTTGGTAATCTACGAGTATATCTTATATATACGACTATTTGCTACGTAATCTTCTCGGTCCGGAGTTTGCGGGTTCGATCCCCGCTGAGAGCAACATTATGTGATGAGCATGAATGATTTTTATTCTCGGATGTTATTTATATAATATGTATTATACCTATAATATTAAATTTTTGAAATAAGTCGTATCTTATGTACAAGTCATTAAGTTGTACTTAGTTTGGCTTTGGGGTTACCTTGATCTGAGCAATATCTGTCCGTATAATATAGAAAATATAACATTTTCTTTTGAAAGGTATTTATTGAAGTGTACACCTTTTTATTTTTACTTTCATTCGTCATAAATTAAAGAATTCGGCATGCAAAGTTTTTTTTGGTATTTATTAAATAAAAGACTAATTTGAATATTTTTCATTTAAAATGAATAATTGTAGAGTTATGATTTTTTAAAGATTATATATAACTTATAACTTTTGTTCTCAATGACGTCGTCGATCGAAAGAATCACTTAGTTACATGCAAATAAAGAGAAATGTTTAATAATAACGTTGCTGACTGCCAAACATTTCACGAATTCGTGATCTCAAATGATATTATTACGATATTATAATTAATAAACCTATGATTTTTAATATTTTATTAATAAACTGCAAAAACGAATATCTTTGAATGACATTAAAGGTCAAACACTGTTACAGTTTTTTTGATAAAATAGTGGTCATAATAGCTTTATTTGATTTAGTTCCAAGAAAATATTGTTTAAAAACATGATATCTCGAAATGCTTTTGTAATCAGCATCACTTTCGTAAAACTTTGCATACCGATTGACAATCAATTATGTTTTTTATCTGAGCAAGACGAAGTTGTATTCGGTCGACCGATTTCAACCAAATTTGGCACAGTGATCAAGTGGACATTGCTAAGTGTTGTCAGGGGTACATGTCGTTAATAGAACCTACCATTGAGAATATTTTCTCCTAAAAACTATTTTGCATTGAAGTTAATAGAACAAGTTAATGGTTTCTAATTTAGAGCGCAGCTTAGAGCTTAAGACCGACTGCACAGATAGTAAGAAGACTGAGGTTTACCTAGCTCGCTCAGATCAATTCATTTCAATCGCAGTTTGCATTGAAATCCTAGTTTTATATTACAAATGATATTATCTGCAAAGATTTTCTTCCAGTTTCTTCCCGTGGCTTTCAGGGCCATTAAGGTTAGGTAAAAATACCTAACTCCTTAAAGTTTCAAAATTAAAAAATGAGTCATGTGAATCAGCTGTCATATGTCACTTTTTTTTATTTATCTACGAATCTTTGAAACTTTGGCCGAGTCGATAGGTGATTACTTCTCGGTTTGGAGGTTGCGGGTTCGATCCCCGCTGAGATTGTTTCTATATGTAGTCTTGGAAGTTATTGAAATGTGTAGTATATAATTTTAAATATATCGTTGAGTTAGTATCTCATAACATAAGTCTTACTTAGTTTGTGGCTAACTTGATCTTTGTATAATATGCCCTTATATTTATTTATAAAACTTATAAAACAGTAGCTAAAACAATCAACTAATTAAAATATTAATCAGTTTCATATCTTTGCTGATACGACGTAAAATGTTGTAACTACTGGCTGCCAGATTCGGCTGTTTGATTTGAATTATGTACCGTTTCTTTATTTGCATATAGATTAGTGTTGGTGCGTCGAAGTTTTGTGTTGGAGTGGTTCCGGATGTATCTGAGTTGCGAATTTTACTGCTTTCGGTATTTTATGTATTCGTTTCTGGAAACCTATAACCAAATATTTTTAACACCCTCATTATAAGCATCATATTGCTGTGTAGTGTCGCCTTAGAATAGCACTACCCCATTTCTTCCGGTGGGTGTACGTAAGAGGCGACTAACGGTATTGGGCTGTTTAAGGGATTTTTGGGCGATGCGGTTGGAGACCCATCACCAACAACCTTTATTTTACCATCTTTTCCCCACGCAACTTCCAAAAGTGGCTGAGGAATTTGTAATTCGTTAGCTCTGGCTACCCCTTCAAGGGATTTATAGGCGTGAGTATATGTATGTATGTATTATTGGCTTGGAATATTACTATTCCATTTCTACTCTTGTGGGTGTTCGTAAGAGGCGGCTAAGGATATCGGGGCTTTTTAAAGTGATTTTTGGGGTTTACAATCTCATACCCATACAACTTCCAAAAGTGGCTGAGGAATTTCTTATTACGAAGCTCTTGCTACCCCTTCTACGATTTTATGACTGTGAGCATGTGTGTGTATGTTATAACCAAGCAAGCTTTAGATTTTCTTTTTTTGTGTCGTTGCTAGCTTATTTACTCCCAATTTTTTCCTATACTTAATTAATTGTTAACTAAAAATACGTTTAGTTGTAAAGTTTTGGTTTAATGTAGTGTAAAATATTTGCCTCTCCCATTCCATTTAGTCTTGTACATGTACCTATTGTTTTCATTAACGTACTGATCTCGCCATTAAAAGGTCGTCTGAAAGAGATCGATTTAATCGATAAGACCGATAATTGTACTTCTATTTAAGAAATAATCTGTTGAAAATGTTTTTAACTGTGATGTAGAAGAAAGAGTTTTCTATTCTATTCTACACTCTTAAAAACATACTGATGTCCCTTAACTATCGTATTAAAGCCAAAATAAAAAAATATAGAACACACTGCCCTTCACGCACATATAAATGGTCCATTTTCCAACTAGCGTTATATCAGTATTTCCGGCTATTGGTCTGAATTTGTAATTAGTTGGAGAGAAGCGGTAATGAGTATTTTCTGTCAAATCTCCCTTATTTGTTACATGACAAAATAGTTAGCGAAATGTTGTAAAAGTAATTAAATTGACAAAAGAAACGAATGCCAAAGTTAGCCCTTATTCTTTCAGTAGCAAAGTTTGAATTGTTTTTATGGGTGATATAGGTATTCACGCTTGTTTTAGTTACACTATATAAGTGATTCTCAAGATTTATTTATTTAATGATATATTTTATTTATTTATATACATAAATATACTCACGGAAGTGAATCCTAAGAAAGGTTAGCTAGAGCTTCTGAGCTGGAAACTCCTCAGCCACAATTGGAAGTTCATAGGAGACAAGACCATAGAAATAAAGTATCGTTGATATGGGCTCTCACTTAAAAAAGCCCCATACCCTTAGTCGCCTCTTATAACAACCGTTGGTAGAAAGGGATAGTGACATTCTACACGATTTATTTATTTAACCATTTTATAGTAGAAAAATGCAAATAAAAAAAAAAATTAAGTCTCTATTCTGTCTAAAAAGATCACTGACTCATAATCACAAACATGTATACCTATTGCTCGAATCAAAAATACTAGTCCGAAGGCAGTAGTCGGCTAAACACCCCCGTCTGTGTGGTCTGTAGGCAATTACAGCCTATTCACTATTCATAAGCTATTTTTGCAACAAAAAGGGAAGTTGCTTTTGATGGGACTATGCAGGAAAATAAAAAACAAGGAAATCTGTAAAGGGAGATCGTACGGAGGACTGTTTCAAAGAGGCGACATGCGGTCGGAATATAAATGAGCTGATCATTAACGACTGTTTTTTTTATATGATCCTTTTTATGTTACGTTGTAAAAGAGTTAGACTAACGCCCGATTTCTGAATTGAGTATTCCAGCTGAGAACAACTTAAGTATCGTTCTGTCGCATTGAAATCTTAACAACTGAATGAGACAAAACGATACTTAAGTCGGTCTCAGCTTGAATACTCAATTCAGAAATCGGGCGTAAGGTGTTTTACTAAGTAGTCTTCTATGGGTTGACTAATTCACTACGATGTTTCGAGGTTTTAATTGTTTGGTGGTTATGCATGTGATTTACAACTCATACCTTAATACAATTACTCACGCCATTTGTTTTCGATCCTCTTGGGGTATCGATGCAAGGATTCTCTCAAGCTACATTAACACATAGATACATACATACATATACTTACGGATACTCCAAGATGGGGTAGCCAGAGCTAGATAGTAAAACTAAAGGTTTTTGATGATGGGTCTCCAACCACATAGCCCAAAAAAATCCTTAAAAAAGCCCCGGTACCCATAGCCGCCTCTTACGAACACCCACGGGAAGGAATGGGGTAGTTCTATTCTTTGCCGACTCTACACAGCTTAAGCTATATTGATATTCATCTAAATTAAAAACTCATTTGTAGCATTCTTTCCATTTTATCATATCTTTTGCCTACAACTTCACAACTTCAAAGGGAGGAGTTGTTGATGTAAAACTTTAGCTTATTCCAAAACATGAAAACAAAATCTTAAACTAAAACAAAATATCAAAACAAAAAAAAAACTTACATTAAAATAAAACGACACTACAAACAAACAACTAAACTTTATAAAACGTTTGCGAACTTTTAAAAATCCTATTTATTCGATTAATCTACATTATTTCTCTGGTAGACCAATCACGACTGTTCTATATTTCGACCGACCCGACCAATGCATTTACAGCACCCCTCTTTAGAATCTTTATTTACTGCAAACTCCATTATAATAAGGGTCATGGAGCCCTTTGCTTGAGCTCATTTCTGCAAATTTGCAGTTACCAGCTACCTGCAAATGCAAACCATCCCCTTTTCTACAAAGATAGTGAAAGAACAAACTTGAGTGCTTACAAAAGAATACAATATTTCGCTTGCACTACTTGACTCTGGTTTAACCGGTATGTATAATAAGCGGCCATCATGAAAAAAATATATTATAAGGGTATTTTATTGACTTTGCAAATTTTGAATTAATCCTGTGAGAGTTAGTTTGTCGGGTACGAAACTTACACATTGTTAGATTTCATCAAATACCTTAATATTGCATTTTCAAACTTTCCTATTAAAGAAACATATCTATACTAATATTACAAAGAGGTAAAGATTTCTATCATCTTTACACTTCTTTTACAATAAAAAAACATAACATAACATAAACATAAACGTTCACGCCGAATATCCCCGAAGGGGTTGGCAGAGGTACTAATACTTCTGAACATCACGTGACTTTGTCACCTGGTGTTCAGAGTACCCAACAATAAAAAAACGGTTCAAAAGTGCCTTAGGTTTTATATTATCATTTATCACGCTATATTTCACAAGGGGTCGGCATTTGCGGTCGATTGTAGAAACCTTAGGCATTCGAAATTTAATGTTATACAACAAGTAGTAGTTTAACAATTAATTAATATACATGTTACTTAGTAAAATGTGGACTCGTTGAAACTCAAACACGATGCATTATTCCCGAAACAAATGCTTATTTGACGTCCACATCTGTCAATATTGACAGAATACTATTCATAACGGTGAATATCAATATCTGTGTGCTGCGCTCTCTCTACTTAATATTTACCTTCCAAAACTGACATAGTTATTCGATTGACAATGTTAAATACTCGAGACATGAGTATTGGTGAGATGAATTTAAAATAATAATTTTTAAAAAAATAACAAAGGAGTTGAAGACCAGGTTTTGATATCATTATCCATGCCTCGAGTGTAGTGTGTGTAGAGCTGTATCGTGTCGGCTTAGAATAGCACTAACCCATTTCTTTCCACGGGTGGCGTAAGAGGCGACTTAGGGTATTGGAGCTTATTAAGTGATTGTTGGGCAATACGGTTGGACACCCATCAGCCCATCACCAATAACCTTTACTTACAATCCATTGCCCACTTAACTACCAAAAGTGGCTGAGGTATTTTAATTCCAAAGCTCTGGATACCCCTTTCTGGGATCTATAACTGTGAGTATATGTATGTATGTGTACCCCAAGTGTTTGAGTTACATGATTATAAATTTTATGGTTGGCTGCCATCACTTTCTCAAATCCTTTAGTTTTTCTTTATTACTTAGCTCTTTTTTATAACTTGTTAGTAATAATTTCTATGTAGTATAATCGCCGACACATATGTATGTAGGTAAAATCAGAGGAACATATAATCACACATTCGGAATATTGGCGTGGAGCATAAATGCGAAATTACCACCAATAAATGAAAATAAATCGAAGTACACTCAATAGGATATATACACTGACCTCCATTATACTATATAAGTACGCTGGACTAACGATAGGTATCAAAATGACAGCTATTTACTGTGCCAATTTGAAGCGCCCCCAATGAAGGAACGAGCAACTAAATACGACGTAAACTGCAAAATGGCCAGTGTTTTTTTTACCATAAAGCATAATATATCTATAGTTTTTAGAAACAATTATAAATCAATAGTGCTGTAAAGTTTCGTTTCGATAAAACTTAGCCTTTCCTTTAAGCAGAAACATTTTATCGATATATTATATCTTATTGTCCCATCTCTTTTATTAGTTCCTTGTTCCTTCACTGCTGCCGTAAGCGCCAAAATGGCGAAAATCAAATCGCCTCACTGTCACCCGGCCTATAATTAGTCCAGCGTACTTATATAGTATAATGGAGGTCAGTGGATATATACCACAAAGATTATTAAAATTAATTAACACCCATTTATAAAACCTCTTTTAATACACAAATTAAACTTAGAACTTAATATAAAAGAAATGCCATAATTTGTCAATGTCGCCACACGTATGAAGGCAACATAAAACCTCGTTTTGCAACAAAAGGAGGTCGGCACCGCAGACGGAAGTACCAACCGACCATGACAATGTGAAAAATCGTTTATTTATTTGTTTACGTGACGAGCGACGCACGCCACATGGCTGATGTTATTTGAAAAATGACGAAATCGGTAAAGACAATTGTTCCTGTTCGTAGAGTTTTGTTTTTGTCTTTAGTATGCTTTTGTTGTTAGGACATACGTTGGTACAGGATTGTGAACTAGGATTTGATATGCATTTGGGGAAGTTGTAGGAGTTGTTTTGTTTATACACACATACAAATAATTACGCCGTAGTTTCCTAAAACTGAGACACCAGTTCTGCAATTCTGGCAAACCAATGTTTTCATACATTTATTTTCATTTGTTTTTATGAAGTTTATAAAATCTCGCTCTCAAATAGAATTATAAATCACAATGGCTCTATAGAGATGCTTTATTCACCCAATACATCTTTAAGTGTCCAAATCATGTTTACACGAAATGTATTTAAATTTATAACAAGAGATATTGTTTATTCAAGCGTCATTATTGCTCAATAAAGCAGTTCGTGTTAATAATTTTCTACGATTTTCTCCTCATGAAATCTAAAAATGATATATACTCTCTATGCATCGATGTGCCCTAAAAGTTCTTGCTATCAAACAACATCGTGTATATACAAAGTATGTGCGACTGTAAATTCGTATATTTAACTATTCCGACTCTACGTAAAAAAAATTAAATAAGCAAAGACTAAGTTCATCTCATGACGAAGGACCGTTCGAAATACGAACCCAGATCGTGACGTCATACCGCGTCAAATAGAGCAGAGCAGTGAAATCAGAAAAAAAATGGTAAGTTCGATCGAGGCCACGGGCACGTTCGACTTATAAAAAGACAACAGTGCGACAAACGCGCCGCATCGCCAATATTTGTCGATCGGTGTCCGCTCGCGCCTCGATGAAACTCATACTGGGGGTCCATGAGACATTACACAACCATTATTTTAGGGTTAAAATACTTTGCTTATTTTGGTAAGTTTCTTTTCGTCGAGTGGATGTAGTTTTAACTAATTCTTAATGATGGGAATCCCTTTTCAGCATTTGAGTTCATCTCAGCATATTTTTTTGCCACATTGTTGATTTGTGGTTTATGTACTTTGATCCCTGCAATTAGAAATGTACGATATCTTGAAATTATTTGTTAATTACTACAACGGAGGATAGAAAGTGTTGATTATAATTGTCCTCAAAAAACATGATATTTCAATGCCATTATAATTAATGTTACATTGAAGGGATAGTGCTTGTTATTATTATATATAGTGTTATTTTAAGCTAACAAAACATTTTTTTACAAAAAGCTTGAATTACCTGAGATACGAACCTGGGACGATTGATTCATAATAGTTCTAATTAAATATTAGTTGTTAGTTATACCGCTACGCCACGGAGACGTTACCGGGGCGGTGTCAAATTTTTATTACGCTTTATTTCATATTAGTCTTACTATTGATAAACAAATTTGTCATTTAAATTGATGAAACCCCTTCATCTTTCCAAAATGAACATTAACAAAGTGTCTGATGTGAATTCCATCGATGATAAAAATAATCGCTGCAATATTTTGAGCCATATATGAGTTAAGGTTTTTTGATGTTCCTATGAGAACTCTTGCGGATTCCTTAGTTTCAAGGAATCGTCGTCGTTTCATTTAGCTTCTAAATTTACATGTTAATATTCGTTTGCAATATAAGTAGATGTAAAAAAAAATGTATACGATAAAAAAATAGTACATCATCCCTCGGGAGTTCCTTATTTTCGGGGATCCATTACCGTACCATTAAGCTTCTAAATTTTGATTTTTATATTAGTTTACAATATTTTACGTTGTTTTAAACGACACACAGCGCCATCTCCAATGCATCCAGCAAGCAAACAATATTTTTGATTTCCCGTGGGAACATATTTTTTCCGGGATAAAAAATACCCTATTATTTAATTTAGACTTTTAACTACACGTCTGAAAAATTTCAAAGCAATCGGTTCAGTATTTACGGCGTGAAAGCGGAACAAACAAACAAACAAACTCACTTTCCCATTTATAATATTAGTATGGATAATCCCCACATGAGGTTTTCATGAACAAAAAGATTTAAATTAAATTTCATTCCAGGTTTAAATTTTTAGATTTTATTAAAATTACACTTTTCTATTTTTCCAGTAGACTCCAAGATTTATACGTTACATCATGGGTTATTATTTTACAAGTGTTTATTAATATTTATTTTGCCGTGTAGTGCCGGCTTAGAATGTCACTATGCCTTTCTACCCACGGATGTAGTAAGGGTATGGGCCTTTTTAAAATGGTTTTTTGGCGATGTGGTTGGAAACCCATCACCAAAGATACTTTATTTCCACCATCTTGTCCCGCATGAACTTCCAAATGTCTCTGCCTACCCCAATGGGAAGTAACGGCGTGAATATATGTATGTATGTATGATAGCATTAACCAAGAATTGTACTCAAAAATATTCTTCTGACAGACAAAAAAACGTTGAAGAAAAATCATTTCAAAGATTATTGCCGTTAAGTAAAACACTAAAATATAATTTTAATATTGTGTGAAAAATGAATTCTTTAAAGTTATAAGTTTCAATAGTTAGTTCAACCATCTGCGTAAAAAGGTTTGATCAGCTGCGAGTCATTAAACCACGTCTATCGGTAACATAAACATATCGATGTCGTGTTTGAAATCAATAGCAAGGCAATATGTATGGGAACCAAAGTTACAGCTGTAAGTTAGGATCGTTTTGATATTACATGTTAAGCAAACTATTTGTTACTTATTTTATGATCCACAGCAGTTGATGAGTCCACAGCCAGAGAGATCTTCGATTCATTGGTCATGTCATGACCAATTGACGTACTTTATTTTAAAAATAATATATTTTCCACAGATTAATAATAAATGTTTACGTAGGTAATAGTTTTTATATTGTTAGGTGACAGATCGATTTTATTTAAGGGAATAATATTTATTATGTCACTGAAAATGCATTTATTAGGTAATTGATAAAATAGTACCCAATTATATATCGCCACTTTGTACAGTCCTGGCAAAAATCTCGAGCTCCGTGTTACAATTCATTTATCTTTTCATACATCGCCGGTCATCGAATGCTTCGACCTTTTTAAATATAGGTACACTCTCTGTTTGATCTAAATGTTTCCTGCGTAGTCGTATTTTACTAACTTTTCGTACATACATACATACAAATACTGACGCCATCAGTTCCCTTTGGGGTGGGCAGACAATCGATCGCCACTTGATTTTCCTGGCATTTCCTTGCAAGTAAATATATATTGTGCTGTAAATCAATCAACAAAACGCATGTGCTCGTATTACTTTAACACCTACACTGGTCATCAGGAAAATTCTTACATTTCGCAACTTTGAAGTTCAATGTAGCAAGACTAGAGTCACTATGAGCCAGTGATGGTGATTCTAGAGTACTAGAATCATCGTCACTGGCGTATTTGTA
This sequence comes from Bedellia somnulentella, assembly GCA_963576735.1. Lineage (NCBI taxonomy): Eukaryota > Metazoa > Arthropoda > Insecta > Lepidoptera > Bedelliidae > Bedellia > Bedellia somnulentella. The sequence goes on along the minus strand of OY755185.1, from coordinate 3,294,604 downwards.
CAAAAAAGTGCAATGGTATAATATTGGCTATCAGTTCAAAGTCAGAGCGATCTTGCCAATGCATCAGTTAATCGCATTCCGAGGTTTTCTGAGCTGGATTGATTTCCTGCCACCAGCCCGGAATGATGTGTGATGTGAGATGACGACCAAGAAATAACAACACATATAGACAATTGGCTTATTTACGACTAAGTAAAAGTTGATGATGGCATTCATGGATGAGAGAGATGAGTTGTGAAAACCTTTGGAAGTCGACGTCTGTTAGCTGATGATGATGTGCTGTGATGTGCCTCATATGTCACTCTGTGATGATATTGACTGAAAATCAGTGCTGTGAGTCGAAGGGTCCCAAAAATGCTGAATCAGTCTATTCGCTGTTTGGCTAGCGTAAGAAACTATTAATGAACTTTCATTCTACTACTCGAATACTTTCGATAAATGGATACAATATTAAAAAGGGTATGTTTGTAAGTGTGTGTGGTTTTAAATGATAATGTTAGTCAGTGTCCAGTAAACAAATTTTGAAATATAATTAAAGAGTGAAAATGAATAGAAAACTGAAATGTAATATCTTAATAAATCAAAATGAACACGAATAGTTTAATACATATTTCTGTACGGAACTCTTAGTATTCAATGATTAAAGTAGCGTTAAGACTGTTATCCAAGTAGTCATTGATCACACTCGCTCCAAGTTGATTTGTTTGAATATCGTAATTCAAGTTGGTACAAAATGACATCAATTTCATGTGTCAAAGGTGTTTAAACTATTCAAGTAGCTTTCAAGTGGAATGTCAATGTTATTTGGTTGTTGTGAACTTGGTCAGTGTAAACCTGGCTTTACGAAACAAGCTATTTTAACAGCACTCATTTAAATTATTTGGTGTTCATCATCATTCAAAGCTTTCTATACAATGCTTGTTTTTGTTACAAGTTTTATTTCCATCGATGAATATAGATTGCGTTACATATTGGTAAATGATAGGTTTGTGTTAACGTTAGAGTACACGATACGGTTTCATTCGATAATTTATTTTGTCAACTATTCGCTCTCTTTTTAGTAAATATACGTATTATCCGATGCCTCATTGTTGAAGAACTCGAGAACACACTGTTTTGATTATACATCTGTTTTTATTTTGTTTGACAATGTCCGTGGCCGAGTGGTTAGGTAACTAGCTTCTCAGTCCAGAGGATACGGGTTCGCTCCCCGCGATCGATCAACATATTATATGTGATGAGCTTAAATTATTGTTTCTTAGTCTTGGATTTTATTATATAATTAAATATATAAAATAAAATTCACGTGTCACAGTGTTTGTCACCGAGCTCCTTCGAAATGGCTGAACCAATTTAAATGAAATTTTGCATACATATGTAGTAGGTTCTACCATCTTTTCCCCACTCAACTTCCAAAAGTGGCTGAGGAATTTATAATTTCTCAGCTCTGGCTACCCCTTTTAGGGATTTATAGTCGTGAGTATATGTATGTATGTATGTACATGCAGTAGGTCTGAGAATCGGTTTATAACAATTTTTTATACTCCTAAGTGATAAGGGTTTACACCCCTAACATTTTATTTTCGTTTTATCGTTAAATAACGTTGAAATAACCAAGAAATAATTTATGTGACAAAACAACGTTTGACGGTTCAGCAAGTAATTTAACATTTGGTTCAGTTACCATAATACAAGTTCTACTTAGTTTAGGGCAAACTTGATGTGTGCAGTGTGCATATTTGTCCGTATATTTTTATTGTTTGTACATAGGAAAATAAAATGAAAGCCTAACCTATTTCTTTTATGAACATCGAGTAGCCTAATCCTAGCTGCTAGGAAACCCATAAGCCTTATGAGCTAAGTATCGATGCAATCGTGTTTCTTCCTCACCGTATGCATACATACATATACTCACGGCAATCAATCCCTAGAAAGGGTAGCCAGAGCTAAGGAATAAGATATTTCTCAGCCATTTGTAGAAGTTTAGTTGGGGAAAGATTGTAAAGTAAGGTAAAGGTACCGTATTCAGCGAGTTAAAGCTGACTAGTTTATATAAGGTAGACTTTAAGTGACACAAATAAAAAGACTAAATTACTCTCATTTCAAAAACTTTGCACCTCTTTTGGGCTATATTATTTCATATTAGCTGACCCGACAGACTTCGTACTGTCAAATTTGCTTATGACAAAGCTTAAGGCGTTTTTTCCGGTACTCTTAGTTCAATCAGGCGTGAACCTCAAAAATTGTAGCCTATGTGTTATTCTGATGTATAAGCTATAGCCTATGTGTTATTCTGATGTATAAGCTATATTGTGGTAAAGTTTTATTCAAATCCATTCAGTAGTTTTTACGTGAAAGAGTAACAAAGATCCATACATCCATACTTACAAACTTTCGCCTTTATAATATTAATAGGATGCTCAAAACTGTAAAATTCAATCAGGGGTAGTCCAATCCTTAGAATTTGAATTTCTGAGCTACTTTCTACAAGGGTAGAGATGGTAAAATAAGGATTGGTGCTAATGGGTCTCTAGCGCCACAGCCCAACAATAACATACATACATACATACATATACTCACGGCTATAAATCCCTTGAAGGGGTAGCCAGAGATACCAGGCCAGTTATTGTTGGCCAGTTTGCTGTGTATTGTTGGCTTAGAATAGCACTACCCCTTTTCCTCCGGTGGGTGTATGTAAGAGGCGACTATCGGTATTGGGGCTTTTTAAGGGATTTTTGAGCGATGCGGTTGGAGAGCCATCACCAACAACCTTTATTTTACCATCTTTTCCCACTAAAATTTCCAAAACTGGCTGAGGAATTTTTAATTCCTTAGCTCTGGCTACCCCTTCTAGGGATCTATAGCCGTGAGAATATGTATGTATGTATGTAGGTATTACCTCTGAAAACTAAATAAACAGAGTGAACGTTTGAGTCTTGAGTCATTAAAAAAGAAAAAGTTTAGTTTAGGGTTGGACTCGGATATTCAAATGAAGAGCTGAGCCAAACATAGGGAGCGAATTTTTTCCTCAATTTCTAAAACTGAATGAATAATAAAATAATTGTAGTATTAAATATGTTTTTTTAAAAGCAGGCTTAAATACATTTTGATTCATATAACCAGCAAATGTGTGTTTATATGAAACATAGTAATAAAAGTAGTACAGCTGTTTTCAAATTGCAACATTAAAATTGCGAAAAATGTACATTTCAACAAAAGAGTCGCCATCTTGAATCCGTGACGTCACGAACGCTACGCTTAAGCGACAAAAAAGGTTTAAGAACCAAAGCATTATACATATTATGCGGGAGACAGCGGTGATTACGCGGGAGAAATACGCGAATATAGTCCTTTTGTACATAGTCTTAAAGACTAAGCTGGCATTTTTATGTTTTGTTTGTTTTTAATTCAGGGGTCGCGTTTAGGGGCTCCACCCTCGCATTGCAAGCTTTCTTACATAGTAATATATTAACATGGAATTCGTTCTGGCAGTTTTATGTGTAAGATTGTAATGTCCTGTTATAACGCTGAATGTGCACGTAATATTTTTATTCAGAAAACTCTTTTTTTAAATTTTAATACATCGTTAAGGAATTTTGCTTTGCGAAGGAATTTAATTTATGAAGTAAACGATAAGTATAAACTCAATACTTAACACAATTTTAAACAACAAATAATAAAAAAACACATATCAATATCGAATTAATCTATTAGAGTAATATTATTTATTAAAAACATTTACTTCTGTATGTACTTACAAATACATAATCTATTAGTTAAGTATTGACTAAAACACTCCCCTCTGTATATTAAATATATAAAATAGTACTAGAAAATAATAGACGAATAGTTGCATTGCAAATAAATCCACCCTCCTTAATCATAGACGAACAAAAAGTGCAAAACAGCCCCTACATCCTTTTGTGAATTCCTAGGCAAATTACCGCAAGGGTGCGAAATTGTGGAACCATTGGTTGGTCTAGGATTGGCCATTTACAACCCTATTTTATTTATTTACTTGCTGATCCGTGCTACTTCCGATGCAATTACGTGATCATTGGCAACTTATTTTTTAATACTATATATCGCCGTGAGTATGCATGTATGTAATTTTTTTTAGCCTAGAGGTAATTTTTTTTTTCAGACAGATAATATTTTTTATTATTAATTCAACTTGAACTCACACTTTAACAATAAACTAATTGCATTTATATATAATGCATTATTATTTATGTTATGTAAACAGAATGTTTAATCATAAAAAAAACATTTTATTACTCCTACAGTGTTATAAACCATAAATGTGCCAAATTTTATTCGTCGTTGTTGGTGCAATTTTGGAAAAAAGTTTAAGAAAGTCTTAGCTAAATTAAGTTTTATGCTGCGAAGTGTCACCTTAAAACAGCAGTTACCCGTAAATTTCACATAGACAAGGGAAAAAAGTTATCAAGAATACTTTTCACAAAAGTAGAGAACATAGCATGTAAAATAATTCAGAATAGAGTAGATAAGAGTCAAAAACTATTTTTATAATAAAACTATTTTTGACTCTTATAAGTGAGATATTGAAAAACTAAGTTGACTATGATCTTCTTCGTGTTAGTTATAACACAGATAAAACGCTAGTTCATAAAAAGTACAACGCTACGTTTGCCATTTCTAAAATACACTACTCGTATCATATCATAAACTGCTGACTGTGGACCAAACTAATGGAATGCTGCTATCTTTCAAACTATCTAATAAAAAGAGGAACATCAACAAAAATTTGCTGTGTAGTGTCGGCTTAGAATAGCACTACCCCATTTCTTCCGGTGGGTGTGTACGTAAGAGGCGCCTAACGGTTGTGGGGCTTTTGAGGGATTTTTGGGCGATGGAGACCCATCACCAACAACCTTTATTTCACCATCTTTTCCCCACAGAACTTCCAATTCGATTCCTTAGCTCTGGCTACCCCTTCTAGGGATTTATAGCCGTGAGTATATGTATGTATCAACAAACATATAATGCAAAATGTATATGTTTAATACCATTTATGGGATGGGATTCCACCCATTTCTTTTATATGTAACAAAATTGAGAAATCGTGTCAATCGAGCTGAGAACTTATTTATTTTTTACATAAAATTACTGTGTAGTGCAGGTTTAGAATGGCTTTAACCCATTTCTACCCCGGATGTCATGAGAGGTGACTTAGGGTATTGGGGTTTGTTAATTGAATGCTGGGTGATACAGTTCAAGTTTAGCTTTAAATACCCCAACCAACTTTCCAAATTGGCTTAATATTTTATTTATAATGTAAAGAAAATGGCTTAGTGGGAGTTGGGAAAAGAAGCATCGAGAGTAGCAAGTCATATTAAGAAATTAAAATTAAAACTTAACTTTGGTCTTCACTTATTCATTTGTAGGAAATAAAGATGTTCCAAATGTGACTGAAGAGTTTCTAGCTCTAAAGCTATGACTACTTTTTTTATATTTATGGCCGTGAGTATACCTAGTCGGTTCTTAAATACTGTCACTGGCCATTTATTTTAAAAATAGAACATCAAGACAAAAATATGAAATGGTGTTCGATTTTCAATTATTTTTTTAATACTAATCTGCTAATTCACAATAACACTCATTATTTTTTTACGATTGAGTAGACTCGCAAAGAGAACTGAGTAACAGTAATTGCATTGCTTGCAACTTGTTTCAAAAATTAAAAATCATTATGAGGTTCGTATACCGTACCAATAAGAGGTACAATGAAACCTCTAGTGTCGATGACGAGAAAAGAACTGACAAAGACCCAGGGGTGTTTAAAGCAATCAAGGCGCGTACGGCAAGAAATCCCGACCGCAACTAGAAATTGATATCTTTGAAGATGGATTTAACCAGACGGTCCGTAAAAAAAGTACTCAATGAAGACCTGGGACTACGAGCTTACCGAAAAAATAGCGGACATATTCTGAAAGCGCGTCTGATAGCTATGAGAGCCAAAAAATGCAGAGTATTGCTTAAGCGGTACGCAAGCAAAAGACACCGCGATATCCTGTTTACAGCCGAGTTTTTTTTTCAATATTTAGGAGAGATACAACAAAAAAAAATACAGGTTGTACGCTACCAGCTCTGCAGCCGCTGAAAATGCCATTCTTAGAGTGCAGTACGGTCATCATCCATCATCAATCATGATTTAGTTTCGAGTGTCCTACTATGGCCCTACTGAAGTGCATTTCTGTGAAAAAGGTGTCAAAACCAGTGCAAAAGTGTACGGAGACACGGTTTTAGATCGCATAGTAAAAGATCTACCCCAGACACTCTTTGAAGGATGGCCATTTGTGTTTCAACAGGACTCTACACCTGCTCAGAAGGCCAAAACAACTCGGGAGTGGTTTGAGCGCCAGAATGTTGAGCTATTAAGGCATCGAGATTGGCCCACATCTAGCCCTGACCTCAATCTACTGGATTACAAAATTTAGCAGGAATTGGAGAAGAAGGTCTGTTCTAAACTTCACAAAAATTTGAGCAGCCTAAAGTCTGTAAAAAAAACATTGACTAAAGCAGTGACTGATATCGACATGAATATGGGCCGTGCTGTTATTGAAGACTGGCCGCGAAGATGGAAGGCTTTTGTGAAAAATAGTGGCAATCGTTTTGAATAAATTTTGTGTTTAATGTAAGCTTATTAAATTACCTTTTATTTAAAAAAAACTTTTTTTGAATATCATGACTAATTTTCATTTTATAGCCAATTTTGTTTGTGACAGAATTTAAGCACCGACTAGTGTATGTATGTAAAGAAAGTTAATTTTTGCGCTTTTTAAGGTTATGTAGCTGAGTGGCAAAAAACTGAATTCTACTAGTCTCGTCCTGTTTGTTTGTCTATCCATGCGTCACAACAATTAAATTCAAAACTATTGAAACTACATGGTTAAAAATTATAGATAAAAGATGTAAATTGTAACAAGCTTCAAGACTGATAAACTGGGGGGTACCCACACTTGAAACTAATTAAGAAAAAAAGAGATGTCTCAAGCCTTATTTTAATCATTATCATTAGTTAAAAAGATACATACATATACTCACGGCAATAAATCCCTAGAAGGGGTAGCCAGAGCTAAGGAATTAGAAATTCCTCAGCCACTTTTGGAAAGCTGAGTGGGCAAAAGATGGTAAAATAAAGGTTGTTGGTTATTGGTTCCCAACCGCATCGCCCAATGTTCCCTTAAAAGCCCCAATACCGTTAGTCGCCTCTTACGTACACCCACCGGAAGAAATGGGTTAGCGCTATTCTAAGCTGGCAATACACAGCGAATAAAAAGATATATAGTAGTAAAATCAATGTCCCCCAAAACTTTTGAAATAAGAAAGTGATAAATATAAACAAAATATTTGTTGTAGATTCGATGAAAGCTAACAACGAAAATTGGTTTGAACAAAATGCAAGTTTTTGCAATATAGCAGAGTTTGTAAAACAAACTATGGAAAACAATGGTAAGTTTGCGTTTTGATTCAAGCTGATATATAGCTTCACTTGTTTATACTTGCTACTTCGAATTCCTTTGCGGGTGAGTTTTAAGGTAAGTTGTAAATAGTTGTATGATGCACGTAAACTACTAGCCATTAGAGTTTAAGGTTTATTAAAATGTACCTCTTTCATCACTAACTTTGTTTAGTTTCATGATAATTACGAGGGGCATGCCAAAAGAAACAAGATATTTTAAACTATAAATAAACTAGAGATTTCGTTGGAGTTGGCTCGTCTTCAAAGCACCATACAGTCGACTGTCGCTTTGATTCGGGATCATAGTTATATAGCCATGTTTCGTCACCAGTCAGTATATCATATACGTTTTTTTTCTCGCCTCTGTTGAATTCATCTATCATAAATAGGCACCAATCCACCCGACGGTCTTTCTGCTCATCGGTAAGTTTGTGCGGCACCCATCTCGAACAACGTTTACGGAGAGAAAAGTGGTCGTGAATTATGGTTTGCATTGCTGCCGATCCAATTCCTAGTTCTTGCTCTAGCTCTTCATATGTAATTCGTCGGTTTTCGCGAATGAGTTTTTCGACTGCACGAACGTTTTCTTGCGTGACCGCGGTTGGCGGCCGTCCTGTCTTCGCTTCATCTTAGAGACATCCCCGTCCTCTTTTAAATTCAACAAACCAATTGAATACTGTAGCTCGGGAATAAGCAGACTCACCAAAAGTAGAAGACAAAAGTTCAAAACATTCTTGAGGCTTTAAACCTTTTTTAAAGTCATAATAAATCATAGCGCGAAAATCACGTCGATTGAGCTCCATTGTTGCAAGTGAATTCCCGCCAGATTTTCGGAAAAATAATGCTCATTCAATTAAAAAATAAATAAAAGAAGTGTGTTCTATATTCAAATATGTCAATAAAAAACCAGCCTATAAGATGGTGTATAGCTTGTCAGTGTCAATTAAATGAGAAAAAAGTATCTAACTTCTATTGCCATGCCCCTCGTACTACCATGAGTTAGTGGAGGTGGAGAACAAACTTTCCGAACAATTTTTAACTATTTATTATGAAAGGTAGAGGTAAGGTATAGTATCACCAGAATAAGTGGTACTAGAGTAATAAGAGAGTGATTAAAGATAGATGCTGTGTAGCGTCGCCTTAGAATAGCATTACCCCATTTCTTCCCGTGAGTGTGGAACGTACTACGTGAATATATATATATATATATATATATATATATATATATATATATATATATATATATATATATATAATGATATTAGTTCAGATGAAATAAAGACGAAATTGTGTTTTCTGAAATAACAAAATTTATTTTATTCGCATCACACTTTTATATAAGTTTTACTACAACTAAAACATTTTAAACAGAAAAGCTTACCTGAAATAACAAAAAACAACATTTAAAGCCTTTACTTCTAATTAAATAATATTTTAACTATAACATTTTACAATGTTTTTCACGGTTTTCTAAAGATTCATATTCTAACTTTTTCCTTCTAAAATCTATATCACGTCACACTGACAGCTAATAGTTTCATAGATAATAATGATTTCATACACACTAAGAAAAAGGTAGTAAAGAGGTGATATCCTTTACATATATATATATATATGTATGTAACAATTAATAACATAGATGGGAACATCTCGATAAAGATTCATTGCTTTTCCAGAACAGAAAACAAAAACTTTTTGTGATATAGTTAGACCCTTTTGCAAATGGTATGTAAAAAAAACCACATAAATCGCTTATCAAATGGTCCATTCCTTAATTTAGTTGGAGTATCAACTTAGCATACAAGTATACCGCTACAAATTTATTTATATCTTTCGTTATTTCAATATGATAGTAGACATAAACATACTATCATAAAAAAATGCTGTGTAGTGTTGGAATAGAGAATAGCACTACCCCATTTCTTCCGGTGGGTGTACGTAAGAGGCGACTAAGGATATTGGGACTTTTTAAGGGATTTTTTTGCAATGCTGTTGGAGACCCATTATCACGTTTATTTTCTTATATTTTCCCCTCTCAACTTCCAAAAGTGTTAATTATTTTAATAAAATAAAACAAAGCTACCTACTTATTCCAATTTCTACGGATCGTATTTGACAAATTAAAGATAAAAGATTGAGTTGTAACATCTTTATTATTTAACTTATAAATTGTAAAAAGCGCGCATTGCAAACCAAAAAATTTTCTCATTTAAAGATTTTTCTAATATTGCTGCTTTCTTTAAAATTTACTCTTTTGCGACAGTGGCGCCTCTTATTTGGTTCTTTCTAACCTTCGATCATAATAATACCAAATAAATCTCTCCATAAAAAAATCAACGCACAAAAGTGGACCGCGAGAATGACAATTAAATATTTATTTTCTGCAATTATCGACCTTACCGCATTTTCTTAAGACCTATTATTTATTGCAAGATCTAGCACGCGTATGTCAGTGAAACAGTGCTACCCATATAAAAAAATACTGTTTGGCCGGGTCGTTTTTCGTGCTTTGTTGGTGTATCTTTGGTATATATGATCGAAGTTTCTAACCTATTTTCCTAACTGACACTTTTCTACCCTAGAGATGGTCATCCTTATCCATACCCTTATACTATTCAGATAAAACAATGCAATTACACCGTCATTCTTAAGATCTTTAAGCATCCCACAACAATGATTTAATTAATCTCTTAAAAAACGATGCTTGGTATCTACCGATACTACCTGAGTATTCCCCGTAGATATATTATCTTAATTTTATTTAAATTGTATTTGATTTGTTATATTTCGAGTCTTGAGTCTGTTTTATTTTACAATCGAAGAATTCTGTGTTAGGACTTATATTTAGTTCAGCTATTCGAAGGTAGATGGCGCTAGCAGATTGGGAAAGTTGTATATAAATTAATGTAAAATTAGATTATTGTATAAAATAGAGAATCGCTAAAATATAACGATGTGGTTGAGAAAATACATGCTTCAAAATTCTAAAACAATTTAACACGAAAATAAACTTATAGTCCAGTTTTAACTTCCATATTATGACGATAGATGGCAGAGCGTCCACTCACCGCGTTGCGTTTTAATTCTTATTTTTCCTTAATTGCGTTAAATTTTACAATGGAGCAGTATTTTTTTTATCTTTCTATGGAACTGGATAAATTACAAGTACATATTGATAAATAATAAATAAATATAAGGACATAAAATATGTAAAGTTAGCTCCAAACTAAAAGAGTTGTATTATGGAATACTAACTCAACGATATATTTATACACATATAAATAACATCCAAGACTAAGAAACAATGTTGCTCTCAGCGGGGATCGAACCTGCAAGCTCTGGACCGAGAAGCTAGTCACCTATCCACGGATATACGGATTTCATTTTTTATTTTTATTTTAAACAGATCATAATATTCCAAAAAATAAAATTAACTTAACCTATCTCCTTAACCTTAGCTGAAATACGTCATGGGCGCATTTTAGCAAAGGTTTATGAGTGGACTGAGGCATCCCGTAAAAATTTGACGGTCAGAGCATCGGTCATTTATAGTCGCGCCGTAAATTTGGTTCTGAGGGGATGGTAGAGCTATTAAACTTTTAAACCTTACATGACCCTTTTGTTACCTGGTATTCTGAGTACCCACGACGTTACACTTGGACAAGCTGTTCAAATCATATAGTTTTATTTCTACTTCTATGAACTTCCTGTAACATGAGCTTCAGGATTCCTTACAAATTTTTGGTAAAAGGAATTGGGAAGTTTGGTAAACAAAGGATCTACGAAAAACTGGGGATCCACCAGATAGATATGGTATAGGATAATTTATTTTACATCAACTTATACGTCTTTTAAAATAATATTGAGAACAATGTTAATGTTATATACTAATTGATTTTCACATAAAAATAGGAAATTAAGATCTTAATTATTATGAAGTATTACTTAATTAGTTTTTTTTTTGTGTAAGTTATTAATTTATGTTTATAAAACATCTATTATGACTTATTCCATGAATTGTTTAAACTTTAAAATATCATTTCGTCTTATGTGTGATCTTTGCCACTTATCTGATCTTGAAGAGGTTGATGTCTACCACTATTTTTTAGATTAAGGTCTGATAGTCTCTGTCTACACTAATGAGATCCTGTGAAAATAATTAAATAAGGATTTATGTATGAATTAAGTTCCGTGCACTGCTAATTTAAAAATATGTTAAAACTATGAAGATAATAATTATCATTCGTTACTGTCAAACGTTTATACAACGAAAAGTAAAACAGTCATTCCCAATAGTGAAAAGTAAATTTCGTTCAAAATTACAGTGATGCGTGAATAGAAAAGCCTAAAACTGCCGAAATGTTTTCGATTACCACCCCACCACAATCAACGAATATTAGAGCCGAACAAATTTCCAATCGCAATATCGGTTACTTATTTACTGGTAAATAGGTGAAGTTTGTGAACTCATTATACGTTATGTGGTACATAAGCCAGCCAAACCGTCAGGGATGTACAACTAGAGCTACTCATAAAAACCTAGCCTAGGCTAGGTGTTTGCCCTCAGCGACACACATGTACGCACCAGCTCACTCCCACTATCAAAGAAGACGCTCCAGCGATAGAGAAGCTGCGAAGGAAAAAGATAGAAGCAAAATACACCCGTTGGGATGAGGTGCTGCCCCCAAAAAAAGCACCAAAAACGAAAACTGCGCAACTTTCCGGCGCAGAATCGTTAACGACTACCGCTCTCTTTATCGTTCGCGACATAGCTTCTATATTTCTATTTTTTTCGACTACCATTCGACGTAAGACAACAAATTCATCAACTAAATATAGTTTCATTAACAATGAAAACAAAGTTGAGAGTTGCTAGAACAGTTCGCGCCGGTTATGTATGCAAGTGGAGACGCACACAGTCGCACCGGAACAGAAATAACGATCGCATTTTTGACTGAAAAGGACGGATGCAGAGATGAAAAGAGAAGAAAAAAATGACGACCATTTTGTTTGGCGCTCCTATGACGCGTTGTCGGGGCAGTTATACGTATGCCATTTTTTTAGAAAAAAATGTTACCAAAACAAATGCACGTGGTCGGGTGTTATGACCTGTGAGAGAAAAATTCTGCTTCTCGCCACGAGATGCCGCTGAGATTTTTTTCAGGTTTTTATCTCTGATGGTTGAAAAAAATTACACTACGCGGCGCTCTTGTCGGATTGTTTACAAGGGCCTTTAACAATCTACGTTTTATTGTAGTTGGCAGACGACAATGCGGCGTAGCGTACCTACCTAATTAAACTTTCTGTTTGAGAACTAAATCAAATTAATATGCTTTATGTCTTCACTTGCCATTTAAATTATTAATTATTTGGAATGTTATTTTACTGTTATTCAAAAGACTTATTATGTTTGTAAATAACACAAGCAAATATCGCATAAATATTGTGTTGGAATACATATGTCCAGGAGCACTATTTTTCACTAATATTTCATAATTTATAGAGATGGAAGATGATGAAGATTAGTAAATAATTTTAACCCAAAAATCAGGTATAGGAAGTAAATCTCAATAAGCGTTGTGATACGACAGAACAAAAAAGTTGAGAGCATTCTAATCACTTATCGTCCAATAAATAGAGCTATTTCTGGGTTGTTAATGTTGCTGTTAAACTTCTTAGAAAAGCACTAACCCATTTCTTCCTGCATTGATTTTTGTTCGATATCGGTGGAAACCCAACCTGTGATCTATGAATGTATTTCAATATATTTCTATGCAATATTCAAGACCATTATGGGTCAGTGCTATTAAAGGCTGCCCGGAAGGTAGGCAGATTTACTATAATATCGGAAAATTCAGTCTTATTAACCACTTTTTCCATGGACTGTGTACTCAAGTGAAAGCTATGGGGAAAGCCTGTCCTCACTTACTTAATTTATTGGAACTTGAGATGAAACTACTGTGTAGTGTCGGCTTAAAATAGTATTACCCCATTTCTTCCCGTGGGGGTTTGTAAGAGGCGGCTACGGGTATTGGGGTTTATTAAGTGATTATTGAGCGATTCGGTTGGAGACATACATACATACATATACTCACTGCTATAAATCCATAAAAGGGGTAGCCAGAACTAAGAAATAAATAATTCCTCAGCCACTTTTAGAAAGTTGAGTGGGGAAATGATGGTAAAGTAAAGGTTGTTGGTGATGGGTCTCCAACCGCATCGCCCAAAAATCCCTTAAAAGCCCCAATACCGTTAGTCGCCTCTTACGTACACCCACCGCAAGAAATGGGGTAGTGCTATTCTAAGCCGACACTACACAGCAACCACAAAGGAAGGAGACCCATCCCCAAAAACATTTTCTTTACAATCTTTTCCTCACTCGCAGAAGTGGCTGAGGAATTCATCTTTCTTTCTTATTCCGAAGCTCCGGCTACTACTTCTAGTTGTGAGAACAATATTTTTTTCTTAAATTCCAATGCTTAACAGTATTGAGTTGAGTTATGGAGGTTGATAGAATTGGAATATTAATTTTAATAATAATTTTATTTGACTTATGATATTTTTATTGGCCGTACTTATTTGACTAATAATCATGAATTAATTTAATTTTCATGTATAATTTTAGAAAAAAATGGTTTTAGGGAGTTTTTGTTAATATAATAAATGATTTTCTTTACCATTATGCAATCATTGTTAAATTATGTCACTTATAAGTATCAAATAAGACTTTATTTTATACATACCATAAGCCAACACTTACCTTGAGCTACTGGAACTATCAATATATTTAAGTTCTAAAATACAAGTTTATGCAAATTAAAGCAATGCAAAAAAGCCTTATGTGCATTGTTTTAGAAAGCATCAAAAACACAAGGTTTAATGAAACAACAACTTAAAATAACATATTTTATTTCACAAAAAAACAGGCACTTGTTGAAATCCAGACATCTTTTACACCTTTTATATTAAACAGGATTATATAGATATATTTGCTATATAGTGCCGGCTTAGAATAGCACTACCCCATTTCTTCCGGTGGGTGTACGTAAGAGGCGACTAACGGTATTGGGGCTTTCAAGGGATTTTTGGGTGATGTGGTTGGATACCCATCACCAAAAACCTTTATTTCACCATCTTTTCCCCACGCAACTTCCAAAAGTGGCTGAGGAATTTCTAATTCCCTAGGTCTGGCTACCCCTTAATGGAATTTACAGCCGTGAGTATATGTATGTATGTATGTATACGTCCTAAATGTTTTGATGGCTCATTGGTAAAACCACCGCGTCTAATGCAGGATACATGGGTTTGAATCCAGAGTCGGGTCGAAACCAACGTGTAAGTTTTTGAGTGATGTGTGCAATTAATTAAACAAGGTTATTGACTAGTTATTCTTAGTCATTTGTCAGTGATCTTCTATGTCGCTTATTGTTTTTTCTGTAATTATTCAATGTAGTGTAATGGCGGCTTAGAAGCAACTAAGGTGGTTTGGGCGATGCGGTTGGAGACCCATCACCAACGAAACTTTATTTCAAACATCTTGTCCCCTATCAACTTCCAAATGTAGCTGAGAAATTTCTAATTCCTCAGCTCTGGCAACCCCTTCTAGGGATTTATAGCCGTGAGTATATGTATGTATGTATGTATTCAATGTGTTTTAACCTAATGCCCTTTTGTCATAAACCATTAGCTTTTTTAAGCCCAGTTTGCTATTATAATTCAAATAATGTGAAACTCCTACGCAGTTTTATAGGTTAAAATTATTTAAAAAATTAACAAGGAATATTTGTATACGTGGATATGTATTATACGAATTTGAAATAGTCAATAACCACGAAAATTCTGAAAAAAAGTGTATTTTAATTTGGTTAGACATGGAGTAAGCTAAGCAAGCTCAAGCATTTTGTGAATTTGAGCAAGATTCGCTTACTTTTGGGCCGATTTTCCATGTTGATGCGGGAATTTTGCGCTGAAAATAAATATAATCATTAATTTGATAACTTTTCTAATTTGAGAAAAAAGAACAAGGAAACAACAATTTCTAATAAATAAAGGAAAGAAAAATTTCGACACAGGCGGGATTTGAACCCGCGACCTCGGGGCAGCCATTGACCGTGTCAATGGCTGCCAGCGCGAAATTCCTCTATCCTTTATTTCTTTTACACGTTTTAGTAGTGTTTGCGTTTCCTACCTCCGAATTTTTTACTAATTCGGAAGGCCACTTGTCGATCTTTTCAGATAGAATGCAAATGTGTCGAAATTTTTCTTTCCTTTATTTATTCTTTATTTATTAATGTTTGCCAAGTTTGTAATTGTAACAGCAAACAATAGTATTTGCCTACCCTAACGTTAATTAACAGTGTGAATACAACATAAGCAAATCAAAAGAACCTCAATATAAAATTATCAGACACTTTAAGCTTGCCGATTTGACGATTGCCGTGTCATTGCCGGCTTAGAATGTCGCTACCCCTTTCTACACACGGGTGTCGTAAGAGGCGACTAAGGGTATTGGGGCTTTTCATTGAATTTTTGGACGATGTGGTTGGAGACCCATCACCAAAAACCTTTATTTTACCGCCTTTTCCCCACTCAACTTCCAAAAGTGGCTGAGGAATTTATAATTCCTTGGCTCTGGCTACCCCTTCTAGGAAATTATAGCTGTGAGTATATGTATGTATGTATGTAATTTAAGCTAAACGATTTCATACTTTAAAGATTAAAAAATTAAACACAAATTAAAGTAACAACGGTATAATTCTGACTGACGTAGACGATCAATTTAGTGAGTCCATTAACATACCATAAGCTACATAGTGTCGACTGGTGCTGAGGCTTTTTAAGTAATTGATGCACCCACACGGTTATTAGGGGCATTTCGTGATGGAAAATCAGATATAATTGTGGTCAATTTGCATGGCTTAGGCTTTTGAAAATATTTCATGTAAATCGAAAAATAGGAGTATAAATTTTTCAGGATTTGGTTGAACATAATGGCAAGTTTTATTTCGTTTATGTTCTCATGTGACATGACAGTAGATTCAATGAAGATGTTCAAAAAGTATTCAATTAGGTATTTCATGCTAAAGAACATTAGTCATAAGATTGAGCTTAAGACTTTAAGTGCTTTTTTGGTTTGAGAATCTCTATTTTTTAAATTAAAGAAGAATAAAGCAGCAAATAAAAAATCTCTGCATTTTATTATTCTTAATATATTATAAAAGTGTCTAAAGTATAGTTATTACAAGTTATTTAGTACCTGACAAAACGTCGAAAGAGATAGCTTCCCAAAATTGGCAAGCGTCAGGTATGGTGAACGCAAGAAACTTCGAGATCACTGCAAGAAGCCGATGTTTTCGATAGCGCAAGAAGGCTCAGCTGTAGAAAACAGCATCTGAAATAACAAGAAACATACTCAACTATGTGGTCACATAATTCATATTATGCATACAATTTGCTTGCAGCACTATTTACTAATTTATTCATTTATTGGGTATGTAAAACAGAAAACAGTCTTAGACTAATACAAAATAGGCAATATAAGGACTGGTACTAGACTGTCATCCAAAGGATACACACACTTGAGATTAATTACATACACTATTATTATATGCTAATGTTAAAACTTTGTTCAATCAGGTAAACAAAATTTAAATAATAAATAATCATTTTCTAAAACCACTTATTTGAATACGAAAAGATTTGCTGAGTATGAATTCTCTGAAATTATGTTCATTGCTATCGTCTAGTATTTTGATTTAAATTAACACATAATGAAGATATCCCTCGTAAAAATATGTGACGAGTTTGCAAAAAAAATGTGTGACATTAATAAAGTTAGTGTGCGATCGCCTCAGTCTTGTATTTAATTATTCAAGCCCTTAATAATGTGATTTAAAACGTGGACAAAGTATTTAAAGTGACGGTGACGAGACGAAATCGTCGAGGGTTTAAAAATATAATCTTGTTATTGAATCTATATCAGGCGCACCTCACAAAGTTTTCCTTTTTTGATACTCGTTTATTTTTGTGTACTTTTTCGTAGAGATTTTCTAGAAACGAAACGTAAAGAAAAAAAAGGCAGGTATTTTTTTAAATGAAGCATAGACTTTCTCACAGCCCATATATGTCCCCACCAAGGGGCTCGAGCCTACCCTATATAGGGCGATTTGGCCTTAGTCCACCACGCTGGCCAATTGCGGGTTGGCAGACTAACGACTATTACCGTAATAGTAGCCGGGACCGACGGCTTAACGTGCCCTCCGAAGCACGGAATCATCTTAATTTTCAGATAATCAGGTGATTCAAGCCTGCAATATCCTTCCAAACTGGGTTAAATCTTACAAATTAAATTTGTAAGGTTACCACCCCTCGGGAATCGAACCCGAGACCTCCGTACTTGAAACCAAGCGGTTAACCGCTAGACCACGGAAGCATAGAATTTATGAACCAAAAAAAAGTTTAGTTGTAAAATTAGATCAAAATGTGAATAACACACCGTGCTTAAAAATCACTTGAAATATACTTGTCGTTATACATAAGATTTTGATACAATTATCATTACAAGTGGTGTTGTTACAACTGAATATTTCTTTTATTCTCATTCCGCCGACAACATAATCTGTATAACATTCTAATTAATAAAATAAGCGATAGTACAGTCTGCATCCAAAACAGAAAGGCACCGTCAAAGCGTAAAGTTTTATTAATCTACACAACCTATGTGTGTGTGTGTAAGTGAAAACTACAATTTTAGGCAACTCTGTCGAGAGGGGCGGTCTTACAACCCACGAGAGTATATGCTACATATTCAGATTGTAATAGAACCTTCAAAATTATTATTTTTACTTAATATTGAAAAAGATATGGTGCGTCTTTCGGAAATAAGCTTATGCATACGGAGCAATAAAGTGGGTCTCATATTATTATTTTTTATTAAAATTACTAGAACATATGACTGCTTTATATTTGAACTTTATTTAAATGGTATTATATTTTATAAATTATTAAGTATTGCGCAATGATAAAGAACCACAATCATAATGTTTAATATTTCAAGTACGCTACAAATCTACATCTGTAGGGAATCAAATTAGATTAATCCGAAATTTCAATATACTGCACTGGGCTTCGCTTCAATTCGTTGGCTGTAAGGCGAGACACTTAAGAGCGATTCAAATGGTGTTGCTTATGTGTGAGTCAGTCAAACACTTGGGTTACATATTGATATTTATATTAAAAAAAAATCAAAAATTAAGATAGTTCTTTTCTCGCTAATTCTATTGTATTTGAAGTCATATCTGAATTTCTTAACTATTTCTAATTCCTTAGCTCTGGCTACCCCTTCTAGGGATTTATAGCCGTGAGTATATGTATGTATCTGAATTTCTTACAGGGCTCAGAATAATAGCACATTATAAAATCGTACGTGTATTACGTATATTCAATGTCTATTTATTAATATAAGATTATTTTGTACTATTAAAATATTTACTTATTATATGCGATGCGGTAGAAGGCCCCTCACCCAAAAAGTGGGGAAAAGTCCCCACTCAACTTTCAAAATTGCCTATGGGATTTATAATTCTGAAGCTCTGACTTCCCCTTTTTTGGACTAAAGACGTTAGTATATGTATGTTTGTATTTATGTATGTTTATATATTATGTAGAATTATATAACTACGATAATGACTCTATTTTGTGGTCAGCATTCGCATCAGTTACATCCGAACGAGTTAAATATATTGGCGTACAACGATAATTTTGGCGTTACCTCAGGAAGCCTAGGACGAGCGTTTTTTTATCGACACGATATCGGTTAGAATGAGATAAAAGTATACGATACTGAGTAAGTGTGAAAGAGATGGCTGTTCATACCATGCGATATCGAGTTAAAAGGTCGCTCGTACTAGCTATGCTGATAAAAAAGCCCAATATGACACTTTTAATCTAGTTAAAATACTGAATGTTGTAATACCTTTTTACTGTTTAAAATGACTTTTCTGATACAGAAGCAGATATTCTCATTTGCAGCAAAAAATCATGGAAATCCTGAAAAGGAGAATTAGTATTTTAAAATCAGAAGTAAAGAAAAAGAAGATATTATTTCTTGGAAGTGATCATTGGTTTACAATACTCCTATCTGAATTTTAAATCATTTTTTTTGGTAAAATGAAAACTGAACCAGTCTTTGCCATAAGGCATTAAATTGAACTGCATGGGAACATAAAAATAAGTTCAATTGGGTAATTAAAATATCCAACGGCGACTACTATCCCAGGTGTCAAATCTAGCAGTGTAATGTCGGCTTAGAATAGCACTGACTTATTTTTTAACAACTTGGAGCTCAGGCCTTAGAAGTAATTGTTGGACGATCTGATTGGAGATTCATCACTCAACTTCCAAAGTTAGGTGATAAATTTCCATAAAGTCATAAGTATATGTGTCTCAACTCAATCAAAAACTATTCTAGTGTCAATTTAAAGTCTCATATGTCAAGTATGATCTTAAAACTTTAAAAATATAGATTTATATAAGTACGGGTATTGAGAAATTAAAGTCATTAAAAAGTGTTCATATTTTAAATTTTATTTTTTTGTTCATGAAAACCTCATGTGGGGATTATTACTAATAAATAAAAATTCGGAGGTAGGAAACGCAAACACTACTTAAACGTGTAAAAAGTAATAAAGGATAGAAGAATTTCGCGCTGGCAGCCATTGACACGGTAGCTCAATTGGCAGAGCGGCGGGGGCGTATACCCGAGGTTGTGGGTTCGATTCCCGCCTGTGTCGAGATTTTTCTTCCCTTTATTTATTCTTTTTTTATAAGTGTTCATATGTTAAAACTAAAACAACCTTCACTAAAACATTCACCATAAGTGTTAGAAATATGTAAATAGAGGCATGTAACCCAAGCCGATGCTAGTCGCGGACCCGACGAGCGTCCTTTCGTCGAGGCCAGAATCCACACTTTGTACATGCAAAGTTTGGCAAGGCATTTGTGTGATGTGTGTGTGTGCTTGTGTGTGTTTGTGTATGAGTTTGTGAGCAAGTTAGATCGTCCATACTAACCGCGGACCTCAATTCTATACGTGCGGACGACTCAAAGCAGCTATTCAATGTAAAGTTTTCAACACAATTTGTAACAAGGAGAGACCTGCTAGGTTGCGAATTAAGTAATGTATTTTGAATAGTATATTTACTATTTTATGTTCAGATCTTATCTGGTGTCTGTGACGTGATAGCTCAGTAAGGACACCACCGTTTCTTATGCAAGAGATGTGAGCTCAAATACTGAGTCGATACAAAACCAATATAAAAAAAAATGTTACGTTATTATTAGCCTAATTACGAGTGTGCAACCTTATGCTCTGAAAACTGATAATTGGCTTTTAGTTATACTTTCCAGTTGCTATTCAACTATTACTAGCTGTAAGTTTTCCTTAAATATAAAATAAATAATTAAATATGTATTTTCTAAAGTTATACATAACGGTGAAGGAAAATATAAGTACTCAAGCTTGAATAAATGATGATCATGAGATGACTTACGCTATTTAAGTGATGGTTGGAGAATATAGCGGGAGACCAATTACTAACCACCTTTTTTTATCATCTTTCCTTTCTAAAATCTTCTAACCTTCTTGTAATTCTGAAGTTCTGGCGACCCCTCTTGGGGATTTATGGCCCTGAGTTTATAAATTTTCAAATTCAAATTCAAATCTTTATTGCATAAATCCACAGTATCAATATGGTGACATTTACAATTTGGACCTTGTGGGCCCCGTCGGGCACTGCAATTAACTTATAAATACAAACTTATAGCTAAAAATAAAAAGGAAGAAAGAAAATATAAAATTTTAAAACAAAAACAACTAATATGTATATGAATTTAAAAATTAGTGGACACAAACTTCAATAATTAATATAATAATAATTTAAGCATTTAATTTTTAAAATCAATAATATTTATACTTTATATCCTCACGTTATCAAAGTTATCATTCAAGTATTCTAGGGTGGTGTAATAGGATCTATCTAATAATTAACTCTTTACCTTTTTTATAAATATAGGATAACTACTGACATTTTTTAACTGTTGGGGGAGTTTGTTATATATTTTAATTGACATGTTTAATGTTCCTGAAGACCATAATTGTGTTCGAGACGCTCGCTGGTAGGTTTAGCCTTGTTTTATGTCGCAAGTTATACTTAGTTGTAGTTTGTTCTCTTGTCGTATATAGTACAGGATGGTTTCTGACTAGTTTGCAAAGTTCTAATATATACAAAGATGGCAAGGTAAGTATTTTATAATTTTTAAAATGCGTTTTACATGAGTCGGTTTTACATATATTTGCAATGATCCTAATTAGTTTTTTCTGTGCTGTAAATAGTGTACTAGCATCAGAACTATTCCCCCACAGTATCACTCCATAGCTGAGCCATGAGTGCGCATAAGCGTAATAGGTTGCTAGTGCAGTTTTAGTGTCTGTTGTTTTTTTAATTTCATAAAGTGCATATAAATGTATATCAATAAATGATTGCGAATTAATTTAATCTTAGTTTCTAGCAAAGGTAATTTTTGTGCTGTGTAGTGTCGGCTTAGAATAGCACTACCCCATTTCTTCCGGTGGGTGTACGTAAGAGGCGACTAACGGTATTGGGGCTATTAAAGGATTTTTGGGCGATGCGGTGGGAGACCCATCACCAACAACCTTTATTTTTACCATCTTTTCCCCACTCTACTTTCCAAAAGTGGCCGAGGAACTTCTAGTTCCTCAGCTCTGGCTACCCCTTGTAGGGATTTACAGCCGTGAGTATATGTATGTATGTAATTTTTGCATGGTTATATTATTTTTTTAATTAAAAAAACAAATGTATTTCAGGCATCATAAATTTCAAATCAAATACATAAACAAATATTTTTTTTGGAATAAGTGAAGCATCTAACGTATATAAAATCTTGCTCCCAAATAAACGAGCGAGCACCGAAATAGGAAATTTGTGTCGGGGTACACTATTGCCAGATTCTAACATCATTAATCTAACTTTCGAGCTACCCTTTATAATAGTTCGGACCCTGGGGTGCCGCAGGGTGCGGGGGGTGGGACGGTCCATATTAACATACGAGTGAAAACCTTCTTGGGAGGGGGTGTGAGAAATTTAAGTTTCGTTCAGTATCGATCCATGTTGGGTGTCGGACTAATATTTTGGCTTTGAATTTCATCAAGAAGATTGATTGAAGAAGAAGATTGCTGTGTAGTGCCGGCTTAGAATAGCACTACCCCATTTCTTCCGGTGGGTGTACGTAAGAGGCGACTAACGGTATTGGGGCTTTTAAGGGATTTTTGGGCAATGCGGTTGGAGACCCATCACCAAAAACCTTTATTTCACCATCTTTTCCCCACGCAACTTTCAAGTGGCTGAGGAATTTTTAATTCCCTAGCTCTGGCTACCCCTTCATGGCATTTATAGCCGTGAGTATATGTTATGTTATGTTATGATTTCATCAAGAACTTGTTTGAGAAACTTACGTGGAAAATGTATATAACATAATGATAATGTTTTTATATAATATTGTGCAATGTGTTAGGTCTATCTTATAAGATTGTAAATACGCCAATAAATGACCCAAGTTTTTTTATTACAGTATGTTTAGAGGTTTTGTACATACATACATACATACATATACTCACGGCTATAAATCCCTATAAGGGGTAGCCAGAGCTAAGGAATTAGAAATTCCTCAGCCACTTTTGGAAAGTTAAGTGGGGAGAAGATGGTAAAATAAAGGTTGTTGGTGATGGGTCTCCAACCGCATCGCCCAAAAATCCCTTATAAGCCCCAATACCGTTAGTCGCCTCTTACGTACACCCGCCGGAAGAAATAGGGTAGTGTTATTCTAAGCCGACACTACACAGCACAGGTTTTGTTTAACTAGTAAAGTCTACTGCCATATTCAAATAACGAAAGATGGAATTATATTTGTCCCGGTATACGTATATGCTAAGGAATCGAAAAGGGTCGACGAGGTTAAGGAATGCACCATTGGATACGCGATTTGGGTGGGTTTTCAACTTGGCTTTTGAGTAGGGTCAAAGTGTATCACAAAACGTGAAAGATTTGCTATTTTAATTTACTTTCTAATTTATAAAATTGCAAGACTATTATTTATATTAACACTTATTTTTAAGTATGCTTAATTTGTACGACTGCCGTATGAAAAAGTTTTACTTAGATATGGCGTTTTTTCACGATAATTTTCGCCTACCAGAGAAATAATTTGAAATCATGGCTCTCTGGATCAGAGCTATGGCTATAACTCTCTTCTTTGACATGGTTTTTGTTTTTAGTTCTGGAAAAGTAATTAATCTTTATCACGACTTTCCGATAAATCCCAAAAAGGGGTAACTAGAGCTTCAGAGCTAGAAACTCCTCAGCCACATTTGAAAGTTGATAGAGGACAAGATGGTAGAAATAAAGTATCGTTGGTGGGTCTCCAACCGCATTGCCCAAAAACCACTTAAAAAGCCCCATACCCTTTAGTCGCCTCTTACGATACCAGTGGGTAAAAAGGGGTAGTGACATTCTAAGCCGGAAATATTCCCATCTATGTTATTAATAATTAATTACTTTCCATTCGCGTTTTATGTTCGCAGATAAAACAGTACCATAAACTGACGACGTGATAGCTCAATGGGTAGAACACCGGTTAACGTGCAAGCGACTAGTGTATAAATCCCGGGTCTGGCCTTCACCAATTTGTCTTTTCTAAAGACATATGTGTGGTTAATTTATCATGGTTGTTAACGGTGAGGGAAAACATCGTTAGAAAACCCACATGGCTGAGTAGCACTTAGCCATGTGACAGTGTATTCGTACAATACGGCGATAGGCCTGCCACGATGATCACGTGAATACTCTGTCCATGCAACGTGGGTACTCTGAACACTAGGTAAACAAAGTCACGTGATGTTCAGAAGTATTAGTACCTCTGCCAACCCCTTCGGGGATATTCGGCGTGAACGTTTATGTTATGTTTATCTTATGTTATGTTATAAACTGCAAACCACCTGCCACGCGCCAACCCTACTTTCTTACAATCCCGTACAGACCCATGCAAGAGTACAGATGATACGAACAAATAAACAAGGGAATCAGTTCTTTGATGTTAAATGTCGCGGCTCAATGGGCCGTGATCTCCGCTCCGATCAGGCGGTAACCGTCCTGCGATCAGAACACACTTGATGTCATGTCTTGTGTACTTTGATATTGTGCTAACAGGTATCTAATGGATGCTAACATAATGGTTATTTTGTCTAGTAAATTGGACTTTAAGATAAAGAGAGCTATATAAATAATTATACGGACATTTATACATTTGATCAAGTTAGCCCCAAACTAAGTATAACTTGTCTTATGGGATACTAACTCAACGATATATTAAATTTTATATTATATACATATGAATAACATCCAAGACTAAGAAACAATCATTTATGCTCATCACACAAATGTTGCTCAGCGGGGATCGAACCCGCAACCTACCGACCGAGAACCTAGTCACTAATTCAGTCGGCCACGGACGTTGTCGCACGTTGTAAATGGTTAGTATGAAATTCATCACAAAACGTGGCGCATGTGACTATCTTTTTCCCGATTAAGATCCTATTTTAAATGTATGGCAACCGTCCTACGATCTAGAATAGACTTGATTTGATGTCTTGTGTACTTTGATATTATGCTTACACATAGACGGATGGATACACATGGATTCTAAATCCATAGAATGGCAGTAAGTGACAAACGTCATAGCATAAACGTCAACAAAGGCAGGACCTCTCAGGGTCACGATAACGGCCTACAAAACGGTTTGGGCATCAAACATAAAAGAAAATAATTGTCTTATTTAAGTCAATTCTGGTATTTAAGTCTTAGCTTTGGTGATTTTTTGATAATATAAAGCTAATATTTAATAGCACAGAATCTAAACCAAATACATATTCTTTGGCAAACATCAAATTTTAAGCCATTCATGTCCAAATAAAGACTGTTAAATCAAACTTTTCAATGCAAATATATTTTAAAAAATATCTTCTATCATCATAATATTACAATTATTGTAAAATTTACAAATTGGCGAAAATAACAAAATGCATGTTTTTTTTTAAATTTTAATAGGGCTAGTATGGAATCTGCCATACTATAAAGATATTGTCACGCACATACACTCATTTACGCACACCGTTGTACTTTTTTTTGGTCTCGCCTGTCGTCTTTGCATTGCCAATCTATTATAAATAAGTATAGCATACTTAATCTATGTGCTTACAGGTATCCGACGGATAGTAACACAATATTCCATATTACAACCGATGGATGATTGTTTTGTTTTCAATAGTTATTTTAATTTGCGTTTTTCTGTATCGTTTGTATAACAATTGGTAGAAACTTTATAGGTCAAGAACTTCTTTATATTTTTCTCTTATTTGAAATATTGTGTGCCGTTTGATTCTCAAATAAATAAATAAATTGGGCCATTAGGTAAAGTGAGCTATATGGTTAGCATGAAGTTAATGACAAATAATTGAATATCTGACCATTTTCATCCCGCTAAGCATATAGTATTGTTAGTAGAAGATGGTAATGACGGTAGAATTTAAAGTATCAAAAAATAATGTGACAGCGAGAAATGTTTGTCCGGCAAGATGACACAACATGGTGTGAGTAAAATGTAGCTCGCTTTGAGCTTTTATATCGGGCTAAGAACTCTTATTGATAAAAAGTATATGAGATATAAATTCTTGTTCCAACATAATTTCTTTAGAACCATCTTCCTGTTTTTAACGTTTAACGCCCGATTTCTGAATTGAGTATTCAAGCTGAGAACAACTTAAGTATCGTTTTGTCTCATTCAGTTGTTAAGATTTTAATGCGACAGAACGATGCTTAAGTTCTTCTCAGCTGGAATACTCAATTCAGAAATCGGGCGTAAGATAACTAAGGTTTGGTGGCTGATGTGGTCAGCAACTAAACACCGACGGTCCTTAATCCTTGTTAGCATTATAGAATATTTTGTTTTCTGAACATGTAAAATGTATCGTTTATGTGTATCAGTTCTATATGATGTTACACGCGATTTTATACGAATGGATACGCAATTAATGTGGAAGAATACGCGATTTAAAAGGTTTTTTTTTTTATCTATAGCCATCATAAGCAGGTTAGAATGTATTTATATTTCTCAAAAGAAACTTTAAATCGAAGATTACACCAAATAAGTTTTTTTCTTCTTCAAAAAACTAGGTGTCGCAACTTTAACTTAAACCCGAATTCCATGGATCTTTAAAACTCATGCATACATACAAATACACAGGGCCATGAATCCCATAAAGGGGTAGCTAGCTTCAGATCTAGGAACTCCTGAGCCACATTTGGAAGTTGATAAGACAAGAATGTTAGAAATAAAGTGCATCAGAAACAAAACATGAATCGCAAGTTAAACAAATTCTTATACTTATAAAAAGCAATATGTTTTAAAATATATCCGTATCTCGATACAAGCATTCAGTCGAAAGTTACTTATCGCAAAGAAAATAATGGCGGGCGAACGGCGTCCTGCAAGTCATAATAGAATGTGCGTACCCCTACTAATTTCACCCCTATCCCCCTTACACCCTCACACCCTCAACCCTCAGATTACTCTTGCAAGATCATCCACACGGACATCCCCTCTTTAATTGTGACTCCCAAATTCATTATTACCGTATCCTTTTCGTGGAAGTTTATTCCTATCGAATTCAAAACTTTCATTTTTCAACATACATAATATATTAACGGCCGTAAATCCCAAAAAGGGGTAGCCAGAGCTTCGGGGCAGTGTTAAAAGTTACATACATACATACATACATATACTCACGGCTATAATTCCCTAGAAGGGGTAGCCAGAGCTAAGGAATTAGAAATTCCTCAGCCACTTTTGGAAGTTTAGTGAGGAAAAGATCGTAAAATAAAGGTTTTTGGTGATGGGTCTCCAACCGCATCGCCCAAAAATCCAATAAAAAGCCCCAATACCCTTAGTCGCCTCTTACGACACCCGTGGGTAGAAAGGGGTAGCGACATACTAAGCCGGCACTACACGGCACCCATGTTAAAAGTTACTACACTAAAAAACTTGAAATGTGAGAAAATCTTACTTACATTTCCGATGCACGCAAGTATTGTTTCTAGCTGTCCATTCTTTATCAGAACCTGAAAAAATACAATAGTCAAAATAAGTAATATATTTTTGTGTTTGATAAATTTGTCAGAAGAAAATAATAATCATAACTCTGTGGTAATTTGAGATGTTTTCGCGTGTTTATTAGCTCTTTGCCATTAGGTTGAAAATGAATGCATTCTTACAACTGAATCAATAACTTTTTTTTTATGTTTTTGTTCATGAAAGCCTCATGTGGGGATTATTACTAATAAATAAATGAAAGAAAAATTTCGACACGAACCCGCGACCTCGGGTATACGCCCCCGTCGCTCTGCCAATTGAGCTACCGTGTCAATGGCTGCCAGTGCGAAATTCTTCTATCCTTTGTTTCTTTTACACTTTTAAGTAGTGTTTGCGTTCCCTACCTCCGAATTTTTTACGAATTCGAAAGGCCACTTGTCTACCTTTTCAGATAGAATGCAAATGTTGAGATCTCCTAACCATCACATAATTTTGAATGTTTTTGTTCATGAAAACCTCATGTGGGGATTATTACCAATAAATAAAGGAAAGAAAAATTTCGACGCAGCAAACACTACTTAAAAGTGTAAAAGAAAGAAAGGATAGAAGAATTTCGCACTGGCAGCCATTGACACGGTAGCTCAATTGGCAGAGCGACGGGGGCGTATACCCGAGGTCGCGGGTTCGATTCCCGCCTGTGTTGAATATTTTTCTTTCCTTTATTTATTCTTTATTTATTAGTGAATATAACTTAAGTTGTGATAATAACTTTTTTATTATCACAACATTGGAATGACAACTTTTCTACAAAACACCCTTCATATAAAATACAATTAATATATATTAAACATATATCTTTAGGAGGTGTATTTATTTAAGTACTATTTTTATATTTATTTCCTTCTTCCCTTTTTAAAATATTTAGTTTCTTACGAGAAAAGGGTATATTTGTTTGTAATTATTTATGAGGATATGCCGTATGAAATTAGTTATATATTAATTCCATTTATTTTATTAATATATATTTTTTGTCTTTTTTTTGTATGTCTATGTGTCTTTTTGTTGTTTTGTGTTTTTCTTTTGTTTTTAATATTTTTCTTTGTTTTTATATTTGTTTAACTTATTTATATTTAGTTGTAATGTTAGTTTTAGTTATGGCGCTAACTGAAAACCAGCGTATGGGAAATTCATACACATGCCGAGTTGGTGCCTTTTTGGTGCATTATTTTTGTTTGTTGTAAATTTACTATATCTGTTTTTCTCCTTGTGTGCCCAATAAACAAATTTATCTTCTTCTTCTTTCTTTACTCTATTTTTTTCTAATAAAAAAAAACAGTCGGTATTAAGATGGTAATTGAAAAAGTACTAGCATGTGACTAGCATAGTAAAAATATTCTAAGTGTATGTGTATGTGTATATATGTGTAAGTGTTGTGTATGTGTTTGGCTCTAAAATTAGTTTTTTTTAATGATCTCTTTTACCTTATGTACTGTCATGGTATACCATCTCATACAAAATGTTTTTAGTTACCTCTACGCTCAATAGATGGAGTTAAGATATAATCGACTTTTAAAATAAAAACTTAAAGTGGCTAATTATCGTTTAAAAAGCCAAAAGACAGTTAGATAAATATAACATGGTAATTTATTTTGTCACTTAATACCATAAAACGTAAATTATTACAAATACAAGCAAAATATAAAAAAACTGTATTTTTGTTTTTATGAAATTGTATTCCCAAATGATTATTGTAGAACTACATCTATTGAACTAAAATGTTTAGTGATTTCAACTTCTGACAATAGATGGCGCCAAAATGAGATGGTGTTTATTGACGTATCTTATTGTTTTGATTTGCGTCCATCCAAGTAATCGAATTGGTGATAATTGTCGACTTAAAATAACACTACCCTATTACTACTCGTGGGTGATTGAAAGAGGCGACTCACGGGGTATATTGGCTTTTTAAGTGATTTTAATTTTTAACGACCTCGGCGTACACGTTTGGACCAAAAAGAGACTGTGCTTAAACAAGTGTCCCAAGTTTGTCAGTGTCGTACAAAGTGGCGATCGATAATCTCTAACTATCCCAATGTGAACTAACGGCGTGAGAATATATATGTAATTTTAATTCCTGCCGCATCGCTCAAAAATAACCTTGTGCCATTTCTTATCACAATTTTTTAGCCGTGTAGTGTCGGCTTAGAATGTTGATACCCCATTTCTTCCGGTGGGTGAACGTAAGCGGCGACTAACGGTATTGGGGCTTATGGATTTTCGGAGGCCCATCACTAACGATCACTTGTTTATACCATTTTCTCCCCTATCAACTTTTAAATGTGACTGAAGAGTTTCTAGCTCTGAAGCTCTGGCTACCCCTTCATGGGATTTATAGCCGTGAGTATATGTATGTATGTTACTTTTATATCTGTTAGTACTTTGTTGTAGAAAGTTGTTTTTTAGTGTTAGTACCTCTGCCTGCACTACCGTCGGGATTTGCGGTGTGAACGTTTGAATTAATATTAATAAATTCAGTGATTGACTTTTTCGAAGCTTTGGCTACCCCTTCTAGGGATTTATGGTCTTAAGTATATTTATGTATGTAATAATGTTTTTTTTTAAAAACAGCCAGGTATACAGCATTTTGCATTATGACTAAACAATGAGATTTATATTTTCTGTTACTCCAACGGTATGAGAAATAATAATATGTATGTCAGTATGTGATGTGGCAAGATTGATAAATACTTTTTACAAATAGGATAAGTATTCTGTACTGTAGGTGTAGCGCGTAGGTACCTAGATAAATTAAAATAAGTAGTTTAATGACGACTTGGTAGCTCAGTGGGTAGAACACCGCTTATGTGTTAGTGTGGTTAATTTATCATGGTTGTTAACGGTGAGGGAAAACATCGTGAGGAAACCCACATGGCTGAGTTGTACTTAGTCATGTGACAGTGTATTCGTACAAAACGGCGATAGGCCTGCCCCCTATCACGTGAGTACACTGTCCGAGCACAACGTGGGTACTCTGAACACCCGGTGACAATATGTCACGTAAATATCAGAAGTATTGATACCACTGCCGACCCCGTTCGGGGATATTCGGCGTTAACGTTTGAGTTGGAGTTAAATGTCCGTATGATTGCAGTTGAAACCAGTTATAGATTTTTTTAATATACTTCTCTAATAATACTTTCAACATTTTCAAATTATTAGCCGCTTTATGTGGAGAATAGATTATAAAAGAATCATTAATTTTGGAAATGGGTTAAAATTCGAGCCACATAACCCAGTAAAATTAATTATAATGTTTTATATATAATATTAAATGATACCATTTTGAGCTGACATTTTAGTATAGTAATAACCAAAAGTTTGAATGCGACAAACCCACAGATACTTGTGGAATGTTAGCTTGTGGAAGATACTTTTTTTATTAAATATTTGTGGTCTATCACCATATCGTCAACCAATCAATGAAATTAAACCCTCCAGCCACAAACTTTATTCTATGCCTCAAACTAAACAACTCAAATCATTTAAATCTTTTTGTTCATGAAAACCTCATGTGGGGATTATAACTAATAAATACAGAATAAATAAAGGAAAGAAAAATCTCGACACAGGCGCTCAATACCTCACTGACGGAATAATGCGGAGTAGTGCTATTATACGCCGCCACTACAGCACGAATACGTCTTGCACGATGTTATTAAATAAATAAATGTGTTTATTGAATAAACACATTTATTTATAAATTTAATAAAGTCACTTTATTCTGTTTATTTTATTTTAATTAACATAATATCATTATTCACACATTTATTTTCGGCTATAAATCCCTAGAAGGGGGCCAGAGCTTAGGAATAAAAATTTCGTTCGCCACTTTTGGAACTTGTGTTGGGATAAGATTATAAAACAAAGATTTTTGATGGTGGGTCCCCAACAGAATCGCCTTAAAATCACCCAAAAGCCCTAATACCTTTAGCCGTCTATTACGAACCATTACGGTAAGAAATGGGGTAGTGCTATTCTAAGCTGACACATAGCAGAGAAGAATATCGACAACGACACTGTTAACATTACAAGCAAAAATATCTACAAACGGATGTAATACTCGTACGCAATTGGCCTTGTCGACGATTTTGTCCTTGACCATATTTGCAAATTTGCAAATAAACATTTAGTGAAAGAAAGTCGTAAAGTAATAAAATCTGTCTCGCTCGTGTTACCGAGGCGCCCCCGCCCCGCGCGCCCCGCAGCCGCCACTTCCTAATATTAGCCGAGTTAAGATATCGGGTGATATCGGGCTTTGTTATCATTTGGTTTTTGTTTTTAGCGCCATCTGTGACTTTTTGTTGTACTACTACATGCATATTTAGCGTCATCTAGCGAACAATAAAGAACTAGAAAATAGCCCGCCGAATAAGGGTATTTAAGCACATCACATTTCGTTGTATGGGATTGGGTATCTGTACTAGTATAGTATTATATTATCTGTGGTACTGTGTAAGAAAAGGCACAAATAAGTACTAACGACTGATTCGATAAGAACAACCCAACAGCCCGCTTTCCCTTATCTTTAGACGATTACGTATAAAATTATTAATGTGTGTGTGTGCGTAAACGAAAGTGGGTAAGTGTGAGTTTGATTAATTTACGTTATTAGGGTCTCCCGGGAGGGTGCGCCTAGTTATCACGAGTAGTTTCGACCTTTTACTTCAACATACAGCTTGTTGTACATAACTGCAATATAGGAACACTTCAACTCCAAGTAAATAACGTTTCCATTTTGTTTTGAAGTAAAACGTGTCTGTTTTTTTATATGCCAGTAGAATTTCTTTGCGGCCTTTTTACATACTTTTGGTAACTACATACATACATATTCTCACGCCGTTAGTTCCGATTGGGGTAGGCAGAGACTATCGATACCCACTTTGTACGATCCTGGTATTTTGGTAACTAGAGTAATAAAATTGGTAAATGAAAGTACACGTTTTAAATTAGTAGTGTAGTTCTTTACAGAATAATTCTCGTTCAGTCTGTCTGAAATAGCTGTAACAAACAAAACTGAATATCTATATTTCTATTATATCTATTGATTCTTATAAGCTGAAAGTTAAAACTAGAAAAACCTTGGAAAAACCCCACTTCTACCCCAAAGCAATTAATTAAAACACCAAAACCACTTGTAAAACACTCTAATAATTAGTCAAAATATATGTTTTCTAGGCCTGTTTGACGGAATAGTAAATAATATAAAGAGACATAAGTGGGTTAATTTTTAAATCGTCGTCATTTTTAGGAATAAATGTCACCTTTCCTATTTTGACCATAGTTCCTAAATTCTTTCGATGGTGAAATATGAATAATGAAGATATGGATGAGTGTAAATTAAGGTTTTCGAGAAATACAAAGTGGCAATCTATCTATCGTCTGTGCCTACCCCAATAGGAAGCAATTTTGTTAGCATATGAACGTATGACGGGTAAACCCAGAGTTTCAGAAATACATAAATAAATATTAATTATAATTATTATAAATATTATTTATAATTATAAAATATTAGTAAATATGTTGTAAATATGAATAAAAAAACCGTGATAGCCCAGTGGGTAGAACACTCGGTTATCGTGCAAACGACATTGTTCAAATCCTGGGTCGGGCCTACACCAATTTGTCTTTTCTAAAGACATATGTGTGGTAAATTTATCATGGTTGTTAACGGTGAGGGAAAACATCGTGAGGAAACCCACATGGCTGAGTTGTACTTAGTCATGTGACAGTGTATTCGTACAAAACGGCGATAGGCCTGCCCCCTATCACGTGAGTACACTGTCCATGCAAAACGTGGGTACTCTGAACACCAGGTGACAAAGTCACGTGATGTTCAGAAGTATTAGTACCTCTGCCAACCCCTTCGGAGATATTCGGCGTGAACGTTTATGTTTATGTTATGTTATGTTGTAAATTGCATATGTAAATAAAAAAAATGGCTATATTATTATATTAATTATAAATAAATACAGACATATTTAAACAGATCAAGTAAGCCCCAAACTAAGTAGGACTTGTATTATAGAATACTAACTTAACGATATATTTAATAATAAATATTCCACATATAAATAACACCCAAGACTAGGATATCATTTTTATGGTAATCATTTCATTATCTTGAGACAACCGATATATGATGAAAAATTTATGATTACATTGTATTTATTTATAGAGAGGATGGATGACAGTAAAATGGTGAAAGAGATATATAAAGCCAATGTGGAAGGTAATGTTAGTAGAGGACGACCTCGGAGGACACATTTGGATCAAATAGAAAATGTGCTCAAAAAGGCAGGTGTCCGCAGTATGAAGAATAAAAGAGCATGTATGAAAAGATTGATGGATGTAAATGAAGCCAGAGAGGTTTGCCGGGATCGTACAAAGTGGCGATCGATAGTCTCTGCCTACCCCAATGGGAACTAACGGCGTGAGAATATGTATGTATGTATGTATTGTATTTATCACGTAAGTGGTTTAAAATATATTCGTTGGTTAATCCTGATTATTATTATATATAATGTTACATTGTATTTAAACAAAATGCTTTTATAACTAAAATTTTCACTTAAATCCTTAACATTTACTCCCGTAAATAAGCAAGACTTCCTACCCAACGAGGTCGATAAAATGGGTCGTTCAAAATGTTTGTACGATCCTGACGACTTTCCCACATGTCTTACATTCTTCTTTTCTTTTAACTCATCATTTTAAAGCATCTTCTGTCTGGCCTTAACATGTCTTACTGAGCCTTCTAATAAAGAAAAACCACCAGCACTACATTTCAGTAACATACATATACATACACTCACGGCTATATTTCCCTAGAAGGGGTAGCCAGAGCTAAGGAATTATAAATTCCTCAGCCACTTTTGGAAGTTGAGTGGGGAAAAGATGGTAAAATAAAGGTTGTTGGTGATGGGTCTCCAACCGCATCACCCAAAAATTCCTTAAAAATCCCCAATACCGTTAGTCGCCTCTTACGTACACCCACCGGAAGAAATGTGGTAGTGCTATTCTAAGCCGACACTACACAGCAGTAACTAATCTAATAAATATTAATGCGATTTGTCGTTATCATTTTATTAGAATAGGATTCCAGACAAAACAACACTGTAAAACTTGCTAAATTGTTGGCTCTAAGTTTAGTCAAATCAACTTAAAATTACCTCAACTAAACTTATTCTCAACTCTATCATATTCGACGTAAAGCACATTTTGTAATATTTGTATTATC
The DNA here is from genome assembly GCA_963576735.1 of Bedellia somnulentella. Lineage (NCBI taxonomy): Eukaryota > Metazoa > Arthropoda > Insecta > Lepidoptera > Bedelliidae > Bedellia > Bedellia somnulentella. The sequence goes on along the minus strand of OY755185.1, from coordinate 3,259,601 downwards.
TTTTTGTAGCAGAATTTGTACAAAATAACTTGTCCTAGGGGAAGCTAATGAATACCACAAGTCGACCGTTACTACAGAATAGAAATAGGTTTGTTGAAATTATCTGATTCAACTTTCATACATTTACTTAGCATCTGTTTCTTTGTTTGCATTTATTCTTGTATTAAGAAATACACTCAAACTTTAACGCTGTATATCCCAAAGGGGTTGACTGGGATAATAATATTTGAATATCACGTGACATTGTAACCTGGTGTTCAGAGTATCCACGCACGTTTTGCTTGGACAGTGTAATTACGTGATAGGGGGCAGAACTATCGACGTTTTGAGCGAATACACTGTTACATGACTAAGTAGAACTCGGCCATGTACGTTTTCACACGATGTTTTACCTCACCGATTATTTATTAAGAAATACAAAGTTTAATTGAGAAAAGAGGAGACGGGAAAGCTTTCTGCTTAGCCACTTCGGTTCAATGAGGTTATTAGTACCCAAAACTACAAGGTTCATATACCTTTGGATCTATAATATGATTTCTGAACATAATGAATGCCTTTTCACACGTCGCGGTTGCCGGGTAGCCAACACTGGACCGGAATTCTTTAGCTTTCACACGAACCGGCAAAATTCTTCCGGCCTTCTTTGTTTTAGCCGGTATTGTCTAGACAGCAATCATCCACCTTAGAAAGGATACATTGGCTATACCCACTGCGCTACCAAGTTGTTGACACAACTAGGTAGGGGTAGGTAGAAAGGAACGTAGTTTTTTTTTCAGATACTTATTTTTGATTCATTTTTGTCGTTTTATATGTCGTATGTCGCAAGTATTAGAAAAAGGATCAGGGGACTACAAAATGTTATTAGTGTGTTCTTTTAAAATGTGAATTCGGTGCAAGCTGCAGTTGATTCGATCGTGATTCGTGCTCTGCGGAACTAATATATCAATAGTTTCTACTCTTTAATAACGTGGGCGAAGTGATTGGAAATTATTGGTTATTTGTCTTATTCTGCTATCAACTTTAATGACTGACTAAAACATTAGTAGTAGATTATAAAGTTTCTCCCATGAGATTTAAATTTACCTATAACATATGAATGCTCAAATGTACAAAAGTAATTATATAAAATACATACCAGACAATGCCATATAATTGAAGGTAGCAAGGAGAGTTGCATGTTGCAAATACTTGTTTTCTATCGCCACCAGCCGCATACGCCGCATACCACCTGTAATTGAAAACATCTCGCTGCACAAACACAAACAATACGACAGTTTTAATGGCCCAGTACTAAGCTGACAAAATTTATTCCTCTGTTTCTGTGCGGCCCTGGTACCTGCTGAAAATAATTCACAATCACACGCTTTACGATTATGCCACATGATGGGTAAGGTTACATGTGTGCCTGTCATGTGACTAGATTGTCACTGGGAGCTTACAGTTTTATAATAAAGAACTACTAATTTATATTATCTTTATTACAGCTCATGTGTGTCCCTTTAGTGGGGCTCAAGTATGCTACGTACGTCTACCAACTTGGGCCGGTGTGGTTCGGCAGATTTTGTGACTACTATTATGTATAATAATAAGCGACATGATAGTCCAGTGGGTAGAACACCCGCCCGAAAAACAGAAGGGCGTGAGTTCCAATCCTGGGACGGGCCTACACCAATTTGTCTTTTCTAAAGTCATATGTGTGGTTAATTTATCATGGTTGCTAACGGTGAGGGAAAACATCGTGAGGAAACCCACATGGCTGAGTTGTACTTAGTCATGTGACAGTGTATTCGTACAAAACGGCGATAGGCCTGCCCCCTATCACGTGAGTACACTGTCTAAGCAAAACGTGGGTACCTTCTCTGGAAACTAGATGGCGCTTGCCATGTGAGTTCAGGAGTATTGGTACCTCTGCCAACCCCTTCGGGGATAAACGGCGTGAACGTTTATGTTATGTTATGTTATTATGTATAATATCCAAGATCGATGGTTTATAGTACCCCCGTAGCGCGGAATCGCCTCAATTTTCATAAAACAAGTCAAGTTTTATCCAAACTGGAGTATACTACTAAAGCGCATACAACTATTTTAATAATTTAAGTGAAAGTGATGAATAAATAGATCAACCTGATTCCAAGAAAAGTATAATAATGACTCGCGAACTTTACTAAATCGACCATGCTCCATATCTAATTAAGGCATTATTTCCACCACTCAAACAAATCTGCGAACCAACTCGCTATCTAAAACTGCAACTAAATTAAAGCAAAAACGGAACTGTAAAAGTTTCCAGAGACCGATGCTTAGGCGTACGTAATTGTTAAACCGGCCGTAAGCGTTTCTAGTTTTAGTTGCAACATTACAACAAGTTGCACTGGAAGTTGCCGGCAACTGCGCCAGTTGCTCGGCCGTGGCGGATCCACAAAGGAACATAGTTTCCCAGTGTGGTATCATCGCATCGCCGTATCTGCTTTTGAATGCAAATGAGTAGGAAAACTCCACGGAGTAAGAAAACAAACGCGCAAAGTTACTGATGCGCCGAGCGGCTAAAACGGTCGCGTTTTGAGAAATCGTTTCAATTTCTAATTTTCATACATACCTAATAGTCACGCCTGCTAATCTCTAGAAGGGGTAGCCAGAGCTTCAGAATTAAAATATCCTCAGCCACATTTAAAGGGAAATAAGGAAAATATTGTATAATAAAGGTAGGTTTGTTAATAATAGTTCCAAATGAGATACTTGCGTATAAACTCAATGGCTGACGATTATCCCAATAACAGGCTGGCTTTTTATGAACTCACTAGTATAAAATATAAATGAACTTTTGAAAACTACTGGAAATTCCACAGTTTTAAAGTATAAAACATTATAATTAATAAATATTTCTTGTTACTGGCTGACATTAAGAAGACCTCATTATGATTTGAAATAAGCTGTACAATTTACATCTATAGTAAAATTATCCTTTTTTATACTTCTTCATATTACCCGGCGATATCTCTTTTAGTAGTATAATCAAAATCAGACTTATTTGAAACAAACAGTAATGAATATAAAAAAATACGATTTACAATTTAAAATTGTAGTTAAAAACCAAATGAAACATCTAAGAATGACCTCACGAGTCCCTAGTTCGCCGCTGCAGGGTCAGTTAAAAGTTCAAATTCCGAGGTGGTTCTGAGTCGGCAGTTAAGTACTTCTGCCCATAGTTGCCATATTTATTTATTTTAAGCAGACAATCAGTTTAAAGAATTAATAGTACAACTTTAAGATTTAAATTCATAGTAAAAAGATCTGAAATAAAAGAACATACTAAAAACCAAATAGAGGATCTAAGAAGGGCCATACGAGTCCCTTTAAGATCGCCGCCCGCCCGCCCGCCGGAGCAGTTGAAGTACAAATTGCACGGATATTACTCCAGCTTAAGATAGTTAAAAGCAATACATTTAATTTTTCAGTTCATCTAAATTGACCACTTTAAATATTTTTATGAATTACGCAGACTGTGTTGAACCCAATTACTTAAATTTTAGATTAAATAAACCTGATATTAAAAAAACCAAATGGAACATCTAAGAAGGATAATTAGAATGTTTTTGTTCATGAAAACCTCATGTGGGGATTAATACTAATAAATGAAGGATAAATAAAGGTTTTTTTTTTATTTATCATTTATCTAAGAAGGACTATACGAGTCCCTCTTAGGTCGCCGCCGCCGGGGCAGTTGGAAGTCCAAGTTGGCGGATAGTTCCGAGGTGGTTCCGAGTCCGCGGTCCCGCCCACACGCGCCATATTGCTTTCGAACTTGCCTTTACATTTATATAGCTTCATCATTATATAGTATATAAGTACTTTCTTATTTTATAGTATAATTTTGTATGTTGTAAATAATTGTAAATTAGTGTTTGTTCATTAAACCATGAGTTCTAAGTTTGGAAATGGTAGTGAAATATATTTATACAAAAAACAAATTTCGAGCATTTTACTATTCGAAATTCTTACCATTATTTTGATTGCTGATATAGCACACATTTATAATGTCATAAAATAAATATATCTTTAATAACTAACGTAAAATGTGTCCCTTAACCTAAGTAAATAAAAAGTACTAAAAGTATATGTTCAAGCCCTTCTTAAACACATGCAGTGACATCTCCGGGTCAATAGCTGCGAATCAACGCCTGCGCAGCAAATCACAACCTTTCAAATTGTCACATAGATCATCGCATCATCGTCGACCAATCAACGCTATGTTTATGACGTGATCATTTAATATTATTGGCTGAATTGTTCCCTCTCCCTTTATCCATAAATTTTGTACAATCATTCTATCTGAGAAATTACACGTTGCTTAACACTGAGGAGGAGTTTTAATTTATCGCATATCTACAATAGCCAAAAAGGGAATTAACGAAGCGCATAACCCAGAGGCTTAAACATATTTTGGACCTTCAGAGCCATATTTATTGAATATCTTCAGCGACATTTGGAAACACGCAAAATATATGGGACGAGAATACACGTGGCGGACTCATCGGAACATCATTGTGGTACGATCATCCTATTCCAATTCTCATCCCATCATCTTCCTTGTGTTAAACCGTACTAAATTCGTGTTTCAGTACATTAAAAAGGTGCTAGTTCGTGTGTTGTCGCGGCCATTGCCATCCGCTGCAGTCTTCGCTAAATTAACTGTAAGTACTCCAGATTTCTTAAACCACCATAATGTCTCTAACCCCTGATATGACAAACCCATCAGTATCTAGAAGCAAGTCACCCGTAAAAACTGACCAACAGACCGACATTATTCGTGATCTTGTGAAAAAACGTGGCATCATTAAAGGCAAATTCACTCGGTTCTTTAATCATATAAACTCGATTGATAGCAGTAATTTATCACCGCAAACGAGAGTTGATCTTAAATTACGTATGCATGGTGCCACTAGTCTTTTAGATGAATTTAATTTGGTACAAAATAAACTAGAAGAATATGTACCCGACCACGAGGTCGAAGGTCAGTTAATTGAACGCGAAATCTTTGAAAATTCGTACTACAGTTTACTTGCTAAAATTGAAATAATGCTAAATATTGGTGCGGTCACTGAACATAGTAAAATCGAAAATGAATCTAGAATACATTCTGTGAAGTTACCAACCATTACTATGCCTTCCTTTGACGGATCTTACGATCATTGGTTAGAGTTTAGGGATACCTTTTTATCACTTGTGCATAATTCTACAGACATAAACGAAATACAAAAGTTTCATTACCTGAAATCTTCCCTTAAAGGAGATGCTCAGCTTGTGATTGACGCCTTAGAGTTTTCTTCGAACAACTATTCGATTGCATGGGAATTATTACTCAATAGGTATAATAACGATAGGTTGTTGATCCAAAATCACGTTAAGGCATTATTCAACATCCAGCCTATACCAAAGGAGTCCCCGTTGTTAATTAGAAAACTAATTGATGTTATTTTGAAAAATCTACGCGCACTTAAATCTCTTGGTGAGCCGACTGAGTTTTGGCACACGTTAATCATTTATATAATTGTATCCAAGCTGGATAAAACCACGGAACGCGAGTGGGAACAGCATAAGGGCAATTTAATAGATAACCAAGACTCGACATTTCGGCTAACTGTTGATCACTTGTTAAAGTATCTCAGAGGCAGGGCAGACATGCTCGATACACTTAATTTATCACACACTACCACTACTAGCACACACAACTTTAAGAAAGCGAATCTTTCCCCTAATAAATCATTTTCGTTAACGTCACACAATCTTCCTGTGAACAAGGCATCACCAACTAATACGCGTAATAATTTAAACAAAAAACAATGCGTAATGTGCAGTGCAAACCACCCATTGTATTCGTGTAGTAAATTTATTGATGCGAATATTGACATCAAGTTAGATTTACTCCGTACGCACAAATTGTGTCATAATTGTTTGCGTCCTGGCCATACCCTTCAAGTTTGTAGATTTGGGCCATGTAAAATATGTGCTAAAAAACATAATTCTCTGATTCACGACAGATCAGCTGACCGTTTAATCACTACGAACTCCACGAATAAACTGGTTTCAAGCGATGGCTTGCTCTCGTCTGCAAACAATATGACACCATTACAAAAACATAATTCTATTATCGATAGTGCACCAATTCATGTAAACAACGCACACACGGAAAGCTCAATCGAAAGCAAGCCGCCTGAATCATTCTTACCTGTGTTACTCTCGACGGCCTTGGTTGAGGTTCAAGATAAATACGGTGCTATGCACATTGTTTGCGCGTTATTGGATAGTGGTAGCCAGCGGTCATTAATTACGAGAAGATTATGTAATTTGTTAGATTTAGAAATAATACAGTCCACTCATGAAATTCGAGGGGTAGGTGATTCGATAGTGCAGTGTTCGGAAACATGTACTATTGATTTAAAATCCCGAATAGGTGTATATAACACACGCATTTATTGTTATGTACTTCCGCAGATAACATCTACACTACCGCAGGTTCACTGCAAACAAAGCGTGCAGTGTGATATCCCTGACGGCATGTTCTTAGCGGATCCTAATTTTTTCGATTTCAAAACAATAGATATACTATTAGGCGCAGATATGTTTTGGAATTTATTGAACAATGGCAGATTGAGGTTAAAAAGCGGTCCCTATCTGCAAGACACAAAGTTGGGCTGGATAATCTCGGGCCCTGTCCATACTACAAGCAATAGTGGGGGGGCTATCCAGTGCTACTTTACGCATGCGATTGAGACGCAATTAAAACAGTTTTGGGAACTTGAAGAGTTGCCTAAATCTGGGCCTATGCGCACTGATGAAGAGAATGCATGCGAGGAACATTACGTCACCACTACTACGCGCAATAGTGACGGTAGGTTCTGTGTTCGCATTCCATTTAAACAGGATCCCAGCATATTAGGAGAAACGTTTCTTCAAGCAGAACGTAGATTTTATGCGCTAGAAAAACGAATAAGTCGTTTTCCCGAATATAAAAGATTATACCGCGATTTTATATTCGAATATGAGAAATTAGGTCATATGTCACGCATTTAAAACTACGGGTCACCTCACTATTTTCTCCCCCACCATGGCGTGTTTCGTGAAAATAGCACCACAACCAAACTTCGCGTGGTTTTTGATGCTAGCGCCGCCTCTTCCACTGGTAAATCACTTAATGATTTACAGATGGTAGGTCCACCGATACAGGGCGATTTGTTTGCTATTCTTTTACGCTTTAGGCAATATACTTACGTAGCCTGTAGCGACATAGAAAAATTCTATAGGCAGTGTTTAATAGCGGAAGATCAACGTGATCTACAATTAATATTATGGCGAGACGACCCCAACCTTCCATTAAGCATTTATAGATTAAATACTGTAACTTATGGTACAGCCTCCGCACCATTTCTTAGCGTAAGATGTCGTAAACAACTTGCACTTGAGTGTAAGGACCCAGGAGCTCGTAGGATCATAGAACAGGACTATTATGTAGATGACATGATAGTGAGCCTAGATGATAAAGATGAATTGTTAAGACTATGTAAATCGGTAGCTGAGACTTTACAGTCGGGTTGTTTTCCTATTAGAAAATGGATATTTAATTTTGAAACCGACTTTGCAATTCAATCGTCCGAACCAAATAAGCAGCTATCTTTCGGTGAAAATACTAATACTAAAACACTAGGCCTAGGTTGGTGTCATTCCAGCGATGAACTTTGTTTTAATACGCAAATAAAAGGTAATGACAATAATGTCACTAAACGTATAATCTTATCTAAAACGTCACAAATATTTGATCCGTTAGGTTTGCTAAGCCCAGCTATAATTATTGCAAAGGTTTTACTTCAGAAGTTATGGTTACTGAAAATAGATTGGGACGACGCGCTGCCCGCCGACGCACAGTGATTCGCGTAGAACAAGCTAGGTGGACAAAAGTCATTGTCCAATTTCCTGGAATTGATCGTTTTATGTTGTCAAGAACAACCCTATTATCTCATTTCCAAAAATTGATTGTGCAAAGTCCCGTTATGGCTTGCTAATGAGGTGTTAAAGGTAAGTAATGACGATTATTACTAATTTGTAATCGTCTCAGTTGCAATTTTGCCACATATTCGACAACACCTCATGGCTTGTGCAGTAAACGAATCAGTGTTGTGTGCTATGGATCCTATTAGTACAGGTAAGAACATTATATTTTTATTGAAATCTTACTCCTAGGTCACTAAATCCAATAAAATTTTACGGTCTAAAAGATAGTGGGAAAAACACAAAGAAAAATTATTATTTTTAATGTTTTATAGACTGCAACTTTTTGTCTCCACATGTCTCCGGGTTAGATTTTATATATGTCGTAGATCTAAGCCTAAACTTAATATTAAACATCACTTTCCATGCTCCTTTTTTGCTCTAACATTTTTTTTATTTTTTTTACAGAGCAAGTGCTTAGTGTTTCGAAAATTGTATTTTTCGAAGAGTGGATCAAACACGATAAAGAAAACAGAAATTCACGCATTTTCGATTTTCTTTCGGTTAAATTTGATCTCTCAAATATAACCGAAGTATCCTTGCGTGAAATCACCAAGAGCATCGCTGCTAGTAGCACGAAAATAGCCCAGAAATGGAATAGTGCTAGTCGCATTAGGGAAAGGTTTCTCTCTATGCATAAAACATGGCTGGAAGGCACAGACTTTCATTTCAAGGTGTCTGTTAACCCTCCAGTTGCCACCATTTCTACTGAGGGTGCTCAGTGACCGGGAAGACCTCAAAAGAGCTTTGAGGAGTCATCATATAAAACAAAAAAACGACGTGTGGACGGCATCGTTTCTGAATGGAGTGCAAAAGAGTTGGCAATTGCTGCAGAAGTAGCTAGTAGATCGGAAGGCAAGCGGAACGTTGCCCAAGCTATAAAACGAGCGAGTGATGAAAGAAGTGTTGAGCAAAATGTAGCCTGCCCTAATGGAAGACTTCTCACCAATATTGAAGCGTGTGCCTATTATATGGACGCTAAGTGTACAAGTCACACGAACAAAGCTACGAGGAAGTGGGAAATGAAGGCAGGACATAAAGTGTTACCATCATACTATAGTATACTTAAGTGTTTTTTATCCTGTTATCCCCCTTCGGAGCACATTTCTGTAACGGAAACACGTGCAGAAATTAAGCTACAATCGATTTTAGACAAAACTGCTGAGAGATTAGTAAAAACACAGGAAGAAGATATAAGAAGTGTGCTTCCACAAAATTCGTTCGCCCATTTCGCGACCTTATGTAAATATCCCTTGTAATGAAAATGATTACATAGAGTCGAATTCTTCAGATGATGATAGTGATAGGGAATGATTGTAACATATATAGAATATTATTTTTTAAGTAACATAACATAAACATAAACGTTCACGCCGAATATCCCCGAAGGGGTTGGCAGAGGTACTAATACTTCTGAACATCACGTGACTTTGTCACCTGGTGTTCAGAGTACCCACGTTTTGCATGGACAGTGTACTCACGTGATAGGGGGCAGGCCTATCGCCGTTTTGTGCTAATAGACTGTCACATGACTAAGTACAACTCAGCCATGTGGGTTTCCTCACGATGTTTTCCCTCACCGTTAACAACCATGATAAATTAACCACACATATGTCTTTAGAAAAGACAAATTGGTGTAGGCCCGACCCAGGATTTGAACACTAGTCGTTTGCACGATAACCGAGTGTTCTACCCACTGGGCTATCACGGTTGCTTTAAGTAACTGACTTGTAAACATTTGTTTTTCATATTAGTTTTCGGTTTAGAAAAATGTTTAATGTGGAAGAAATCATGATTTTTGCATTTATTTTAATGTATATATATATATATATATATTTCATTTTTTGTATTTTTATTTACACTACCCCCCTCCCATTTACCTTAAGTCATGAAATGTAAAAAAAAGTACAGAATACGTATGATTAAGCACAAATAGAGCCATTCGAGTCGAAAAATAATTTTGTCCATCTAGCTTGTTCTACGCGAATCACTGTGCGACGTCGCGCTAGTATGGAACCGGTTTGTTATTTCTCTGTCCGCGCTCAACAGGATACGCGTGCCGCGCCACATTGCGTGCAACCGGCCAGTCACTATCGAGTTACATATTTTCAGCGATGCTTCGAATTTAGCTTACGGGACTTGTTCTTACATTCGAACTATCAATTCCGACGGATCCATACACGTTTATTTATTGTGTTCAAAGGGTAAGGTTGTGCCGCTAAAACCGGTAACTATACCTAGACTCGAGTTATGTGGGGCCGTGTTAAGCGCTAGACTTTATAAAAGAATATGCGACTCACTAAACCGTAAATTCGATAACGTAATGTTTTGGACAGATTCTACAATTGTACTAGGATGGTTGCGTATGGCTCCGAATATGCTCAAGACTTTTGTACAAAATAGGACAGCAGAGATACTAGAACTTACGGACCAACTCCCATGGCGACATGTCAGTGGCAAAGAGAACCCGGCCGATTTATTATCACGCGGTGTCGACCTTGATACTCTTAGTGACTGTACGCTTTGGTGGAAGGGACCGGACTTTCTTCATGACCCTTCATTCACATGCGAAGCGGTTCAATTGGATGTCTGGAGTAATGATGAACTCGGATCGTTACCAGAATGTAAATCAGTGGTCATGTCCTGTACGAAAGATGATATTTCAGAATCATCACTATTTCCATTTCATAGATATTCTCAATACAATCGAATGCTACGAGCTGCCGCCTACATGTTACGATATATATATAATACACGCAATAGAAATGATAAGCGCACGGACTATCTTACTATTCACGAATTAAAGATAGCAGAGAATACATTAGTACGGCTGTCTCAATTAGAATCGTTTCACAAAGAATATTTAATTATATCTAAGGGTAAGCATCTTATAAGTAAAAATTCTCTATCAAAGTTTAATTTATTCATAGATGACAATAAAATATTACGAGTTGGCGGTCGTTTAGATAACTCAACGGAATTCAGTTATGAAAAGAAACACCCAATTCTACTAGATTGCAAACATCCGTTCACTCGATTATTATTCAGGTTTGAGCACTTACGATTACTACATGCGGCACCTCAAGCCCTGTTGTTTCAGATTCGTGAGTCTTGGTGGCCTGTAAATGGTAGAAATCTAGCTAGAAAGGTAGTGCATGAGTGCGTCATGTGCAGGCGAGTTAAGGGTCGTACTTTGACTCCTTTAATGGGTAACCTACCCAGCCAACGGATTACTCCTAGCTACCCTTTCATGACTTGTGGTGTGGACTATGCGGGTCCAATACTAATTCTTAATCGCAAAGGAAGAGGTGGTAAACTCACAAAATGTTACATTTGTTTATTTGTATGTTTCACGACGCGCGCCATACATTTGGAACTAGTAAGTGACCTATCCACCGACGCTTATTTATTAGCATTAAAACGATTTATTTCACGTAGGGGTAAACCAAATGAGATTTTCTCTGATAATGGGAGAAATTTTGTTGGTTTAAAAAATGAGTTCGATAATTTTATTTCTAATTGCAGTAAAGACATATTAGAATTTGCTATTAGTCAAAGTATAAAATTTTCCTTTATCCCTGTATATGGAGCACATATGGGTGGTGAATGGGAATCTGGAGTGCGCAGCTGTAAATATCATTTACGCCGTATAGTCGGAAATGCACACCTTACATTTGAGGAACTTAGTACAGTTTTAACACAGATTGAAGCAGTCCTTAACTCCCGACCTCTAACGCCTTTATCTTCAGATCCATCCGATTTTCTCCCTCTCAGCCCCGCACATTTCCTTATTGGTCGACCGCTTACATCACCAGCCTCCGAGAATATCATTGAAGTACCTGCACATCGGCTCTCACGGTATCAGAGAATAGAACAGATACGCCAACACTTCTGGTCCCGCTGGTCGAACGAATATATCTCGGAGTTACAGATTCGAACTAAATGGAGAGAGTACAAAGATGAACTACAACCAAATACGCTGGTCATTATAAAGGACAACCATCTACCACCGCTAAAATGGCAGATGGGCCGTATCCTTCGCACTATACGAGGTAAAGATGGTATTTCGAGGGTTGCTGACATTCAGATGGCATCTAAAGTTATACGGAGAACGTACACCAATATCTGTCCTCTTGTGGAGCCTGAAATCGCAGATCAAATTGGAACGAGCGGAGTAGTTCCAAGGCCGGGAGTATGTTCAAGCCCTTCTTAAACACATGCAGTGACATCTCCGGGTCAATAGCTGCGAATCAACGCCTGCGCAGCAAATCACAACCTTTCAAATTGTCACATAGATCATCGCATCATCGTCGACCAATCAACGCTATGTTTATGACGTGATCATTTAATATTATTGGCTGAATTGTTCCCTCTCCCTTTATCCATAAATTTTGTACAATCATTCTATCTGAGAAATTACACGTTGCTTAACACTGAGGAGGAGTTTTAATTTATCGCATATCTACAATAGCCAAAAAGGGAATTAACGAAGCGCATAACCCAGAGGCTTAAACAGTATAACTTTTTATTTTAGTTCTGAGCTAGGTTAAATGTATATTAAAGGCAGTAATATAAGTATTAACAGAAAAACCTTAAAAAAAGACACGTCACATGCTGATGGCATACATTGAGATTCAAGAAGTCATCTACAGTTAATATAGTATAACTATAACATAACATATACTCACGGCTATAAATCCCTAGAAGGAGTAGCCAGAGCTAAGGATTTATAAATTCCTCAGCCACTTTTGGAAATGTGAGTGGGGAAAAGATGGTAAAAGTAAAGGTTGTTGGTGATGGGTCTCCAACCGCATTGCCCAAAAATCCCTTAAAAGCCCCAATACCGTTAGTCGCCTCTTACGTACACCCATCGGTAGAAACGGGGTAGTGCTATTCTAAGCCGACACTACACGGCTATATACATACGGCTATATATTTATAGTATTCATATAATATAACTGAATGAAAACTATGTTAATAAAACCATTCTAAATTATAAATAAGTTGCAATCGTCAGTAATTTCATCAATAAACATAACGAAATACTCGCCACTCTCTAGATTAGTCATACAAAACTTATGACTCAATGTTAATGTCAACAGCACTCACTCGTAATCAGGAACTAAAGAACAGACTATAATAATAGATAAATAATTAGAGAAGTGCTGTGTAGTGTCGGCTTACAAAAACACTACCCCATTTCTTCCGGTGGGTTTATGTAAGAGGCGACTAACGGTATTGGGGGTTTTAACAGATTTTTGGGCGATGCGGTTGGAGACCCATCACCATCAACCTTTATTCCACCATCTTTTCCCCACGCAACTTCCAAAAGTGGCTGAGGAATTTCTAATTCCTTAGCTCTGGCTACCCCTTCAAGGGATTTATAGCCGTGAGTATATGTATGTAATTAGAGAAATATATATTGTTTGGAATATATAATATAATCTAAAAGATTTATCTTTGTAGCATTAATGTGTCTTATTCCAGACAACGAAACTTCCAAAAATCACTTTTAAAAGTAACAACAAAGTTATTTTTTGAGTTACAGCTCTTACTTTTTTAAGTTACGCTTATCATCTGTTTTTTCAGGAATAAGAATTTTGGATTATTTATAAACTGCTTAAAATACCAAAAACTATTGTAGTTTATAACGTATATTTCGCACTCTCAGAACGAAAGAGGCTCAACTCAAAAATAGTGATATTGAGTTACAATCCTAGAGAGACATAAAAAGGTATGCTCAATCCGATGAATAGTAAAACAAAGGTACTAATTGTTAAAAAAACAGGATAGCGAATTTTCCGACTCTATAACAATAAGTGCCGTTGTTTTAGAACATAATTTTTTATGCCTCTCTATGTATGTAACTCAATATCACTATTTTTGAGTTGAGCCTCTTTCGTTCTGAGGGTGCGATTTGTAACATATCTTCCTAACGCTAATGTTATAATTATTTGGTACAAAACGTCCGGAAAAAGTAAAATACATTAAATCCAAAATCATCAAAACTACAAAGAATTATAGTGATTCAGTCAGAAAAAATAATATTTATGATAAGAAATTTGTAATATTTTTGCATGCCAAGATGACACTTAAATAGTGGATATGTATTAATATATTTTAGGTGTATGTGAAGAACTTAATGTCACACGATATAACTTGGTATATAGTTTCACCAAAATGCAAACCGCCCCCCTGATTATGTATCTTTAGCGACCGTCGATTGTGTCGCAAATTGCACGATTATCGCTGTCAATGTCAAAAAATTGTATGCAATTTGACAGTTTTGACAGCGACAATATTGCAACTTGCGACACAATCGTGTTGGGTGCCGGTTAACTAAAACAAACGAAATGCATCGATTGAAAATAAAAACAATTTACCATAACCGTTAACACTGAAGTAGGAACAAAATAATTATTCAAGCGAGTCCAGTAAAGCTGAAAGTTCGTAACGTGAAGACAATTTTTCTCACAGCCGACCCTTCTTAAAAGTTCACTCACCCCTAACTCCATCGCACGATTGATGGTCTCACAAGGGGTCAGCAAGACTCATTAATGCTGTTACATTAAGATGACCCCTCTCACATCTGTGACCCCCAAAAATAGCTCGTAGACAAAGAATGGCTCGCGTCGTTTCATGAATATACATTATGTAAGTAAAGAAAATACTGGTTTTCTGAATTAGAATTACTAAGATTCTGTATTAGCATGAGACGGTTTTTATTAATCTTAAGGAGACTGTGGGAAAGAGGGTATTTTTGTTATAATTAGATTCACAAGGTCAGTTATTGAATAACGATATCGAATTTGGATTTGAAATAGGTTAATTTGAAGTTTATTATGCAAGAGACAGATGAGCTAACTGATTTCAAATTGATTGTCTTTATGTATGTGTAGGATAAGGCTTTGAGGCGTAATTTGTTAAAATTTCTAAGCGTTCTATTAAAGTATTCGTGTAAGCTAACGTTTAAAGTTAAGACGTGATGCTTCGGTTAATAGTCAATGTTTTCTCATACAATCTCAACGTACTAGAACATTAACTAATCTGCCATTTCAAGACGCGCGAATACCATTTTTTTATTTGTTTTAATGCATGTCATATGTTAAAATAATCGTCAGGAATGTTAACCATAATTTTAGATTTAAAAATAATTTCGTAATAAAAGAAAAGGATTGAAGCTGGTTAGTTTGGTACCTTAACTGAAATTGTTTTATATCAGAAGCTTTACAGGACCTAAAAATATGGAGATGTTTACGGT
Source organism: Bedellia somnulentella (assembly GCA_963576735.1). NCBI lineage: Eukaryota > Metazoa > Arthropoda > Insecta > Lepidoptera > Bedelliidae > Bedellia > Bedellia somnulentella. Next base: position 3,244,297 of record OY755185.1, on the reverse strand, counting down.
TACGAAAACTTTTTCAATTTAATGCCTTTTTGACTCAGTTTACAAACGGGAGTTCTTGATCCCACGTCTATAGTTTGTCAAGACGATAGCCATAAATAAAGGTAGACACACCTACAGGTATTATCGACTCATCATATCATCAATTTGTACGATCCTAACAAACCTTAAGGGAATTTTTAGCTGAAGACGAACAAGCAAGATCTTTGTAGATCAAATTAAAATGTAACACCAAATTCCGAAGTGATTTGAATCAAAATGCATGCATAAGAATAGCGATGAACAGCGGGAAGTAAGAGAGATTTGTCAGTATTATATGAAATAGGTATGTTATAATAACTCTTATTTCAGTAATTTCGCATAGACACTATAATAACGAAATACTTAAATAAATAAATAAGTTTAATATCATTCGTCCATTAAAACTTTTACCAAACAAAACTAATTAAAACGGACATAGAATGCGCTTTACATAGAGGACGTTGAGAGTTCAAATTATTTCGTCTCAGACACTACGCTTCTAAGCACCAAGGGAAATAACCACCCTCACCCTTCACTATTCGTAGATATTTGCACTTCTAACTAAAATTAGTTTTGACTACCCCTACCCCATTCCCCCTGTTGGACCCTGCCCCGAATAAATTTAGAATCTCTGGACGGATATCTAGACATTTTATGTCCCCCCCCGGCAATGTTGGCGCACTTAAATTGATTTAAATTATGAATATTTGCATTAATAGTTTGCGATGTTACAAAGGACATTCAGTTTACTTAATTAATATTAGTTTGCTTGGGGTCTGGAAGTTTGTGATTTGACGACTGCTCTGGGATAGTGGGAGGTTGGTTTCTGCTAAGTCATTGGTTTGAATCCCGCCGAAAGCCTGGATGATTTTCGTTTACTTGGCTTGAAGTTCCAATGTATTTATTAATTACGTGATATTTTCGTAGGCGATATATTAAAAAAGAATCAACGTTTATAGACTTTAAGAAAAACTTTTATTTGTTGACTGTTAAATTATTTATAAAACGACCCAGTTCGTGATTGTTACGCCCTGCAAAAATATTAACCAATAACCGATTGTAAAATTTAGTCGTATATAGGAAGCGTTCTATTCAATTATATGTTTTGTTAAGGAATATCATAAAGCCTATTTTATGTTATAATCAAAATTTGCTCTCAATTTCTATAAGTACAGTTTATGTTAGATAAACAAAATATATATTTCAATGATACAGTGTTCATGTAGATCAGTATCTATTTCTGGATTTAAAATTTAAACGAAGTATTGAAACATAGCTAGATTTTATACCAAATCACATCTAGGGCACGTCTGAACGCATAGATGATTAGTTTATTTTCAAATCAGAGTAAAATTTAAATAATCTTCTATTTAAGAAAAAACATATAGCCCCATAACCCGACCAGCAGGTACAAAACTCAGCCATTAAAATACTAATAACTCAGTGTTGGAATTCATTGCGAACTAAAACAATATTCCTTTGACGAAGCCTCCAAAGCAAATAGTGGATCGGCAACTTGGCTCGCAACTGTGCAACTTGTTCGGCAACTGGCAACTGGAAGGCAAGCAATTAAAACTTCTTTGTGCCACTGGACCGCGGTCGGGCCCAGATGGGGTCACTTGACAGCTTTGCCCATAATTGGAAAAGTTTGAAACTCTCAAACGACCAATGTTTCTTTCGCAGACCTATAAAGAGCATTTATGTTCTAACTAGAGCTTTATCTTAGGATAATAATATAAGAGTAAGAATAATTTTATAAAATTCCAATTGTACAATTACAATATTATATAGTTCATAATTATAACGTAGGTTGAGTGCAACATTTAACCGAGTTTACATTATTGCTGATCTCGGTGGCAGTACACTAGGCCTAGCCTGTATCGTGGGGAACAGGATGAATCCTTGTCTGAGGTACCTAGCAGAATTACAATAGTCAAAATTTTATACAAAATTACAAAATATACAATTAAATACAAAAATTAAAATATGCGAGTGATTAAATATATTTTAAATAAACGTCTGTTAAGGCCATCTTTTCGTTTTTGTTCATGTAGTTAAAATCTATGGCGACAGTTCTGAGAAGTCAGCAAGTGATATAATTTTGATAGTAGAATTCCATACTACACGTTTGGTCCTTACCTAAACTTTTCTTGAATAATAAAAATCCGGTTTAACAGTTTAAAGATTTTGAACTCATTAAATAGTTTTATAGGCAGTGCGATGGAAACGATCAATCAGGGTTTCTTCAAAAAATTGGTCTAAATCGGATCTTAATTATATATTTCCAAAAATAGTCCACAAACACGAAATTTTTAATAGTTGCTGGAAATTTTTATTCTATACATATATGTAAAAAAAATATGTAAGCAGTGTGTTACTAAAAGAAGACATTTATTTATAATTTCCTTAGAATAAATAGCCTGAACATCACCTATTGCTTTTTGCTACTCTATCAACCACGCTCAGTGTATTCTCTTTCATAGCAACAAATATAAGTTTATATACCCACTATTGAATAGTGAACTAAGGCAAGTGTCTTCATTGAGTATTTACTTAAAACAATGGATGTCGAGTAAGACAATAGATTGCCTTCTGAATAGTCCTTTGCAATTCATCTAGGAATCTATTTAGAACCTTCTCTATACAAATCATATCTTTCTCTATTCATTATATTCGTACTTATCATTCTTACTCAGTAAGTACAATGAGAGCAAAATCAACCATATTTTAAAAAGTCGATATAGAAAAAAAATGATTTTGTTTATCCATACGTATTCTAAAGGGGAAAGATTATGTTCGTCTGTATATAATTAATTGTTACTCAAATAATTTAACCAGTTGCTTAAATTATTTTAGAACAAATTTTTCTATAAGAAACCTTATGAGGAAACATAGATTTTGGCATAACTGATTTAACTGAAATTTTGCATACACCTTCGGTAGATCTAAGAATAGGTTTATAACTATTTTGTTTATATTATTTCTAAGTACTGTGGGTTGTCCCACCCAAATATTTTATTTTTATTTTATAGACGACCAATTGTCTAAAAATAATGAATATGGCTAAACAACGTTTGCCGGGTCAGCTAGTATTAATATAGATTTAGATAAATTGATAAAACTTAAACCAACCATGGCATTTGAAACTTACGCTTAGTTAACACCATATATACAAGTAAACCATTTTCACGTAAAAGTTTAATTGAATAAACACTCTATTGACAAATTGGAAACCATAATTTCACTTTGCTACAAAATAGCACAGTTGAATAAATGTGGATGTATCAAATATTGTACGTTTGCTTGCAAGTATGTAAACTCACCAAACGTAGGTATATGTAAGTATTTTCTCGCAACTAATACGAATATTTTCATCAAGGTACAGCTTAATTGCTCGTCCGTCTGTGTACCGATGGCAAAAAGATTTGAATTTAATAATTTAGAGACTAAATAGATATCTACTATTTAGTATATGAGATTGGATTGTGGTGACTGGTAGATTAGCACTAACATAATACTTCTGCCGTGTAGTGCCGGCTTAGAATGTTACTACTCCTTTCTACCCACGGGTGTTGTAAGAGGCGACCAAGGGTATGGGGCTTTTTTAAGTAATTTTTCATCACCAACGATACTCTATTTCTACCATGTTGTCCGCTATCAACTTCCAAACGTGGCTGAAGAGTTTCTAACTCTGAAGCTCTGGCTACCCCTTTTTGGGATTTATGGCCGTGAGAATATGTATTTATGCACAATACTTTCGTAACGTGAACGGACAGAAGGTCGCGGTGAGCAAAGGCGACTTAGAGTTTTTGGGACCATCCTTTATTTAAAAATTCAAACATGGCTAATGATCTTTATTTTCTGAAGCTCTCCATACACATTATTTGGAATTATACACACAGTTAATAATATACGTATAACTTTCATCACATTTACTTATACATAAAGTGGAATAAACGGCAAGATATAAATAAAATATGAAAGTTAGTTGCTGTCCGTACGTCTGCACCGCAGAGTTGGTGAAAACTCAAGACACACAGTAGTTACGTGCAGCTCGTACCGCGCCATTATTTGTTAGTGTTCAGTCGTGTACTCACTGTACTCACTTAGCGTCTCCCAATGTTTGTCTTGCTATACCCGGTTTATGTCCAGCGGAATATTTTATAACTTCTAGATTTCTACTTTGTTGCAGCTTTATGTTATTTAACAAAGTAATAGTTGTTGAAATTTTCATACAGTACTAACTCGAAATGACATGAAAGAGAAACAATATTGCCATAATGAAATTCCAAAAAGAGATAACTTGGGCCTCAGAATTAGACTCTTCTGAACCACTTTTGGAACTTGAGTGGGGAAAATATATGGTAAGTTAAAGAATAGTTTGTAATGGGTCTCCAGGCACATCGCCCAAAACCCCATGACCCTAAATCAAATAAATTGCCTCTTACGATATCCCTGGGAAGAAATAGGTTTGTTCTATTCTAAGTAATATAACATTTCAACTTTCTCTATTTGGTCAGGTCGTCTTCAGAGATTTGCTAAAATAATACAATGTTTTCAAAACGATTACACGCGACTTGGTGTGTAAACGTATGTAAAGGTAAAGGTATACACCTGTATTTATTTAGTTTTATTGACTGGGTTTTTGAGTGAGTTTAGTATTATTTGCTTTAGTAACATGTACTTTACATTTATTGTGATTTATCTGGGCAATTTGTACTTATAATTAATATATCGGGAAAATTAAATCTTGTGTAGTGTATGCCCATCCTATAATGTATATAATAATATTTAGCTTAAGATTACTGTTTTAACAATTAAGATCCCTCACAGCACACACAACACTAGCTGCACTTCAACATCGTTTTGGCGAAATATGCTTCTCTAGCGTCTCGTTAGCAAAGAAACACGTTAAATATAGCTTTGTAATTGGTTTACAATAACAATAAGTTTAAATAAAACTCCAGTTAATTACACAATTGGAAATACGTTCTTTTATTAAAACTAAGTTTAAATTCAGGGCTCATAAGAAACACAGAAAAGTAAAGGGGAATAGTGACACAAGGCTAGTTTGAACATGTAACATTTGTGATTGCAGAGCTACTAAATATCTGGTTGGCTGTCAACTGAAGGTGCATTCGATGAAATTAGTGTGTGTGTCTCATAATTTATTTATAGCTTAATTTTGTAAGTGCGCCACAAATAAAGTGCGCCATTCGGGTGTTCCGCACACTTAGTCCGTTGTTTTACTATAAAAGTAAAAGTGTTTAAAGTAGCATTAATCTGCTTTAAATTCATTCGTTCTAGGTTAGAAAAGACATAAATGTATATCAAAAGTAGACAAAGCTTTTGGTATTAGTAAAAAGAATAGATTTGATTAAAAATAACACGCATCCTAGCCACTCTATACAACACATACTGAATGTTTCGTACACGTAAGAAACATTCGGTATGGAAAAAAATATTAAAAGGAAAATCAAGCTTCATAAGATTCAATCCAAATTAACGCGAAGAACGCTGACATTCACTATACGTCATGGCCACCCCAAAAATAATGTGATACCGCCCTCATTTTCTTGCATCTAACCCTATCAACCCCCTAAGGGAGAAGGGTTAAGTCACCCTACTTAAGATCGATGGTGGGGTTGGATTAGACCTTACGATAAGGGTTGAAGGGTTGTCCCGAATTAACGGTCCCTTTGTATGTCTCAGATGGGTCGATAGAAGTTTGCGAACTGTTTTGACGTATTTTATAATTAATTTGGTAGTTTTGGGTACGGGTAGTTTAAAGGGTGGCGCTCCCGCAGAAGTTATGGAGAATTTAATTAACAATTACGCCGTACCTTCTGAAAAGATGGCGGAGCTCCTAATTCTTGTGAATTTTGTGCGAACAGTTGTTGAAAATCATTCAAGTAGCTATCTAGAGTCTAATGAAATATATCTTTTAAATAAATATTATTTTAACATAACAGAGAAGACCGGTGATAGCAAAGAGATTGAAACATAATACAGTTATAAAAACGGTAATGTCAATAGAGGACAATCAGGCAAGACGCACTTAGATCTAAAAATTAATTTCTTAAAATGAGAGGCGTTACAAGTAAAATAAAATATCATGTATGAAGTCTTTATGTGGTATTAATAAAGTATGATATATTATTTCCAATAACTTATGAAAAAATTAAGTCTTAATACGGGTTTTACCTGAAACTAAAGTTATAGGTGCGGTTTATTTATCAAGTTAATAATTCTGAACTCAGTCATTAGATAGTGTATTCAGTCCGGACAAAAAGTGACTACTCAAAATACCAAATGACAAAATGTCAAGTAAAGTTCAGAAGTATTTCGATTTCCTGCCCTTTCCCCTTCAGAGATATAGCTACAGTTTACATGATATGTTCTAGTAAATTAATGCCAAATACGAACGAAAACTTGATCAGTAAATATACAAAGACAAACAAACCAGTTTTTAATCTCCCAAAGACATTACCAAATATATTTAAAGCCTCAACAAAGTCCGTTTAATTTTATCAAAGCGACATCAAACATCAAACCCGAGTATTTAAGTCTCTTTAATATCTTAATTGTAAAGCGAGTCACGAATTTGCGCCGTATGAAAATTGCCCGATACACCCCTAGCTTCATCTTAGTGTGGGCGGGGTAGCGTGGGAGATCTACGAAGGGGACGAATTGAAGGAGGTTTCATTACGTTAGGTCCGAGCTGGCGACTCCCTCGCGAAACTGGCCACTTCTTATTGCCGTTGACGAGCGGATAGGGCTGGCATTGTTGTTTTATTAATTTTAGAAGATAGAATAGGATAGAAAATACTTTATTGCACATCACAAAATAACTATTTACAGAATTTCAGTACAAAAGCAAAAGAACAATTGGCGGTCTCATCACTAAAAGCGATTTCTTCCAAACAACCCTTGAATGGTAAGATTAATCAAAAATAATTATGTTAAGATGCATTAATTAAAATAAAAAGTAGAATCAAAAAATAGTTATACATACTCGTATTTAATCTATGTAATTCTTACGTTAAAATATGGGAATTATATCGATCAATGTATGTTTTGAAAATAAAGTTAAATAGCATTTTTAAAAATATCTAAAATTGTTATTTATCTGCCTTAAATATAGAATTAATATCTGTACTATTATTTGGTCACTTTAATTATTTTATTAAATAGTACATACTAATGTCCGAAGTGAGAAGAATAAAAGAGCATGTATGAGAAGAATAATAAATGTAAGGGAAGCAAGAGAGGTATGTCAAGATCGTACAAAGTGGCGATCGATAGTCTCTGCCCACCCCAATGGGAATAATGGGCGTGAGTATAAGTAAGTATACTAATGTAATGTATTAAAATTAATGTATATATTAATAACAATCAGTTAAACTCCTTACTATTAAACAAAAGTATATTTTTTATAGTTTAAATAAAAATCATTCGTTGAAATGAATTGGTATGAGTATATTGGGAGTACCTTTACTCGCATCTTTTCATCTATTGAAGATTGAAACGGTTCTTAAAAGTAAAACTTAAAAGCTTTAAATTAGTACTTTATTTTCTACCGGTGTGGGTGTACGTAAGAGGCGACTAACGGTATTGGGGCTTTTAAGGGAACATTGGGCGATGCGGTTGGAGACCCATCACCAACAACCTTTATTATACCATCCTTTCCCCACTCAACTTTCCAAAAGTGGCTGAGGAATTTCTAATTCCTTAGCTCTGGCTACCCCTTCTAGGGAATTATAGCCGTGAGTATATGTATGTATATAGTACAAAAACACGTTTTTACATTGATTATGTATATTAATCATAAATTAAATAACCATGTCCAACATATAAGATCATACATAAAAGCGGTACTAATTACTGAAACAAACTTCAAAACATCGTTAAAAGCAAACTCCTTTAATTTCGCCAACCCTTGACCGCAGCCAAACTAAACCGTCCACCCGGACTCCCCTCGTGTCGTACGGACAGGCCTCACAAGAAATTACATACTTTAATCTTATCGTATGCGTAAAACGGAATATTAAATCGAGTGCCGGGCCTTTTCAGCCCCAAAACGTGAGGATGGCGACGTAGAATTGTGTACCGTTCTAACATCGGCGTATTTTCTGCGAAAATCGCGGTTGATTTGACAAACCAATCGAAACGATCTGACTTATTACGCACAATTTGGATAAACATTGACGGGACGAACCATTTTGTAGATGGATTTAAAAATAAAAACAAATTATGGAATTTATTGCAAAACAAATATGAGAGGAAAAATAAATAGTACTACCCTTTTGAGCGGTCATGAAGCATAAAGTTAAAAAGTATGTTTAAGATTTGTTAGTTAACAAAAATTTGTTGTTATAGGTTGAGATTTTTAATTGGCATTGCTTTGTTTACTTTATTTATTAAAAAAAAATATGCTGTAAATCTTCCAATTAAAAAAACTTTTATATAAAGACACGGTTAGTTTTAGTTTTATAAGTGATTTAATGCACTGATTCTTGCTAGAAACCCATGCTTTTCAGTAAACGTCTTTGAATGAAGATGATTATAATAAAAAATGCCGTTCATTAAACTGAAGAAAAATCATCATTGATCATATATTTGTAGTTTGTTGTTAATATTTCTCAATAAATTCAGGCAATCAAAATACTCATAAAAATAAGCACAAAGAAATGAACAATAAGACACAACTAAAACAAAATTCAATTAACAAAGTTTGAAAGCTAATACATAAAGCTGTACGAAATTCTGCACGGAACAATATTAACGGTGTTTATAAGAGGGTGGCATTCAAAATGGCAAAGGGTGAAGGGTTTTATAGTGGCGTAGGGTGGAAGAAGGTCCGACACTTAAATATATTTGTATGTAAGTCCGAGGACCCTTTAAGATACGGATCGGTGAGTGTGTGTGTATCCGTAACTACGCGCCATTGTTACTCCACCCTGCTCTTCTAATGAATGTAGGTCCGCAGAAAATTCGCATAAATAGGATCTCTCTTGTTCTATGTTGCCACGAATCTTTTGTCTTGCATTTTATAAAACACATACTACATAAAGCTGTGTAGTGTCGGCTTAGAATAGCACTACCCCATTTCTTCCGGTGGGTGTACGTAAGAGGCGACTAACGGTATTGGGGCTTTTTAAGGGATTTTTGGGCGATGCGGTTGGAGACCCATCACCAACAACCTTTATTCTACCATATTTTCCCCACTCAACTTCCAAAAGTGGCTGAGAAATTTCTAATTTCTCAGCTCTGGCTACCCCTTTTAGGGATTTATAGCCGTGATTATATGTATGTATGTATGTAAGTACATACTACATAAACTCACGGCGAAAAACCACAGAAAGAGGTAGCCAGAGCTTCAGAGCTAGAAACTCCCCAGCCACATTTGGAAGTTGCTAGGGGAGAAAATTGTAGAAAGTATCGAAGACCAACGAGTCATCGCCAAAAACCACTTTAAAAAACCTCATACTCTTAGTCGCCTCTTACGACCCGTGGGTAGAAAGGGGTAGTAACATTCTTAGCCGGCACTACACGGCATAATTAAAAATATTAGGTGTGTAAGGTTTTTTCGCGAGTGGCGAATGAGGCGACTTACGGTATTGAGGCTTTTAAGAAGAAGAAAAACATTTATTCGCTGCTGCACACGTACAAAGACAGAGCACAAAAAAAGGTTTATACAAACACACAGAAAAATAATAATAAAAAGACAATATCATACACACTAATTCCAAGATATAAACGAAAAAAAACTATAGCCGTATAACCTGCGTAGTAGCAACGAATTTGGAAGCTGCCTCAGCATTATCGTTGTGAAGTAAATGAATACCTCACAACACTGATTTTCAGTCAGCCCCAAAATAAAAATATAAAAGAAAAGACGTCACAATATCATAATGAAAAAGAGAACTTATAACATACTCGTATAAATAATAGCAGTTTTTAAGTGATTTTTGAACGTAGTGGCTTTAGACCCATCACCAATTATCCTTTATTTTACGATTTTTACCCCTACTCAACTTCCCAAAGTGGCTACTAACTTTTGAATTAAGATCTGGCTACCATTTTTGTAAAACTCTTCCGTCCCATCTTGTGTATTTGGTACGTAATAATGTGCCGTTTAGATTGTTTTTCTGAGATAAGGGAAACACCATAATATACTATTTTTATAGTATGTTATTAGTTACAGTTGCTTCTTTGTAAGGCTACTGGTACTGGCAAAGTATATGAGCTTCGTCTGCATTCATAAATTTATTCACACATAGATTTTATTTATTATACCTTTATTTAGACTAAACGCGACTAGATATTTACTGTAAAATAAAATTAACATATCGTTGTATAAACATAAAGCAACGTATAAAAATACATGAGTTTTTATTAAGTAAGATGATAACCAAAACTGCCCATATAGCCGCTCATGCAAACTGCTCATGTTACCTCATCTGATGCCGGTCAAAATATTATTTTAGCCCGTTGCTTCATTTAATTTTCATTTTATTCTTTTTTTTTATTCTTGAATAGAAAAATATAAATAATGATGCTGTAATAAACCTATGGCGTTTATATCGATGGGATCAATGACCCTAACTAACGCCTACACGTTTTTTGACTGCAATATCACTTCTCAGATTAGTTGCATCATTTACAACTAGTTGTAAGAAACTTTTATTATATTTTGAAAAGTTTAATGACTTTATAAAGTTTACAATCAAAATAAATCGTTGAAATATGTGACCTTTAATCTATAAGTCACGCCTCATTCCACAAAAAGTTTAATCCGGGTGTTGTCCTCTGTCAATTTCTGAATAAAGAAAGCTTATGCAACGCCTTTGTTTGTTCGTTATTGTGTTTAAGACACCTTAAATAAAAATTATTAAATAATTATTTAAAGTGAGGGATTGTGAAAGAATAGGACACACTCTACATATCAATTAGAATATAAAAACTTTATTCTAGACAATATCCCTAAATAAGTGCTTCTAATATATTCCATAATTATTTAATTTAAATTAACAGTAAATTATAATTATTATCCTTACATTGGTAGCCCTGAAAAATTAAAACACCAATTATAAAATGAGTAAAAATATAGCCAAAGAAATATCAATCCTTTTTATTATAAGGGTATCATTAATGTGACCTAAGACCTAAAGTCGTATGTGTTCGTTTCATTATCCTAATTAGCATGCAATGACATAAAATATTTAGCTTAGAAACATTACACTGCGTTGTACCATAAAAATTCAATATTCATCCTAACAATAACATTTCCCATACACGCAGCATAGATCATATAACTCATTTCGTCGACAAAGAACGATTTCAGAATAAACTCAACCCTTTAATGCGAATAGTGCACCTACCTCCCCACACTATAGGGGGGTCGAATGATGGCTGAATTCAACGTTTTTAGGCCGACCAAGCTTTTTAGTATGGCTAGTGTTTTGCGGCAGCCCCATGTATACATAATGTGCCTAGTTATCTTTCCGGGCTGGTAAAACATTGAATATGCTGATGAATTCCTATTATGCTCTAAATTGTTTTATCATAGTTCAATTCTTTACTCACCATGTTTTGAGAATGACTAACGACCGATTTCTGAATTGAGTATTCCAGCTGAGAACAACTTAAGTATCGTGTTGTCGCATTGAAATCTTAACAACTGAATGAGACAAAACGATACTTAAGTCGTTCTTATCTTGAATACTTAATTCAGAAATCGGGCGTAATACGTTTTAGTTTTATATTATTTAATGCGGTTGGAGACCCATCACCAACGATACTTTATTCCTACCATCTTGTCCCCTATCAACTTAAAATATGGCTGAGGAGTTGCTACCTCTAAAGCTCTGGTTACCCCTTTTTGGGATGTATGGCCGTGATTTTATGTATATTATTTAGAAGTTTAGTGACACATCAGAACCAATATCTTTGTAGATTGTCATATCAAAGTAGTATGCAAAATTAAATATTCATGTCAAATATACATAGACTGAAGATACGAAGAATATTGTCATTTAATAACGAGTTTTAGCTATACGAGAATAAATGTTTTTATTTGTTAACTATTTTTCTGTTTTTATACAATATTCTTTATTCTTACGTTTCAATAGAGAGCAGTAAAGAAGTAAAAGTTAATACAATTACGAGTATATGGTCTAAATTGGACAAATGTTTTGTGTTTTTATTTATATCAATTGGGATCTGATCTCCAATGATGGATATATAACATAACATGGTTTTCATGTTTGATTCGTATATGATGTTGATGATTGAATAGAATCGTAATGATTGGTAGTCCTAATACTTGTGTCGAATCTATTTATTTCTTCTCAATTAGGTTCCTTAAAAGTTATTTAAGGCACATAATTGAGTGATAATATCTGGTAGTTCATGAAACATATCTAATAAAAAAAAAATTAATAAAATAAAATAGACCATTTTTTTACCATTTGCCGTGTAGTGTCGGCTTAGGATAACACTATCCCATTTCTACCCGTGGGTGATCGTAAGAGGCGACTAAGGGTATAGGGGCTGTTTAAGTGATTTTGGGCGATGTGGTTGGAGACCCGTCACCAAAAGCATTTATTATTACCATCTTTCCCCCAATCAACTTTCAAAAGTGGCTGAGGAATTTCTCATTCCAAAGCTCTGGCTACCCCGTTAAAGGATTTTTAGCCGTGAGTATATGTATGTATGTACCATTTTTTTATAATTCTTCATTGATATGCCTATCTTTTTAGTTTTCGATCAACAGCAAAACGAGTCTACGCAATAAATGAACAACAGCATAATATTCCATCTAAAGTGCCAAATCGTATGGCGATGCGTCGCTATAAATCATAGAAAATGTCGGAGGCATTGTCGGGAGGCTCTGGCGGAGTCAAAATTGTGAAAACCTATACCACCACTGCGGTGCGAGCGTGCCCGGACTAATAACGGACCACACTTTGGGGAAGCCTATCGACTCAAATGTACTGAGCGCAAAAAAATACTCTTTTTTTATACAAGATCAGAGTATTATCTTTACATACATATACTGGCTAGAAATCCCTAGAAGGAGTAGCCAGATCTTCGGAATAAGAAATTCCTTAGCCACGTTTGGAAGTTGTAATTGTATTGTAAAATGAAGGTTTTTGGTGATGGGTCTCCTTATAGATATAACTTAAAAAACTCCAGCACCCTTGGCCGCCTCTTACGAACACCCACGCGAAGAAATATTGTGCTATTCTAAGCTTACACAGTGAATTATCATTTAACGTAAGCTTTTTAGTGTCGGCTAAGAATGTTACTACCCAAGCTCTTTTTAAGTGTGTCGTGCAATGTCTTTAAACGAAGAGAACTTTTATGTAATTAAAGGGCGATGTAGTGGGAGACACATCACCAATAACCCTTATTTTACTATACCATCCCCACTCATCAAAAAAGGGTAGCAAGAGCTTTAGGGCTAGAAACTCTTCAACCACATTTGTAAGTTGATAGGGACGAGATGGTAAAAATAAAGGTCTCCAACCACATCGCCCCAAAACCATTTAAAAAGCCCCATACCCTTAGACGACTCTTACAACACGGGTAGAAAGGGGTAATGGCATTCCAAGCCGGCACTACACGGCAAATCATTGCCAGTTATCTATTAAAGAAAAGAGCTCTGTTCTTTTTAGTTTTGTTTCAACGGTACTAGGCAGCTTGACGATGACGCCTGGCGTATGTGTGGGTGCTGCATACGAAGTTTTGTGTATGTGTGCGCCATGTGACATTGCATCCGACGTGATATATTGACAGTACTGCCAAAAATCTATACATGTACTTTTTACTGCACTAGAATTGGAATATGTGATGAGATTTTTAAATTAACAAGGTTGTCAAAGGTGAGCGAAATCGCGAGGAATCTTATAAGCCCGAGTCATGTCTCAGTGTTTCCGTAAATAGCAGCGATCGACCAGCCCACTATCACGTGAAAACACATTTCAAGTAAAACCTAGGTATTTTGAACCTCAGTTTATTAAATAGTAATGTGACCAGAAGAAATAAACACCGTAAAAGTTATATCTATGTTTATCTTTTAAAATAAGATATAATACGACATTACAATGAAACACCTGGCCAGTATTAAGCAATAAGAAGAAATTGTTCATCCTGATATTCTGAATTTGTGTAATAGATACTACAACATAATGACGATACTGAACATCGATTAATTTTTACATGAGTTCAATTTCTCCTTATAGATTTGTAAAATTAGTACATTATGTTACAGCCCACGTAGTAAATTTATATATTTCAGAAACTAATAAGTAAGGGACAATTTATACATACTAGTAGCGATGAAGTTAAACATTGGTGCGTCTTACACAATTTACAGAATGATCAAATCAGTTATCTACCTCTGGCTGAGCTACTTTCTAAATTCATACATATATCCTGAGGTATCCAGAGCTTTAGAGCTAGAAACTCCTCAGCCATATTTGGAAGTTTACAGACGACACGATGGTAGAAATAAAGTATCGTTAGTGATGGGTCTCCAACCGCATCGCCAAAAACTGCTTAAAAAGAGCACCATTCCGTTAGACGCCTCTTACGCCCGCGGGTAGAAAGGGGTAGTGACATTCTAAGCCGACACTACACGGCAAATTCGAATTCAATATATCTGTCATTTATCTTACTTTTCATACTTCGGTTAAATACGGAATCTAAAAGTACGATGTCTTTCATACTTGTCCTGACGACCTATAAAGCAATGAAAAAGTTTAATTTTACTGGTGCTTTATATGTTGCATACTTGTCTTCAAATTAAATCGTTATTGACTGAATAGAGCTGAAGTTTGGCAGGTAGATTTAGTGTTTTATACAAACACTAAGCAACTATCATCTTGAAATTTTGTAGAAACTCTCTTTAAGAGATATAAGAATACATTAGGAAAGGAGTACCAAAATTATTACGGGAACAGGAATGACAAGATATCAAAGTTTACCTGAAACTTCTACAACTTTCATTCCATCTATTGCATATGTGTAGTTTACGTTAAGGCTCAAGGATTTGGGTGATGACGGTAACGTTGGCAAAACTGTGGGCAAAATATAGTATTATATTATAATATTGGATTTATATGGAAGTATGGAGACATTGGAGGTTGGAGACCCATTACCAACAACCTTTACTTTTACTTTACCATCTTTTCCCCTCTCAACTTTCCAAAAGTGCCTAGGGAATTAGAAATTCCTTAGCTCTGGCTACCCCTTCTAGGGATTTATAGCCGTGAGTATATGTATATGTATGTATGGAGACATGGTTAGCTGTCATCTGCAGATTAGATTATATGTAACCAATTTATTTTCGTTCATATAACTATTGAATAATATGTTACTTTTAACTACGAGAAACAGAGGAGATTATTTACGCTATATTCTGATACCTTTATCTATGTATATACTTATAATAAATCTGTAGAGAGGTCAATTCTGTACATGAAATATATTTTCAAAATAACTATCAGGGGGTGATTAATGATCGATACTGATGCCAAAAATGCAATCAGTAAAATTTTTGTCTGTCTGTCTGTTGGTTTGTATGTTCCTAATGGAAACAAAAACTAATCGACGGGTCTTAACGAAACTTGGCACAATTATTTTTCATACTCCTAGGCAAGTTATAGTATACGTTCAGAGTAGTGAAGGGGAATTTCGGGAAATTTTGGGAAAACGGGCGAATTCACTCCATTTTTTAAGCTTCCGTCGCATGTACAGCCTTAATGGTTAAACATACATACATACATACATATACTCACGCCGTTAATTCCCATTGGGGTAGGCAGAGACTATCGATCGCCACTTCGTACGATCCTGGCAAACCTCTCTTGCTTCGTCTACATCCATCAATCTTTTCATACATGCTCTTTTATTCTTCATACTTCGGACGCCTGCCTTTTTGAGCACACTTTCAATTTGGTCCAAGTGTGTCTTTCGTGGCCGTCCTCTACTAACATTACCTTCCACATTAGCTCTATAGATACCTTTTACCAATTTCCTATCATCCATCCTCTCGATGTGCCCAAACCATCTCAAAATTCCTTTTTCTATCTTACTTACAATATCATCTTTTACACCACACCTTTCACGAATCACATCGTTCCTCACACGATCACATAACCTAACATTACATACTTTTCTGAGGGACCTCATTTCTACTGCATTCACTCTGCTTTCATGCTTCTTCTGCCACACCCAACATTCACTGCCATACATAAGCGTAGGAACAAGAACGGCATCATGCACAGCCATTCGGGCCCTTTCTGACACCGATTGACTAGACATTAGGCTATCCAATGCTCCATTAATCGCATTACCCTTTTTCACTCTTCTCTCAATATCTTCATCACATTTTCCATCCCTTGTAAACAAACTTCCCAGATATACAAACTCCTTCACCTGTTCCACATCCTTACCATCAATCGCAATCACGCATTCTGTCACATCTTCCTGTCTCTCAAAAACCATCGTTTTGGTCTTATCCACATTCACCCTCATTCCCTTTCTTACAAAAGACTTACATGCAATATTCATCATCTCTTGCAACTCTTCTGCCGATGATGCAAGTAGCACTTGATCGTCAGCATACAAGAGGCATTTAATGATGAATCCACCCATTCTTAGTCCATAATCACTTTCACGCAACTCTGTCAAACAGTCATCCATGAACAAATTGAAGAGCCACGGAGAAGCTACACATCCCTGTCGGACACCCCTAGAGATTCCGAACCAGTCAGTGTTTTCCCCGTTTACTCTTACACATGCACTAGAATCCTCATAGAGTGATACCAATGCACGTATAAGTTGACTCCCCAAACCGAACTTGGATAACACCTCCCATAAACACTTTCTTACCACCCTATCATACGCCTTCTCTAAATCAATGAAGGAGCAATACACCTTTTGGTTCTTAGCTAAGAACTTTTCGGTGATGCTCCTTAGAGAGAAGATTTGATCCATACATCCCATTCCTTTCCTAAATCCTGCTTGCACATCCCATATTTTCTCATCAGTTACATTCATCACTCTTTCAATCAGTACCTTAGCATACAATTTACCGACAATGCTGAGTAGGCTAATGCCGCGGTAGTTTTTAGCCTCCTGGCGTGACCCTTTTCCTTTATACAGGGGCACAATCACCGCCTTGCACCAGTCTTGTGGTACTTTGCCACTCGACCAGCACTTTTGGAAAAGGAAGTACAACCAAGAAGCCACCAACCCTTTACCAGCCCTCAGCATTTCGATAGTTATCCTATCATACCCTGCCGCCTTCCCTATTTTCATACTCTTCATTGCTTTCATTATTTCTTCCATACTGATCTCACTTTCACTCAAGGCACCCATCGCATCGTTCCAATCAACATTACTGTCGATTGGTGAAGAAACGGATGCGTCCTCTTTTTCAAAAAGTCCCTCAAAATAGTTCTTCCATACTCGTTTCATGCTACTTTCATCCGTCGCCAATTCACCCTGATCATCTTTCACTACATTCACTCTTAATGGTTAAAGTTACATAGAAATCATGTATGACGGAAATATTTTTCATAAAATTGCCTAAATCCCGCCACAATATATGTTTATCTTTTATGGTTGACTTACAATAACACGTGTAACTCCTGATAGCTTAGCAGTTGGAACATTCTGATTATATTTGTTTACCCTTACGTTTATAATACTCCCACTTATCCCTAATTAAATCAAAAAAGTTTACATTATTACCTAATTCAATAAAAAAATAATCATAGAAATCGGTAGAGAAACACCGAAATTATACATGAAATAAGCCATCGCCCCCGTGACCAAAACCAAATCCTTAATAATTTACATATTTCATACTAGATTGCGCCAGTAGTTTATTTTTTAAGATTCTTATAAATACTTCATCACGTTTTACTCAATTTTAGCTCAAACTGAAAATTTGCTTATTAACGGAGACGGAGATACTGAACCGTCCATTAAAGCGCATTCAAATTCACCAAGTTACACTGTTCAGGAGTGTTTTATATTGCAATCATTACGCAAAATTTCACAAAGCTTGAGCAGTGATGGAAGAAAACTCAAATATTTAAAAAACAACGCTAACCGTGCAAAGCTGGGCCGATCCACTAGTAGTACGATAAATCAGGGCTGTTTTGTTATTAAAAAAATATCTACTTTTATAAGAAAGCTATTAATAGCTAATAATTCTATTGGCTACTAATCTGCTAATCTGGCTACCTCTTTAAGGGATTTATAGCCGTGAGTATATGTATGTGTTCGGCGCAAAATAAAAATAGAATGTTTGACACTTTTTAATGATTTAAAATAAAATAATTATTATTTGTAGAACACAAAAAAAAACAGGTATCTTAAAAAGAAACATATTCTAGAACATAATAATTTCCACCAAAAACAATACAAGTTCCGACCACCTAATTCCTCCTGGGTTTGTTCTATACGAAACTAGAAAGTTCGATTCGTTTGATATGTTCGAATGAAGCTTATTTTGCGTGGAACTCCCACCGAGATCGCTTATGTATATTTTCGAATTTTATGCCTACCGCACACATGCACACTTTCTGTATATGCGTTTTAGTTTTTGCTGACAGGGGGTGTTTGAGTATGCAAGTAGTGTTCCGACGACCAGCGACGTTGAGCCGTCAACGCTGGTCGAGTTTCGGCTGGTTGTACAAGCGTGAAGGGTTCGGCAAGGGGGAAGAAGGTCAGGCTAAATTGGTTTTAAAAGTTGCTTTTCGCGTGTGAGTGCGAATAGTTGGGTATAGTTTGGGGTGGGCGAGGCTCCCCATCGCGTCATTGCGTTGACGGTTGCGTCTGTGTTAGAGAATGAACATTTAAAATGGCTTCGCTTGACGATTTTTTCATTGTTTTTTTTTAAAGAAATTACTTTTATATAATAAAAATCATCTATTTATATATTTAACAAAAAGTGTTTTCGCCCATACCTTTACGCAACGTTATTAATCCATAAATATACCAAGAGGTTTAGTATTAAGAGTACCTTTGTACATAAAATCATAATTAACACCCATACAAGGACACACATAATGCTCACAGGAGTCAGTCCAAAAAAGTTGTTTCATTAGCTTCAAATAAACGATAGCTGGTGAAAGGTATCCAGACACACCGCCAAACGAACACTTAAAAAGCTCCAATGCTCTAAAGCTCTTCTAACGACAACGGTAGGAAGTTATGGGCTAGTGTTCTTCTAAGCCAACAGTACACCGCTAATAAATAATTGAAATAAAAAACGCACCAAACAATACCATCATAAAAATGGAGGATAGGCATATTTGAATCTCCCGAAATTTGTAACCGAAACGTAAATAACAAAGCTATTTAACTAAGTTTTGGCAGATCATCAGCATATGAAATTAGCTGTGTAATGAC
Source organism: Bedellia somnulentella (assembly GCA_963576735.1). Classification (NCBI taxonomy): domain Eukaryota; kingdom Metazoa; phylum Arthropoda; class Insecta; order Lepidoptera; family Bedelliidae; genus Bedellia; species Bedellia somnulentella. Next base: position 3,224,845 of record OY755185.1, on the reverse strand, counting down.
GACGATGAACAGTACCTACCCATTTGTTTCCGTTAACATCGTAGGAGGCCACTAAGGAGTTTGGGTTTTTTATAATAAAATTTTATTTATTCAGACAATTTCAGTTCAATAATTACAAAATCATTACTCAATAATTAGTCCGACCCAGTGTTTGACCCAGTGTTTTTAAGTGATTGTAGAGCGATTATGCTGGAAATCAATTATTTACATACATACCCCTTCATATATCCCTAGAAAGGGTAGCCGAAATTCCTCAGCCACTTTTGGAAGTTGTGTGGGGAAAAGATAGTGAAATGAAGGTTGTTGGTGATGGGTCTCCAACCGCATCGCCCAAAAATCCCTCAAAAGCCCCAAAACACTAATCGCCTCTTACGTACACCCACCGGAAGAAATGGGGTAGTGCTGTTCTAAGCCGACACTACACAGCAAAATCTATTATTTAAAACTCTTTTCCTCGCTTTCTTTTCCAAAAGCGATTAAGAAATTCTAATTCTGAAGCTCTAGACACACCTTGTAACTACTTACACCTATATCTAAGTATGGGTAGGCAGTTTAATAGATCTTTTGTTTATATTATAACACTCCAGTTTTTTTTACCTTTCAGCTAATTTGGTAACTTTCACTTAAAATATAAAAACATCATGTGCTCATGAATATAAATAACAAAACAGCAATAACAAATTATTTACTTACTGTATTGTTGTTGAGTAAGGAAAATTATTGGGAATATGGTTGCAGGTAATGACAATCCCAATCCAATTCTCGTCACAGAAATGGCCAGAGCTATTCTAAGCGAACTTTTCACATACGTAATAATAATAATCTTGAACTAACCTTACTAATTAAGCCGAAATTTGACAAACAAAATACTTACATCAATATAATAATCTTGAAAACTGTTTTGACACATTCACTATATCTTCTAAAACATCACAAATACCACAAAATTATTATTGCAAATTACTGAAACTATTGGGTTTCCAAAAAATCACTAGTACCATAATGTTGAGAGATCACAGTTCAAATGTCGGAAAGATGCTGCCCAAAGGCCAACGGTCAGCGATGTTTCCCACATACATTTGTATAAATTATTCAAATTCAACTATCTTGCGATTCGGAACAATTGTAAGTAAAACATGAGAACTTTTCAGATGACCCTAACAGCGATCACACTACAAAAACCGGTTCAAAGAAATTAAAAACTCGGGTCAAAATTTATTTTTGTTATTTACTTTTATTTTTAAAGTTGGTTTAACTTAGATTTTGCTAAAACGTTTAAGTTGAATACGAACATGATGTTTTACGTGAACAACTTGTATAGGTTTACTAACTTAACTAAAGCTTCTAGTTCTAGTGATTGCGGGCTCGAATCCCGCTGAGAGCAACATTTTTGTGATGACCTGAAATGATCGTTTCTTAGTCGTGGATGCTATTTATATGTGTATTTTATGTTAACAACTGTGATAGCTTAATGGGTAGAACACCCGCCTTTCATGCAGTCAGGCGTGAGTTCAAATACCGGGTTAGGCCTACACCAATTCGTCTTTTCTAAAGTCATATGTCTGATTAATTTATGTATAGAAATAGTCAGAAGTATTAGTAAATTTGCCAACCTCTTCGGGGAATACGGCGTGAACGTTTGAGTCTTTGAGTCGAGTATTATATTACCTTTATATGTAAAACACAAACTGACTGACTGACTTAGAATCAACGCACAGCTGTAACTACTGTATCTAAAAACTTGAACTACTTTCCAGGAGTTTCTTTGATTATGCAAGTGAGCGCTAATAAGGTAATTTAAAAATTCCTACCCCTAGGTGATTAAAATAGGGGTGTAAAGTTTACATCCAGCTTTTTTAATTGTAAACTTACGCCCGATTTCTGAATTAAGTATTCCAGCTGAAAACAACTTATCGTATCGTTCTGTCGCATTGAAATCTTAATAACTGAATGAGACAAATCGATACTTAAGTCGTTCCCAGCTTGAATACTCAATTCAGAAATCGGGCGTTAGAAGGTTGAAAGTTGTTGTACAAGTTATCGATTACATTTTATTACGATTTGTCTTAGAGAAAATACAAAATGATTCCATTAAGGTGTAAAACAAAAGGGTAAAGTTTGTAAGAAAATTATCTTATTTCTGTACCTATAAAATTAAATTTAAATATAAAAGTAAAATGGTAAAAGGGTAAAATGACCTTTTAAAAATAAATCTTATAAATTCATCCACTATGGGGACCGAGTTTGATAGTGTGATATTTCATCTTTCAAAACTTGCCGATACAAAGGATAACGGACAACTGCCTCACGCAAACTGAGATCGTATATTTATGTCTAAAATCAACTCAAACTTTTGGAAGTTGAGTGGGGAAAAGATGGTAAAAATAAAGGTTTTTGGTGATGGGTCTCCAACCGCATCGCCCAAAAATCCGATAAAAGGCCCCAATACCCTTAGTCGCCTCTTACGACACCCGTGGGTAGAAATCATTCAATTTCAATCATTCGTCAATTATTATAAATCATTGATAAATAAATAATGACATTTTAGAATTTAATATTAACGAAAGTATGGGTTAAATAACAATCATCATTTACAATACCGTATGAGCTGTTTGAAGTAAAGTCAAACCAGTATCTCATCATTCATACACGATAGTTCCCCCAATACTTATTAACAAGAAAAATAACAGGATTACGTACGTACTTAGTGCTATTCTAAGCCGACACTACACAGCAGAACTAACTAATATATAATATAAATCAATATTATAAGCTTACAATTCTGATATACAAGGTTTTTTTTGTGATAATGTTTGTTTAAAAAAAAATTATACAAGTTTCAGCGAGTACTTCTGCAATTCCAGCAGTAAAACTTGTCATATCGATTTACGAAAAATGCATGCGGAACTTAACTCTAACTAGTTTTTGATGCTGGAATTGGTGTTGTTAAGGGCGTCCCCGGAAAAATAGGTTGATATTGATTGTTTGGAAATTCTATAAAGTCTGATTTGATGATATTGATATGACATGAATAAAATATATGTTGGTGATTAGTTCATGGGGTTAAAATTTGATGTTTAACATTTTAATAATTTGTTGAAAAATATGATGAAAAAAATTTAATTGGAACATGCTTTGTTTTCATAAAAACCGTATAGGCTCCACTTGCATAACATACATGTGAACTCATTATGTGTCTATATACGCGTAGCTTTAAGATCTGTAACTTTGATGTTTAACTTTTCATTTAAACATTATAGTTATTCAATAAAACTAAATAAACTACATTTATCCTGCGCGCGCGTTTTTTCCGTCCCTGTCACTCTCAGTAAATTTGACGTAAGAGTGAGCGCAATAGCTGCAAAATGCGGGGAGGCCCTTAAGTAGTTTTTCGTCTAAAAATTAAGAAACTGTGTCTAACAGGGTACATTTTTTATCTCCTTTCGGCTGGGCTCTCGCAGCGATGTTCTGCTGATGTAATACTGAAATCCATATTTAACATGCAACCGTGATAGCCCAGTGGGTAGAACACTCGGTTATCGTGCAAACGACTAGTGTTCAAATCCTGGGTCGGGCCTACACCAATTTGTCTTTTCTAAAGACATATGTGTGGTTAATTTATCATGGTTGTTAACGGTGAGGGAAAACATCGTGAGGAAACCCACATGGCTGAGTTGTACTTAGTCATGTGACAGTGTATTCGTACAAAACGGCGATAGGCCTGCCCCCTGTCACGTGAGTACACTGTCCATGCAAAACGTGGGTACTCTGAACACCAGGTGACAAAGTCACGTGATGTTCAGAAGTATTAGTACCTCTGCCAACCCCTTCAGGGATATTCGGCGTGAACGTTTATGGTTATGGGTTATGGTTTATGGTTATGGTATATTTAACATGCTCTGATAACAGACACTTCGATAAGTATATGTAAACTGAAACTGGAGAGTCATCGTTTTTGTGACGATTAGTGGAACACCGAGGGCACTTACTACCCACTTTGATTTTATTTCAGTTGTTATATATTAAATTAGCTCCATAAATATATGAATGAAAAGTACATTAAAAAAATTATCGTGTTTTGATGAGTTTCTTAATGGTTCTTCTCTCAACAAAACGCCTTCCGAATCCAAAGTACGCATAGTTTACGTTAAAAAAGAAAAGATTGTCATTTCTATTTTAAAACATACATACATATACTCACGGCTATAAAACCCTAGAAGGGGTAGCCAGAGCTAAGGAATAAGAAATTCCTCAGCCACTTTTGGAAATTTGAGTGGGGAAAAGATGGTAAAATAAAGGTTGTTGGTTATGGGTTTACAACCGCATCGCCCAAAAATCCCTCAAAAGCCCCAATACCGTTAGTCGCCTCTTACGTACACCCACCGGAAGAAATGGGGTAGCGCTATTCTAAGCCGGCACTACACAGCTTAAAACGATATTTTAATTTAGTTATTACTAGCTTTTTGCCCGCGTCTATGTCCCCGTGGACTACATTTTTTGCATCCGGTTTACAACGAAAACACTATCTTAACTTATGTTTTTCATATTTATAATTCCGCTGGCGTTGTAATAGATATAAAGAACATTGAGGATGAAAGAGATGAAGATTTTTTAAGTGATTATTGGGCAATGCAGTTGGCTACCATTTCCCCATTCAACTTCTAAAAGTGGTAAAGAATTACTATCTCTGAACCTGTGGCTACCCTTTTTTGGGATTTATTAGTATATACTCATGAATGATTGATAGATGAATTTCATATTCCTTTTTGTAGTGGTTATATCAGTCAATCGCATGGAGTTTCAAATTTCTAAATACAGAAATGTCATAAATCTGTATACTATATTTCAATCCCTTAGGGTGAGTTTCAAAAAACCTTTTTAGTTGTTCATAAGAATCATGAAACAAACCATTTTGTACCAAGTTTAACATAACATAACATAACATAAACGTTCACGCCGAATATCCCCGAAGGGGTTGGCAGAGGTACTAATACTTCTGAACATCACGTGACTTTGTCACCTGGTGTTCAGAGTACCCACGTTTTGCATGGACAGTGTACTCACGTGATAGGGGGCAGGCCTATCGCCGTTTTGTACGAATACACTGTCACATGACTAAGTACAACTCAGCCATGTGGGTTTCCTCACGATTTTTTCCCTCACCGTTAACAACCATGATAAATTAACCACACATATGTCTTTAGAAAAGACAAATTGGTGTAGGCCCGACCCTGGATTTGAACACTAGTCGTTTGCACGATAACCGAGTGTTCTATCCACTGGGCTATCACGGTTTCTATGTTTCTATGTTCAAAAATGAGAATATCTTTAGTAAGTATGGATAGCAGTTTGGCGCTTCGGTGTCGGCCCGGTGCTGCCCCTTACGCTGACCGTTGATGATGTGTGAGATATTGCAGCCAATCATTCATAGATGGCGGTACTAAATTAAAAATTGAGATATATATGTGCTATTATTTACAAACTACGAATTCTGAGGCTTAAACAGAATATCAATTTATGCATAAGTATAGCATAATATATCTATGGAAATATTAGTTTAAGACATACATACATGATACAAGTGACATGATAGTCCAGTGGGTAGAACACCCGCCCGAAAAGCAGAAGGGCGTGAGTTCCAATCCTGGGACGGGCCTACACCAATTTGTCTTTTCTAAAGTCATATGTGTGGTTAATTTATCATGGTTGCTAACGGTGAGGGAAAACATCGAGAGGAAACCCACATGGCTGAGTTGTACTTAGTCATGTGACAGTGTATTCGTACAAAACGGCGATAGGCCTGCCCCCTATCACGTGAGTACACTGTCTAAGCAAAACGTGGGTACCTTCTCTGGAAACTAGATGGCGCTTGCTATGTGAGTTCAGGAGTATTGGTACCTCTGCCAACCCCTTCGGGGATAAACGGCGTGAACGTTTATGTTTATGTTACATACATACATAACTTAAAATACTAACGGCTATAAATCCCTTAACGGGGTAGCCAGAGCTTTGGAATGATACATTCCTCAGCCACTTTTGGAAGTTGCTTGGGGAAAAGATGATAATAATAAACGTTTTTGGCGACGGGTCTCCAACCACATCGCCCAAAAATCACTAAAAAAGCCCTTGCCCTTAGTTGCCTCTCACGATCACCCACGGGTAGAAATGGGGTAGTGTTATTCTAAGCCGACACTACACGGCAATAATAAATAGTTAAACAGCACGGCTGTGTTAAACTAAAAACAAGTATGTCGTTTTTGGCAAATTTTACAGGAGAGCGAAAAAACATTTTATTTCTATAAATTTAAATATTTCCTAAAGTGATTGTCGGATCTTGATGATTTTTGGATATGTCCGACGTGATGTAGTTTCCTAATGAAATTAATATTTTTTTTAACTTGACCTTTACAGTAACGCCAATGCAGAATAAAAATGCTTTTAGCATAGTCTTACCCTATTTGTTTTATCAATAGCGCCTTAAATAAGAAGATATTTTGAGTTTTAATAATGTAGAAATAAGGGTCTTTCTATGACGAATCCAACGGTGTAAAAAAAAGCAAACGCTCAAAAATCGACATACTTGTTTTTAGCTTAGAGCAGCCGAGCAACACTGCTCCTGTAAACAGGCATCTGTCAGTTGACTCCTGTCTAAATTTTAACTTGCTGCGTCAGTTAGTTTGTATTTGACAGCTATTTGAGGAGAAAATGGAAAAAAGTGAATTTCGTGTGCTTATTAAGCATTATTTCTTGCAAAAAATAACCATTACCGAGACCAAGGCTAAGCTTGATAAATACTATGGGGACTCTGCACCATCGATTTCTATGGTAAAGAAGTAGTTTACTGAATTTCGTTGTGGCCGTACAAGCACTGAAGATGCCGAACGTCCTGGACGCCCAGTTGAGGTCTCTACACCCGAAACAATCGAAAAAATTCACGATATGGTGCTGGCCGACCGAAGATTGAAAGTGCGAGAGATTGTGGAAGCCGTAGGGATCTCGCATGGCTCAGTGGTTTCAATTTTGAATGATCACTTGGGCATGAGAAAGCTTTCCGCAAGATGGGTGCCGCGTTTGCTCACAGTCGACCACAAACGCAATCGTGTAACAACTTCACAGGAAGGTTGGGCTTGTTTAATCGCAATGTGGAGGAGTTTTTGCGCAGTTTTGTAACCGTGGACGAAACATGGATCCATCACAACACAACACAACAGAGTCCAAATAACAGTCAAAACAGTGGGTTTCTAAGGGTGAATCGGCGCTAAAGAAGGCCAAGGTGGGTTTGTTAGCCAATAAAGTAATGGCGACTGTTTTTTGGAATGAACGCGGGATAATCCACATTGACTTCCTACAAAAGAAATGCTGGAATGACATCCCACCACCTATCAAACATGTTCAATCAATTCAGTGTTTTCGGAAAAAACTTCGCACATGGTTAATTACATCACAGTGTAACGAATTCGCTGTACAGTATGGTTGTGCTTCAACTATGAAATTCGAATGAGGGTTTACTCTGTTTAGCGCTATACACTTATCTATGTATTGTATTTTTATATTTGTCTTATATATTTAGTTAAAAAAATATTTTTATTTTATGTTTTTTATTAATAAATTTTTAGTTTTCTATCCATAAAATAATAAATACAATATTATTAGTTTATCAAACTGTGGCTTCACCAAAAATATCAATAATGTCCTGTAACGAATAGCGACATGATAGTCTAGTGGGTAGAACACCCGCCCGAAAAACAGAAGGGCGTGAGTTCCAATCCTGGGACGGGCCTACACCAATTTGTCTTTTCTAAAGTCATATGTGTAATTAATTTATCATGGTTGCTAACGGTGAGGGAAAACATCGTGAGGAAACCCACATGGCTGAGTTGTACTTAGTCATGTGACAGTGTATTCGTACAAAAACGGCGATAGGCCTGCCCCCTATCACGTGAGTACACTGTCTAAGCAAAACGTGGGTACCTTCTCTGGAAACTAGATGGCGCTTGCCATGTGAGTTCAGGAGTATTGGTACCTCTGCCAACCCCTTCGGGGATAAACGGCGTGAACGTTTATGTTACGTTTATGTTATGTCCTGTAACCTCCTTATCCTAGTGACAGGTTTCCCGTCTGCTTGCCGGACACAAACGCGGCCGTCCCGGGTCCACACGTACCGCCAGCCAGCGGCACGCGCGCGTTCACGAGCCTTGTTTAAAAATATCAGACTCTTCATTAATATTCATTTTGGACAAAATAAGTGTTTCATCCATTTTCATCAAAATAAATGTCTTTTTAATTGTTTATCAATAGTATGACTACTAGATATATAGCTTATCAAAAATTTGAAGTCAACACTAATGTCTTCGTGGCGTAGCCATCTTCAACCGTTTGGTTAATTGTATTCGAACGGAAGACCCAGGTTCGAATCCCAGGGGATTACAATCTTAATGTTTTTTTTTTTGCTTTTGTGTTAGCTTAGAATATTAGGAAGCACTATCCCTTCTTTTTCACATTAAACTATGCGATTATGTATGAATAAAGATAATTGAAAGTATATTGTATAATGTAGCAACCGTGATAGCCCAGTGGGTAGAACACTCGGTTATCGTGCAAACGACTAGTGTTCAAATCCTGGGTCAGGCCTACACCAATTTGTCTTTTCTGAAGACATATGTGTGGTTAATTTATCATGGTTGTTAACGGTGAGGGAAAACATCGTGAGGAAACCCACATGGCTGAGTTGTACTTAGTCATTCCGTTTCCCAACCAAAGAACTATACTAGTGCTGCGAAGTACATACTGTTCGACAGTTGTTTATTAAGAACATACATACTTACATACATACATATACTCACGCCTATAAATCCCTTGAAGGGGTAGCCAGAGCTAGGAAATGAGACTTTCGGTATTAAGCGACTAACGGTATTGGGGCTTATAAGGGATTTTTGGGCGATGTGGTTGGATACCCATCACCGACAACCTTTATTTTACCATCTTTTCTAAAACACAACTTTCCAAAAGTGGCTGAGGAATTTCTTATTCCTTAGCTCTGGCTACCCCTTCTAGGGATTTATAGCCGTGAGTACATGTATGTTTGTATGTTCACGCTAGATTATTAAGTGCTAGTTTTAATGTACGCGCGGCTTTAACATAATCTATATTGAGTGATTGATAGACTGATTGATGAATGGTTTACTCTTGACTTGAACTTTGATTTGGATGGCGGGTTGTAATTGAATTGTATAAAGTTTGAGTATTTTCATAATAATAGAAAGGGGCACTTAATAGTATTGTAATATTTGTGTTGTGAAATGCCATTATCGGTTGAAACAAAACTTTGAAGTGCGTTTGGAGTGGTGCACGTTTTGAACCCGAAATCATTTATAACCCGAAGAGATTTGTAGAATACGAAAGGAACCAAGAAAGGAAAGATTCCGTACAGATTGAATGCATTCAGATCTAAACCAAATACAGAAGAATAAAACCACTTGGAATAACTAAGGACGGAGCAACTAACCAGTTCCAGCCTCAAGTAAGTTTTTAAGTTATATTTACGGCTAAGATTGTTTTTCACACGGCCAACTATATGTCGCATTGTCAAGATCGGGTTGCGGGGAAGAAGAAAACAAAAAAAAACATTTACGCAGAAGTACTTTAAAGTATATTATTGCATATTTAAAAACACAAATTGACGCGGACGAAGTCGCGGGAAACAGCTAGTATGAGAATGTAGGTGATTCGACGAATCTAACCGAACGTACACAACAAACTCGACCGTCTACATTATATGACACGTCAACAGAACCGACTACTTTGACTCTATCAGTCAATTTTATTGCTAACCAAGGACAAGCAAATATTCTGACAGGCCATCAGGATGGCAAAACTTTGCACAAACCGAACCTACGTCAATAAGTCAAGGATTATTTTGTCGGCGGCTAAAGTTAAGGATTTAGACCACCACAACCATATATATATATATATATATATATTTTGAGTGCTTCTGGATTCAGGATCTCAATCCAATAAACTATCGATCTCTAACAATCCCCCGATCTCCTAAAATAAGTAAAATTTACCTACCTAATCTCTCAATATAGAATTTCTAGGATTCAACAAAACTGTCAGAGAAATCAACCGAATATGTCGATGCATTTATATCAATGCAATTATATTAAATTTGAAATAAAAACTCGGAGGATACAATTGACTGAAGTAAGTTTTTCATTTTCCGTCATTAAAACGTACGTTTCAATAACGCCTACTTATTTCATTACGGCAATTCTTTACTGAAATACATATATTCCGCATCAAATAAGGCGTTTAGTAATGAATACAGTAACCTACGCAGTAACGTACAATATAATATAAGACCGACGATAAAATCTATACTTTAATAAGACTGTTGTTGGGGGTTGGGATTGAGATCAGGGGATGTAAAATGATAAGATAGAGAAGTTCAACTAAGATATATTACAAGGTAGTAAAAGGTGCAAATGAGGTGAAATGAGATTAATGAGTAGCGCGCGGTACGAAGTCAGTAAGCAAACTGTTGTAAAAAGGTTTGAGTAAAAGAGTGTTACAGCGTAAACTGCTGACGGAACTTAAAGTACGGTGATTGAACCGTCCATGCTCCCTGGGGAAAAAGATCAGAGAAATTTATATGAGGTTGTTAGTAGATGAATGTGCGCTTAAACTAACACAGATGATTAACGTTATTCTTAAATATACTAAGCAACATGATAGTCCAGTGGGTAGAACACCCGCCCGAAAAACAGAAGGGCGTGAGTTCCAATCCTGGGACGGGCCTACACTAATTTGTCTTTTCTAAAGTCATATGTGTGGTTAATTTATCATGGTTGCTAACGGTGAGGGAAAAACATCGTGAGGAAACCCACATGGCTGAGTTGTACTTAGTCATGTGACAGTGTATTCGTACAAAACGGCGATAGGCCTGCCCCCTATCACGTGAGTACACTGTCTAAGCAAAACGTGGGTACCTTCTCTGGAAACTAGATGGCGCTTGCCATGTGAGTTCAGGAGTATTGGTACCTCTGCCAACCCCTTCGGGGATAAACGGCGTGAACGTTTATATGTTATGTTAAACATACTATAGAGTTAGTAGTTACTGGAAACAAAGGGGGAATCAGGGAACGCTAAGGCTCAAATCTTGTAAAGAGAACACACGAAATACCGGGGATGATCCTTTGTCTGTTGTCTTAATTCTAACACTATCACTAACACATTCACTTTTTGTACGCACACATTCACTAACATTACACTGTACACTGCACTGCGAGTCGCAGCTCCGCAATGTTGCAGCTCCGGAGACGTCGCAGTCTGCGACGTCTCCGGAGCTGCAACATTCCTCAACGCCACAACTGGACTCGTATTTATAGGCTGTTGTTTAGTAGAGCATTTCCATATGTAGACCCTTACAGCCAGACACAAAACCATCAACACAAACAAAACATAAATGGCTGTGTAATGATGAATATGAATATCATGATTGGATATTCTTTTGGTCAATGGCTCACTTTGTTTTAAAAGTTTAAGTTTTTTGGAAATAGTTTGTAGTTCCAAACTGCTGTTTAGTAATTCCATACTGTTATTTTCTGGTACAATATTTGGGATTGAGGATTTATTGGATGATTTGATTTATTGACGATGTGGTTCATCTGAGATAGCTTAGGGTGATCAAAATAGGGTCTCACAGTTATTTTACTGAAATCTCTTCGACGAGTATAACTAAAATAATTTGCAAATTTTGCTGCGCATCCTTGGTCAGCGGTAAAATACCTTGTACTAGTAAGTCTAATAGATGTCACCTGTTCATTACATATTAGTTTCATATTACACTCCTTACAGCAATAAAAAATGAATGTGTTTGGTTTGTTCAATTCAACACATCTGTCTTTACAAATTGAAGATGACGTTTTACACTCGCGCAAACCTGGTAAGGTGACACAGAAGGTCTGATCATCTTTGATTGTATTTATGGGATTCTTAGGATGACATATACTCAATTGATCGTGAGAATGATAACACGATTCGAGGTCTTGTCTCAGCAGATTTATATAGGTTTCGTGTTTAATATCAATTGCAACATATTCTGCGATAGGTTCAATACTTAATTCATATCCATTGTTTATACTCCGGGGAAGTGGAATTAATCTTGATATTTCGTATATTTCTTCACTTATTAAGGGTATTACTATTTCACATATAAATTATTGCGATGAAACTCTGGTCCGAACGTGTAAAAGATTATAAAATTGAGTTAAACTGTCAGTTTTTCTAATGGGTAGAGAGAGACAGATCCTTAGGAAGTGGATCTACTATAATACCTAATTCATAACGTAACTGGTCTGGGCTCAGTAGATGAAAGTTCAGTTTTCCATTATATTTATTGGTGACCGTGTCTAATAGGGTTTGCTGCATATCATTCAAATAAAATAAAATATTGTTGGCCATCATTGCCGTAATAAGAAAGTCATTCACTAATTCCATATTTTGTAATTCGGTTCTTACTTGGGTCAATGCCTGATTGATTGTATTAATTTTTCTATTGATAATTTTGTACTGTTTATTCATGACGTTTTCCGTTCGCGTTCGCTCGTAAGAGACGACTAATGGTATTGGGGCTTTTAAGGGATTTTTGGGCGATGCGGTTGGAGACCCATCACCAACAAGCTTTATTTCACCATCTTTTCCCCACGCAACTTCCAAAGGTGGCTGAGGAAAGTCTCATTCCCTAGCTCTGGCTACCCCTTCAAGGGATTTATAGGCGTGAGTATATGTATGTATGTTCTTAATAAACAACTGTCGAACAGTAAGTACTTCGCAGCACTAGTATAGTTCTTTGGTTGGGAAACGGAATGGCTTAAACGTTGCAACCTTGAGTACAGCTCGCTGGGCTCTTTCTATTTGTATGAGATGACTTTTACAAGAGCCGCCCCATGACGTGATACAGTACGTAATTATACTTTGGCAACGTCCAAAGTAAATGGTTCTCAGCAATTTTGCATCTACTACCGATCTAAGAGCTTTAAAAGTAAATATTAACTTTTTGATAGGATTACTGAGTGTATTGATATGTGTACGAAAGGTAAGAGAGCTATCAGTTACGAAACTTAAACATTTAATTTCTGCAACCCGTTATAATCTCAGACATTGGCATGAGTTGGCTTGATTTGAGCAATTGTAAACTTTAATTACGGGAATATGGTTTGGCGAAAGATAACATGATTTTATTGTATCCATTAGGAATTTGTTTTTGAACTATTAATTGTGAGGCAATTTAAGGCAAGCCATTCACAAACAGAGGTTAATCCTGTCTGTGCTAGAGACGTAACTTCTCCCCAAGAATTACCAGAAAAGAATAAGGCTGTGTCATCTGCGTAAGAGAAAATTGAGCAATTAGGGATTTTAAGAGAACTAAGACCATTTATAAACATAAGAAGAGGGTAGGAACTAATATGCTGCTTGAGGCACGCCGTATAAGATGGGCATTTCTGCGCTTTTTCATTCATGATAGTAACAGATTGAAAGCGTTCTTTAAGGTAGTCTTTAAACAGTTCTAAGGGAAGGCCTCGTATACCAATAGCTTCTAACTTTTTTAGGATTAATGGGATAGGTACAGTATCAAAGGCCTTCGTTAAATCGAAAAATATACTGAGATATTTCTTCTTACTATACAAACTGTTCACTAAATTTTTCAGCAAATCATCAACTGCCATATCGGTTAAATAGCCGCGTCTAAATCCGAATTAATTTTTAGACAGAAGATCGTTTGATTCAAGGAAATCAACCAAGCGGTTATTCATAATTTCTTTAAAAACTTTTGAAATAGAGGGAAGTATTGAAATAAGTCTCTAGATTATGAGTAATATATATGACTTGTCACCTCTTTTATGAATCGGATGTAATATCGCCTTTATAAATGGTTTAGGGAAGATACCTTTATTTATGCAGGTATTTAGGAGATGAGTAAGAGGAGCTACCAAAATGTCGCAGTTGTTTTTAAGGACTGCAGGAGAAATACCATCCCGTCCTACAGAACTGTTGGTTCTGAGTCCTTTGATTAAGGTAGAGATGTCAAGATCATCTGTTTCCTTAAAAGCAAATGATTTGCATACAAGGCTAATCGGGACTTTCAGCTCTGGGCCTTAAAAATAATTAATACCCTACAATACCCTAAACTAACACTTTTGAACCTTTAGAGGCAGACGAAACGGTGCCTCACGTGTCCCAGAAGAGCCACAAACGAAGGCATTGGCTAAACTAGATAAGCTATTGTCCTTTTGGCTTGAATTAGATTAGGAATTTGAACTGCGAAATGATCTACGTACAATGGCAAAGTATTATTTAAATGAATAAATAAGTAACCACTGTTAAGATTAAAAGTTTTGTGACCAAGTTTTCATTGTAAAAGGATAAAAATTTGTGTTCGAAACACAAGAATAAAAGTGAAAAGCAATAATGCTTCAAACACCAATATATTATAAGAATGATATATATATTCAACGATGTACCCAGTTATTTTACATGTGATATAAATAAATAAAGAAAACACTAAATAAATCAACAGTATGAGCAAATTCCCCAACTGGAACCGGCTTTAACAAGAACGTATTTACTACTAAGAACGCAAGGTTTACGTACACCAGGCTTTCCATAATTGAACACATATCCGAAACCCTGTTGACCGCCAGCTGCTGCTGCTGCTGCTGCGGAAGCGAATGGTCCATAACCTCCGTTCAAGTCATTGTTAACGATTTCGACGTTGCGGCCGTTGTTTCCGCTTGATGATGCTGCTGCGGCTGCTGCTGCACCTCCGTTTCCGTAACCATCGCTCAAGTTATTGATGAGAACTTCATTGTTACCACCGTTGCTTCTAGCGGATGATGCTGCTGCTGCTGCTGCTCCTGCACCTCCGTTGCCGTAACCACCGAAACCTCCGTTAAAGCCGTTGTTTACGATTTCAACTCCACCGCCGTTGTTTGCACTTGATGAGGCTGCTGCTGCTGCAGATGCACCATTACCGTAACCTCCGTTTCCATAACCTCCGTTTCCGAAACCTCCGTTTCCAAAACCTCCGTTACCAAGACCTAATCCACTGGCTCCTGCTGATGATGCTGCGGATGCTGCAGCTCCATTGCCGTTACCTCCGTATCCCAAGCCTCCATTTCCGAATCCAGAGCCAGCACCTCCTTGAGCACCAGCTGCTGCTGCTGCTGCTGCGGAAGCGAATGGTCCATAACCTCCGTTCAAGTCATTGTTAACGATTTCGACGTTGCGGCCGTTGTTTCCACTTGATGATGCTGCTGCGGCTGCTGCTGCACCTCCGTTTCCGTAACCTTCGCTCAAGTTATTGATGAGAACTTCGTTGTTACCGCCGTTGCTTCCGGCGGATGATGCTGCTGCGGCTGCTGCTGCACCTCCGTTACCGTAACCTTCGCTCAAGTTATTGATGAGAACTTCGTTGTTACCGCCGTTGCTTCCAGCGGATGATGCTGCTGCTGCTGCTGCTCCTGCACCTCCGTTGCCGTAACCACCGAAACCTCCGTTAAAGCCGTTGTTTACGATTTCAACTCCACCGCCGTTGTTTGCACTTGATGAGGCTGCTGCTGCTGCAGATGCACCATTTCCGTAACCTCCGTTTCCATAACCCCCGTTTCCGAAACCTCCGTTTCCAAAACCTCCGTTACCAAGACCTAATCCACTGGCTCCTGCTGATGATGCTGCGGATGCTGCAGCTCCATTGCCGTTACCTCCGTATCCCAAGCCTCCATTTCCGAATCCAGAGCCAGCACCTCCTTGAGCACCAGCTGCTGCTGCTGCTGCTGCGGAAGCGAATGGTCCATAACCTCCGTTCAAGTCATTGTTAACGATTTCGACGTTGCGGCCGTTGTTTCCACTTGATGATGCTGCTGCGGCTGCTGCTGCACCTCCGTTTCCGTAACCTTCGCTCAAGTTATTGATGAGAACTTCGTTGTTACCGCCGTTGCTTCCGGCGGATGATGCTGCTGCGGCTGCTGCTGCACCTCCGTTACCGTAACCTTCACTCAAGTTATTGATGAAAACTTCGTTGTTACCGCCGTTGCTTCCAGCGGATGATGCTGCTGCTGCTGCTGCTCCTGCACCTCCGTTGCCGTAACCACCGAAACCTCCGTTAAAGTCGTTGTTTACGATTTCAACTCCACCGCCGTTGTTTGCACTTGATGAGGCTGCTGCTGCTGCAGATGCACCATTACCGTAACCTCCGTTTCCATAACCTCCGTTTCCGAAACCTCCGTTTCCAAAACCTCCGTTACCAAGACCTAATCCACTGGCTCCTGCTGATGATGCTGCGGATGCTGCAGCTCCATTGCCGTTACCTCCGTATCCCAAGCCTCCATTTCCGAATCCAGAGCCAGCACCTCCTTGAGCACCAGCTGCTGCTGCTGCTGCTGCGGAAGCGAATGGTCCATAACCTCCGTTCAAGTCATTGTTAACGATTTCGACGTTGCGGCCGTTGTTTCCACTTGATGATGCTGCTGCGGCTGCTGCTGCACCTCCGTTTCCGTAACCTTCGCTCAAGTTATTGATGAGAACTTCGTTGTTACCGCCGTTGCTTCCGGCGGATGATGCTGCTGCGGCTGCTGCTGCACCTCCGTTACCGTAACCTTCGCTCAAGTTATTGATGAGAACTTCGTTGTTACCGCCGTTGCTTCCAGCGGATGATGCTGCTGCTGCTGCTGCTCCTGCACCTCCGTTGCCGTAACCACCGAAACCTCCGTTAAAGCCGTTGTTTACGATTTCAACTCCACCGCCGTTGTTTGCACTTGATGAGGCTGCTGCTGCTGCAGATGCACCATTACCGTAACCTCCGTTTCTATAACCTCCGTTTCCGAAACCTCCGTTTCCCAAACCTCCGTTACCAAGACCTAATCCACTGGCTCCTGCTGATGATGCTGCGGATGCTGCAGCTCCATTGCCGTTACCTCCGTATCCCAAGCCTCCATTTCCGAATCCAGAGCCAGCACCTCCTTGAGCACCAGCTGCTGCTGCTGCTGCTGCTGCGGAACCGAATGGTCCATAACCTCCGTTCAAGTCATTGTTAACGATTTCGACGTTGCGGCCGTTGTTTCCACTTGATGATGCTGCTGCGGCTGCTGCTGCACCTCCGTTTCCGTAACCTTCGCTCAAGTTATTGATGAGAACTTCGTTGTTACCGCCGTTGCTTCCGGCGGATGATGCTGCTGCGGCTGCTGCTGCACCTCCGTTACCGTAACCTTCGCTCAAGTTATTGATGAGAACTTCGTTGTTACCGCCGTTGCTTCCAGCGGATGATGCTGCTGCTGCTGCTGCTCCTGCACCTCCGTTGCCGTAACCACCGAAACCTCCGTTAAAGCCGTTGTTTACGATTTCAACTCCACCGCCGTTGTTTGCACTTGATGAGGCTGCTGCTGCTGCAGATGCACCATTACCGTAACCTCCGTTTCCATAACCTCCGTTTCCGAAACCTCCGTTTCCAAAACCTCCGTTACCAAGACCTAATCCACTGGCTCCTGCTGATGATGCTGCGGATGCTGCAGCTCCATTGCCGTTACCTCCGTATCCCAAGCCTCCATTTCCGAATCCAGAGCCAGCACCTCCTTGAGCACCAGCTGCTGCTGCTGCTGCTGCGGAAGCGAATGGTCCATAACCTCCGTTCAAGTCATTGTTAACGATTTCGACGTTGCGGCCGTTGTTTCCACTTGATGATGCTGCTGCGGCTGCTGCTGCACCTCCGTTTCCGTAACCTTCGCTCAAGTTATTGATGAGAACTTCGTTGTTACCGCCGTTGCTTCCGGTGGATGATGCTGCTGCGGCTGCTGCTGCACCTCCGTTACCGTAACCTTCACTCAAGTTATTGATGAAAACTTCGTTGTTACCGCCGTTGCTTCCAGCGGATGATGCTGCTGCTGCTGCTGCTCCTGCACCTCCGTTGCCGTAACCACCGAAACCTCCGTTAAAGCCGCTGTTTACGATTTCAACTCCACCGCCGTTGTCTGCACTTGATGAGGCTGCTGCTGCTGCTGCAGATGCACCATTACCGTAACCTCCGTTTCCATAACCTCCGTTTCCGAAACCTCCGTTTCCAAAACCTCCGTTACCAAGACCTAATCCACTGGCTCCTGCTGATGATGCTGCGGATGCTGCAGCTCCATTGCCGTTACCTCCGTATCCAAAGCCTCCATTTCCGAATCCAGAGCCAGCACCTCCTTGAGCACCAGCTGCTGCTGCTGCTGCTGCGGAAGCGAATGGTCCATAACCTCCGTTCAAATCATTGTTAACGATTTCGACGTTGCGGCCGTTGTTTCCACTTGATGATGCTGCTGCGGCTGCTGCTGCACCTCCGTTTCCGTAACCTTCGCTCAAGTTATTGATGAGAACTTCGTTGTTACCGCCGTTGCTTCCAGCGGATGATGCTGCTGCTGCTGCTGCTCTTGCACCTCCGTTGCCGTAACCACCGAAACCTCCGTTAAAGCCGTTGTTTACGATTTCAAATCCACCGCCGTTGTTTGCACTTGATGAGGCTGCTGCTGCTGCAGATGCACCATTACCGTAACCTCCGTTTCCATAACCTCCGTTTCCGAAACCTCCGTTTCCAAAACCTCCGTTACCAAGACCTAATCCACTGGCTCCTGCTGATGATGCTGCGGATGCTGCAGCTCCATTGCCGTTACCTCCGTATCCAAAGCCTCCATTTCCGAATCCAGAGCCAGCACCTCCTTGAGCACCAGCTGCTGCTGCTGCTGCTGCAGAAGCGAATGGTCCATAACCTCCGATCAAGTCATTGTTAACGATTTCGACGTTGCGGCCGTTGTTTCCACTTGATGATGCTGCTGCGGCTGCTGCTGCACCTCCGTTACCGTAACCTTCGCTCAAGTTATTGATGAGAACTTCGTTGTTACCGCCGTTGCTTCCAGCGGATGATGCTGCTGCTGCTGCTGCTCCTGCACCTCCGTTGCCGTAACCACCGAAACCTCCGTTAAAGTCGTTGTTTACGATTTCAACTCCACCGCCGTTGTTTGCACTTGATGAGGCTGCTGC
This sequence comes from Bedellia somnulentella, assembly GCA_963576735.1. Taxonomy (NCBI): domain Eukaryota; kingdom Metazoa; phylum Arthropoda; class Insecta; order Lepidoptera; family Bedelliidae; genus Bedellia; species Bedellia somnulentella. The sequence goes on along the minus strand of OY755185.1, from coordinate 3,205,777 downwards.
TGCTGCAGATGCACCATTACCGTAACCTCCGTTTCCATAACCTCCGTTTCCGAAACCTCCGTTTCCAAAACCTCCGTTACCAAGACCTAATCCACTGGCTCCTGCTGATGATGCTGCGGATGCTGCAGCTCCATTGCCGTTACCTCCGTATCCCAAGCCTCCATTTCCGAATCCAGAGCCAGCACCTCCTTGAGCACCAGCTGCTGCTGCTGCTGCTGCGGAAGCGAATGGTCCATAACCTCCGTTCAAGTCATTGTTAACGATTTCGACGTTGCGGCCGTTGTTTCCACTTGATGATGCTGCTGCGGCTGCTGCTGCACCTCCGTTTCCGTAACCTTCGCTCAAGTTATTGATGAGAACTTCGTTGTTACCGCCGTTGCTTCCGGCGGATGATGCTGCTGCGGCTGCTGCTGCACCTCCGTTACCGTAACCTTCACTCAAGTTATTGATGAGGACTTCGTTGTTACCGCCGTTGCTTCCAGCGGATGATGCTGCTGCTGCTGCTGCTCCTGCACCTCCGTTGCCGTAACCACCGAAACCTCCGTTAAAGCCGTTGTTTACGATTTCAACTCCACCGCCGTTGTTTGCACTTGATGAGGCTGCTGCTGCTGCAGATGCACCATTACCGTAACCTCCGTTTCCATAACCTTCGTTTCCGAAACCTCCGTTTCCGAAACCTCCGTTACCAAGACCTAATCCACTGGCTCCTGCTGATGATGCTGCTGATGCTGCAGCTCCATTGCCGTTACCTCCGTATCCCAAGCCTCCATTTCCGAATCCAGAGCCAGCACCTCCTTGAGCACCAGCTGCTGCTGCTGCTGCTGCGGAAGCGAATGATCCATAACCTCCGTTCAAGTCATTGTTAACGATTTCAACGTTGCGGCCGTTGTTTCCACTTGATGATGCTGCTGCGGCTGCTGCTGCACCTCCGTTACCGTAACCTTCGCTCAAGTTATTGATGAGAACTTCGTTGTTACCGCCGTTGCTTCCAGCGGATGATGCTGCTGCTGCTGCTGCTCCTGCACCTCCGTTGCCGTAACCACCGAAACCTCCGTTAAAGTCGTTGTTTACGATTTCAACTCCACCGCCGTTGTTTGCACTTGATGAGGCTGCTGCTGCTGCAGATGCACCATTACCGTAACCTCCGTTTCCATAACCTCCGTTTCCGAAACCTCCGTTTCCAAAACCTCCGTTACCAAGACCTAATCCACTGGCTCCTGCTGATGATGCTGCGGATGCTGCAGCTCCATTGCCGTTACCTCCGTATCCCAAGCCTCCATTTCCGAATCCAGAGCCAGCACCTCCTTGAGCTCCAGCTGCTGCTGCTGCTGCTGCGGAAGCGAATGGTCCATAACCTCCGTTCAAGTCATTGTTAACGATTTCGGCGTTGCGGCCGTTGTTTCCACTTGATGATGCTGCTGCGGCTGCTGCTGCACCTCCGTTTCCGTAACCTTCGCTCAAGTTATTGATGAGAACTTCGTTGTTACCGCCGTGGCTTCCGGCGGATGATGCTGCTGCGGCTGCTGCTGCACCTCCGTTACCGTAACCTTCACTCAAGTTATTGATGAGGACTTCGTTGTTACCGCCGTTGCTTCCAGCGGATGATGCTGCTGCTGCTGCTGCTCCTGCACCTCCGTTGCCGTAACCACCGAAACCTCCGTTAAAGCCGTTGTTTACGATTTCAACTCCACCGCCGTTGTTTGCACTTGATGAGGCTGCTGCTGCTGCAGATGCACCATTACCGTAACCTCCGTTTCCATAACCTCCGTTTCCGAAACCTCCGTTTCCAAAACCTCCGTTACCAAGACCTAATCCACTGGCTCCTGCTGATGATGCTGCGGATGCTGCAGCTCCATTGCCGTTACCTCCGTATCCCAAGCCTCCATTTCCGAATCCAGAGCCAGCACCTCCTTGAGCACCAGCTGCTGCTGCTGCTGCTGCGGAAGCGAATGGTCCATAACCTCCGTTCAAGTCATTGTTAACGATTTCGACGTTGCGGCCGTTGTTTCCACTTGATGATGCTGCTGCGGCTGCTGCTGCACCTCCGTTTCCGTAACCTTCGCTCAAGTTATTGATGAGAACTTCGTTGTTACCGCCGTTGCTTCCGGCGGATGATGCTGCTGCGGCTGCTGCTGCACCTCCGTTACCGTAACCTTCACTCAAGTTATTGATGAGGACTTCGTTGTTACCGCCGTTGCTTCCAGCGGATGATGCTGCTGCTGCTGCTGCTCCTGCACCTCCGTTGCCGTAACCACCGAAACCTCCGTTAAAGCCGTTGTTTACGATTTCAACTCCACCGCCGTTGTTTGCACTTGATGAGGCTGCTGCTGCTGCAGATGCACCATTTCCGTAACCTCCGTTTCCATAACCTCCGTTTCCGAAACCTCCGTTTCCAAAACCTCCGTTACCAAGACCTAATCCACTGGCTCCTGCTGATGATGCTGCGGATGCTGCAGCTCCATTGCCGTTACCTCCGTATCCCAAGCCTCCATTTCCGAATCCAGAGCCAGCACCTCCTTGAGCTCCAGCTGCTGCTGCTGCTGCTGCGGAAGCGAATGGTCCATAACCTCCGTTCAAGTCATTGTTAACGATTTCGGCGTTGCGGCCGTTGTTTCCACTTGATGATGCTGCTGCGGCTGCTGCTGCACCTCCGTTTCCGTAACCTTCGCTCAAGTTATTGATGAGAACTTCGTTGTTACCGCCGTGGCTTCCGGCGGATGATGCTGCTGCGGCTGCTGCTGCACCTCCGTTACCGTAACCTTCACTCAAGTTATTGATGAGGACTTCGTTGTTACCGCCGTTGCTTCCAGCGGATGATGCTGCTGCTGCTGCTGCTCCTGCACCTCCGTTGCCGTAACCACCGAAACCTCCGTTAAAGCCGTTGTTTACGATTTCAACTCCACCGCCGTTGTTTGCACTTGATGAGGCTGCTGCTGCTGCAGATGCACCATTACCGTAACCTCCGTTTCCATAACCTCCGTTTCCGAAACCTCCGTTTCCAAAACCTCCGTTACCAAGACCTAATCCACTGGCTCCTGCTGATGATGCTGCGGATGCTGCAGCTCCATTGCCGTTACCTCCGTATCCCAAGCCTCCATTTCCGAATCCAGAGCCAGCACCTCCTTGAGCACCAGCTGCTGCTGCTGCTGCTGCGGAAGCGAATGGTCCATAACCTCCGTTCAAGTCATTGTTAACGATTTCGACGTTGCGGCCGTTGTTTCCACTTGATGATGCTGCTGCGGCTGCTGCTGCACCTCCGTTTCCGTAACCTTCGCTCAAGTTATTGATGAGAACTTCGTTGTTACCGCCGTTGCTTCCGGCGGATGATGCTGCTGCGGCTGCTGCTGCACCTCCGTTACCGTAACCTTCACTCAAGTTATTGATGAGGACTTCGTTGTTACCGCCGTTGCTTCCAGCGGATGATGCTGCTGCTGCTGCTGCTCCTGCACCTCCGTTGCCGTAACCACCGAAACCTCCGTTAAAGTCGTTGTTTACGATTTCAACTCCACCGCCGTTGTTTGCACTTGATGAGGCTGCTGCTGCTGCAGATGCACCATTACCGTAACCTCCGTTTCCATAACCTCCGTTTCCGAAACCTCCGTTTCCAAAACCTCCGTTACCAAGACCTAATCCACTGGCTCCTGCTGATGATGCTGCGGATGCTGCAGCTCCATTGCCGTTACCTCCGTATCCCAAGCCTCCATTTCCGAATCCAGAGCCAGCACCTCCTTGAGCACCAGCTGCTGCTGCTGCTGCTGCGGAAGCGAATGGTCCATAACCTCCGTTCAAGTCATTGTTAACGATTTCGACGTTGCGGCCGTTGTTTCCACTTGATGATGCTGCTGCGGCTGCTGCTGCACCTCCGTTTCCGTAACCTTCGCTCAAGTTATTGATGAGAACTTCGTTGTTACCGCCGTTGCTTCCGGCGGATGATGCTGCTGCGGCTGCTGCTGCACCTCCGTTACCGTAACCTTCACTCAAGTTATTGATGAGGACTTCGTTGTTACCGCCGTTGCTTCCAGCGGATGATGCTGCTGCTGCTGCTGCTCCTGCACCTCCGTTGCCGTAACCACCGAAACCTCCGTTAAAGCCGTTGTTTACGATTTCAACTCCACCGCCGTTGTTTGCACTTGATGAGGCTGCTGCTGCTGCAGATGCACCATTTCCGTAACCTCCGTTTCCATAACCTCCGTTTCCGAAACCTCCGTTTCCAAAACCTCCGTTACCAAGACCTAATCCACTGGCTCCTGCTGATGATGCTGCGGATGCTGCAGCTCCATTGCCGTTACCTCCGTATCCCAAGCCTCCATTTCCGAATCCAGAGCCAGCACCTCCTTGAGCTCCAGCTGCTGCTGCTGCTGCTGCGGAAGCGAATGGTCCATAACCTCCGTTCAAGTCATTGTTAACGATTTCGGCGTTGCGGCCGTTGTTTCCACTTGATGATGCTGCTGCGGCTGCTGCTGCACCTCCGTTTCCGTAACCTTCGCTCAAGTTATTGATGAGAACTTCGTTGTTACCGCCGTGGCTTCCGGCGGATGATGCTGCTGCGGCTGCTGCTGCACCTCCGTTACCGTAACCTTCACTCAAGTTATTGATGAGGACTTCGTTGTTACCGCCGTTGCTTCCAGCGGATGATGCTGCTGCTGCTGCTGCTCCTGCACCTCCGTTGCCGTAACCACCGAAACCTCCGTTAAAGCCGTTGTTTACGATTTCAACTCCACCGCCGTTGTTTGCACTTGATGAGGCTGCTGCTGCTGCAGATGCACCATTACCGTAACCTCCGTTTCCATAACCTCCGTTTCCGAAACCTCCGTTTCCAAAACCTCCGTTACCAAGACCTAATCCACTGGCTCCTGCTGATGATGCTGCGGATGCTGCAGCTCCATTGCCGTTACCTCCGTATCCCAAGCCTCCATTTCCGAATCCAGAGCCAGCACCTCCTTGAGCACCAGCTGCTGCTGCTGCTGCTGCGGAAGCGAATGGTCCATAACCTCCGTTCAAGTCATTGTTAACGATTTCGACGTTGCGGCCGTTGTTTCCACTTGATGATGCTGCTGCGGCTGCTGCTGCACCTCCGTTACCGTAACCTTCGCTCAAGTTATTGATGAGAACTTCGTTGTTACCGCCGTTGCTTCCAGCGGATGATGCTGCTGCTGCTGCTGCTCCTGCACCTCCGTTGCCGTAACCACCGAAACCTCCATTAAAGCCGTTGTTTACGATTTCAACTCCGCCGCCGTTGTTTGCACTTGATGAGGCTGCTGCTGCTGCAGATGCACCATTTCCGTAACCTCCGTTTCCATAACCTCCGTTTCCGAAACCTCCGTTTCCAAAACCTCCGTTACCAAGACCTAATCCACTGGCTCCTGCTGATGATGCTGCGGATGCTGCAGCTCCATTGCCGTTACCTCCGTATCCCAAGCCTCCATTTCCGAATCCAGAGCCAGCACCTCCTTGAGCACCAGCTGCTGCTGCTGCTGCTGCGGAAGCGAATGGTCCATAACCTCCGTTCAAGTCATTGTTAACGATTTCGACGTTGCGGCCGTTGTTTCCACTTGATGATGCTGCTGCGGCTGCTGCTGCACCTCCGTTACCGTAACCTTCGCTCAAGTTATTGATGAGAACTTCGTTGTTACCGCCGTTGCTTCCAGCGGATGATGCTGCTGCTGCTGCTGCTCCTGCACCTCCGTTGCCGTAACCACCGAAACCTCCATTAAAGCCGTTGTTTACGATTTCAACTCCGCCGCCGTTGTTTGCACTTGATGAGGCTGCTGCTGCTGCAGATGCACCATTTCCGTAACCTCCGTTTCCATAACCTCCGTTTCCGAAACCTCCGTTTCCAAAACCTCCGTTACCAAGACCTAATCCACTGGCTCCTGCTGATGATGCTGCGGATGCTGCAGCTCCATTGCCGTTACCTCCGTATCCCAAGCCTCCATTTCCGAATCCAGAGCCAGCACCTCCTTGAGCACCAGCTGCTGCTGCTGCTGCTGCGGAAGCGAATGGTCCATAACCTCCGTTCAAGTCATTGTTAACGATTTCGACGTTGCGGCCGTTGTTTCCACTTGATGATGCTGCTGCGGCTGCTGCTGCACCTCCGTTTCCGTAACCTTCGCTCAAGTTATTGATGAGAACTTCGTTGTTACCGCCGTTGCTTCCGGCGGATGATGCTGCTGCGGCTGCTGCTGCACCTCCGTTACCGTAACCTTCACTCAAGTTATTGATGAGGACTTCGTTGTTACCGCCGTTGCTTCCAGCGGATGATGCTGCTGCTGCTGCTGCTCCTGCACCTCCGTTGCCGTAACCACCGAAACCTCCGTTAAAACCGTTGTTTATGATTTCAACTTCACCGCCGTTGTTTGCACTTGATGAGGCTGCTGCTGCTGCAGATGCACCATTGCCGTAACCTCCGTTTCCATAACCTCCGTTTCCGAAACCTCCGTTTCCAAAACCTCCGTTACCAAGACCTAATCCACTGGCTCCTGCTGATGATGCTGCAGATGCTGCAGCTCCATTGCCGTTACCTCCGTATCCCAAGCCTCCATTTCCGAATCCAGAGCCAGCACCTCCTTGAGCACCAGCTGCTGCTGCTGCTGCTGCGGAAGCGAATGGTCCATAACCTCCGTTCAAGTCATTGTTAACGATTTCGACGTTGCGGCCGTCGTTTCCACTTGATGATGCTGCTGCGGCTGCTGCTGTACCTCCGTTTCCGTAACCTTCGCTCAAGTTATTGATGAGAACTTCGTTGTTACCGCCGTTGCTTCCGGCGGATGATGCTGCTGCGGCTGCTGCTGCACCTCCGTTACCGTAACCTTCGCTCAAGTTATTGATGAGAACTTCGTTGTTACCGCCGTTGCTTCCAGCGGATGATGCTGCTGCTGCTGCTGCTCCTGCACCTCCGTTGCCGTAACCACCGAAACCTCCGTTAAAGCCGTTGTTTACGATTTCAACTCCACCGCCGTTGTTTGCTCTTGATGAGGCTGCTGCTGCTGCAGATGCACCATTACCGTAACCTCCGTTTCCATAACCTCCGTTTCCGAAACCTCCGTTTCCAAAACCTCCGTTACCAAGACCTAATCCACTGGCTCCTGCTGATGATGCTGCGGATGCTGCAGCTCCATTGCCGTTACCTCCGTATCCCAAGCCTCCATTTCCGAATCCAGAGCCAGCACCTTCTTGAGCACCAGCTGCTGCTGCTGCTGCTGCGGAAGCGAATGGTCCATAACCTCCGTTCAAGTCATTGTTAACGATTTCGACGTTGCGGCCGTTGTTTCCACTTGATGATGCTGCTGCGGCTGCTGCTGCACCTCCGTTTCCGTAACCTTCGCTCAAGTTATTGATGAGAACTTCGTTGTTACCGCCGTTGCTTCCGGCGGATGATGCTGCTGCGGCTGCTGCTGCACCTCCGTTACCGTAACCTTCACTCAAGTTATTGATGAGAACTTCGTTGTTACCGCCGTTGCTTCCAGCGGATGATGCTGCTGCTGCTGCTGCTCCTGCACCTCCGTTGCCGTAACCACCGAAACCTCCGTTAAAGCCGCTGTTTACGATTTCAACTCCACCGCCGTTGTTTGCACTTGATGAGGCTGCTGCTGCTGCAGATGCACCATTTCCGTAACCTCCGTTTCCATAACCTCCGTTTCCGAAACCTCCGTTTCCAAAACCTCCGTTACCAAGACCTAATCCACTGGCTCCTGCTGATGATGCTGCGGATGCTGCAGCTCCATTGCCGTTACCTCCGTATCCCAAGCCTCCATTTCCGAATCCAGAGCCAGCACCTCCTTGAGCACCAGCTGCTGCTGCTGCTGCTGCGGAAGCGAATGGTCCATAACCTCCGTTCAAGTCATTGTTAACGATTTCGACGTTGCGGCCGTTGTTTCCACTTGATGATGCTGCTGCGGCTGCTGCTGCACCTCCGTTACCGTAACCTTCGCTCAAGTTATTGATGAGAACTTCGTTGTTACCGCCGTTGCTTCCAGCGGATGATGCTGCTGCTGCTGCTCCTGCACCTCCGTTGCCGTAACCACCGAAACCTCCATTAAAACCGTTGTTTACGATTTCAACTCCGCCGCCGTTGTTTGCACTTGATGAGGCTGCTGCTGCTGCAGATGCACCATTTCCGTAACCTCCGTTTCCATAACCTCCGTTTCCGAAACCTCCGTTTCCAAAACCTCCGTTACCAAGACCTAATCCACTGGCTCCTGCTGATGATGCTGCGGATGCTGCAGCTCCATTGCCGTTACCTCCGTATCCCAAGCCTCCATTTCCGAATCCAGAGCCAGCACCTCCTTGAGCACCAGCTGCTGCTGCTGCTGCTGCGGAAGCGAATGGTCCATAACCTCCGTTCAAGTCATTGTTAACGATTTCGACGTTGCGGCCGTTGTTTCCACTTGATGATGCTGCTGCGGCTGCTGCTGCACCTCCGTTTCCGTAACCTTCGCTCAAGTTATTGATAAGAACTTCGTTGTTACCGCCGTTGCTTCCGGCGGATGATGCTGCTGCTGCTGCTGCTCCTGCACCTCCGTTGCCGTAACCACCGAAACCTCCGTTAAAGCCGTTGTTTACGATTTCAACTCCACCGCCGTTGTTTGCACTTGATGAGGCTGCTGCTGCTGCAGATGCACCATTACCGTAACCTCCGTTTCCATAACCTCCGTTTCCGAAACCTCCGTTTCCAAAACCTCCGTTACCAAGACCTAATCCACTGGCTCCTGCTGATGATGCTGCGGATGCTGCAGCTCCATTGCCGTTACCTCCGTATCCCAAGCCTCCATTTCCGAATCCAGAGCCAGCACCTTCTTGAGCACCAGCTGCTGCTGCTGCTGCTGCGGAAGCGAATGGTCCATAACCTCCGTTCAAGTCATTGTTAACGATTTCGACGTTGCGGCCGTTGTTTCCACTTGATGATGCTGCTGCGGCTGCTGCTGCACCTCCGTTTCCGTAACCTTCGCTCAAGTTATTGATGAGAACTTCGTTGTTACCGCCGTTGCTTCCGGCGGATGATGCTGCTGCGGCTGCTGCTGCACCTCCGTTACCGTAACCTTCACTCAAGTTATTGATGAGAACTTCGTTGTTACCGCCGTTGCTTCCAGCGGATGATGCTGCTGCTGCTGCTGCTCCTGCACCTCCGTTGCCGTAACCACCGAAACCTCCGTTAAAGCCGCTGTTTACGATTTCAACTCCACCGCCGTTGTTTGCACTTGATGAGGCTGCTGCTGCTGCAGATGCACCATTACCGTAACCTCCGTTTCCATAACCTCCGTTTCCGAAACCTCCGTTTCCAAAACCTCCGTTACCAAGACCTAATCCACTGGCTCCTGCTGATGATGCTGCGGATGCTGCAGCTCCATTGCCGTTACCTCCGTATCCCAAGCCTCCATTTCCGAATCCAGAGCCAGCACCTCCTTGAGCACCAGCTGCTGCTGCTGCTGCTGCGGAAGCGAATGGTCCATAACCTCCGTTCAAGTCATTGTTAACGATTTCGACGTTGCGGCCGTTGTTTCCACTTGATGATGCTGCTGCGGCTGCTGCACCTCCGTTTCCGTAACCTTCACCATAGTTATTGACGAGAACTTCGTTGTTAGCGCCGTTGCTTCCGGCGGATGATGCTGCTGCGGCTGCTGCTGCACCTCCGTTACCGTAACCTTCACTCAAGTTATTGATGAGAACTTCGTTGTTACCGCCGTTGCTTCCAGCGGATGATGCTGCTGCTGCTGCTGCTCCTGCACCTCCGTTGCCGTAACCACCGAAACCTCCGTTAAAGCCGCTGTTTACGATTTCAACTCCACCGCCGTTGTTTGCACTTGATGAGGCTGCTGCTACTGCAGATGCACCATTACCGTGACCTCCGTTTCCATAACCTCCGTTTCCGAAACCTCCGTTTCCAAAACCTCCGTTACCAAGACCTAATCCACTGGCTCCTGCTGATGATGCTGCGGATGCTGCAGCTCCATTGCCGTTACCTCCGTATCCCAAGCCTCCATTTCCGAATCCAGAGCCAGCACCTCCTTGAGCACCAGCTGCTGCTGCTGCTGCTGCGGAAGCGAATGGTCCATAACCTCCGTTCAAGTCATTGTTAACGATTTCGACGTTGCGGCCGTTGTTTCCACTTGATGATGCTGCTGCGGCTGCTGCTGCACCTCCGTTTCCGTAACCTTCGCTCAAGTTATTGATGAGAACTTCATTGTTACCGCCGTTGCTTCCGGCGGATGATGCTGCTGCGGCTGCTGCTGCACCTCCGTTACCGTAACCTTCACTCAAGTTATTGATGAAAACTTCGTTGTTACCGCCGTTGCTTCCAGCGGATGATGCTGCTGCTGCTCCTGCACCTCCGTTGCCGTAACCACCGAAACCTCCGTTAAAGCCGTTGTTTACGATTTCAACTCCACCGCCGTTGTTTGCACTTGATGAGGCTGCTGCTGCTGCAGATGCACCATTGCCGTAACCTCCGTTTCCATAACCTCCGTTTCCGAAACCTCCGTTACCAAGACCTAATCCACTGGCTCCTGCTGATGATGCTGCGGATGCTGCAGCTCCATTGCCGTTACCTCCGTATCCCAAGCCTCCATTTCCGAATCCAGAGCCAGCACCTCCTTGAGCACCAGCTGCTGCTGCTGCTGCTGCGGAAGCGAATGGTCCATAACCTCCGTTCATGTCATTGTTAACGATTTCGACGTTGCGGCCGTTGTTTCCACTTGATGATGCTGCTGCGGCTGCTGCTGCACCTCCGTTTCCATAACCTTCACCATAGTTATTGACGAGAACTTCGTTGTTAGCGCCGTTGCTTCCAGCTGACGCTGCTGCTGCTGCTGCACCTCCATTGCCGTTACCACCGAAACCTCCGTTAAAGCCGTTGTTTACGATTTCAACTCCACCGCCGTTGTTTGCACTTGATGAGGCTGCTGCTGCTGCAGATGCACCATTTCCGTAACCTCCGTTTCCATAACCTCCGTTTCCGAAACCTCCGTTACCAAGACCTAATCCACTGGCTCCTGCTGATGATGCTGCAGCTCCATTGCCGTTACCTCCGTATCCCAAGCCTCCATTTCTGAATCCAGAGCCAGCACCTCCTTGAGCACCAGCTGCTGCTGCTGCTGCTGCGGAAGCGAATGGTCCATAACCTCCGTTCAAGTCATTGTTAACGATTTCGACGTTGCCGCCGTTGTTTCCACTAGATGATGCTGCTGCTGCTGCTGCACCTCCGTTTCCGTAACCTTCACCATAGTTATTGACGAGAACTTCGTTGTTAGCGCCGTTGCTTCCAGCTGACGCTGCTGCTGCTGCTGCACCTCCATTGCCGTTACCACCGAAACCTCCGTTTCCGTAACCTCCGTTTCCGAAACCTCCGTTTCCGAAACCTCCGTTACCAAGACCTAGACCATTGGCTCCTGCTGATGATGCTGCTGCTGCTGCTGCACCTCCGTTTCCGTTACCTTCACCATAGTTATTGACGAGAACTTCGTTGTTAGCGCCGTTGCTTCCGGCTGACGCTGCTGCTGCTGCTGCTGCTGCACCTCCGTTGCCATTACCACCGAAACCTCCGTTTCCATAACCTCCGTTTCCGAAACCTCCGTTACCAAGACCTAGACCATTGGCTCCTGCTGATGATGCTGCTGCTGCTGCTGCTGCTCCTCCGTTTCCGTAACCTTCACCATAGTTATTGACGAGAACTTCGTTGTTAGCGCCGTTGCTTCCGGCTGACGCTGCTGCTGCTGCTGCTGCACCTTCGTTGCCGTTACCACCGAAACCTCCGTTTGCATAACCTCCGTTTCCGAAACCTCCGTTAACAAGACCTAGTCCATTGGCTCCAGTCAATGAAGCTGCGGATGCTGCAGCTCCATTGGCGTTACCTCCGTATCCCAAGCCCCCATTTCCGAATCCAGAGCCAGCACCTCCTTGAGCACCAGCTGCTGCTGCTGCTGCTGCGGAAGCGAATGGTCCATAACCTCCGTTCAAGTCATTGTTAACGATTTCGATTTTGCCGCCGTTGTTTCCACTAGATGATGCTGCTGCTGCTGCTGCACCTCCGTTTCCGTAACCTTCACTCAAGTAATTGTTGATGATTTCGACGTTGCGGCCGTTGTTTCCACTTGATGATGCTGCTGTGGCTGCTGCACCTCCGTTTCCGTAACCTTCACCATAGTTATTGACGAGAACTTCGTTGTTAGCGCCGTTGCTTCCAGCTGACGCTGCTGCTGCTGCTGCACCTCCATTGCCGTTACCACCGAAACCTCCGTTTCCGTAACCTCCGTTTCCGAAACCTCCGTTTCCGAAACCTCCGTTACCAAGACCTAGACCATTGGCTCCTGCTGATGATGCTGCTGCTGCTGCTGCACCTCCGTTTCCGTTACCTTCACCATAGTTATTGACGAGAACTTCGTTGTTAGCGCCGTTGCTTCCGGCTGACGCTGCTGCTGCTGCTGCTGCTGCACCTCCGTTGCCATTACCACCGAAACCTCCGTTTCCATAACCTCCGTTACCAAGACCTAGACCATTGGCTCCTGCTGATGATGCTGCTGCTGCTGCTGCTGCTCCTCCGTTTCCGTAACCTTCACCATAGTTATTGACGAGAACTTCGTTGTTAGCGCCGTTGCTTCCGGCTGACGCTGCTGCTGCTGCTGCTGCACCTTCGTTGCCGTTACCACCGAAACCTCCGTTTGCATAACCTCCGTTTCCGAAACCTTCGTTAACAAGACCTAGTCCATTGGCTCCAGTCGATGAAGCTGCGGATGCTGCAGCTCCATTGGCGTTACCTCCGTATCCCAAGCCCCCATTTCCGAATCCAGAGCCAGCACCTCCTTGAGCACCAGCTGCTGCTGCTGCTGCTGCGGAAGCGAATGGTCCATAACCTCCGTTCAAGTCATTGTTAACGATTTCGATTTTGCCGCCGTTGTTTCCACTAGATGATGCTGCTGCTGCTGCTGCACCTCCGTTTCCGTAACCTTCACTCAAGTAATTGTTGATGATTTCGACGTTGCGGCCGTTGTTTCCACTTGATGATGCTGCTGTGGCTGCTGCACCTCCGTTTCCGTAACCTTCACCATAGTTATTGACGAGAACTTCGTTGTTAGCGCCGTTGCTTCCAGCTGACGCTGCTGCTGCTGCTGCACCTCCATTGCCGTTACCACCGAAACCTCCGTTTCCGTAACCTCCGTTTCCGAAACCTCCGTTTCCGAAACCTCCGTTACCAAGACCTAGACCATTGGCTCCTGCTGATGATGCTGCTGCTGCTGCTGCACCTCCGTTTCCGTTACCTTCACCATAGTTATTGACGAGAACTTCGTTGTTAGCGCCGTTGCTTCCGGCTGACGCTGCTGCTGCTGCTGCTGCTGCACCTCCGTTGCCATTACCACCGAAACCTCCGTTTCCATAACCTCCGTTTCCGAAACCTCCGTTACCAAGACCTAGACCATTGGCTCCTGCTGATGATGCTGCTGCTGCTGCTGCTGCTCCTCCGTTTCCGTAACCTTCACCATAGTTATTGACGAGAACTTCGTTGTTAGCGCCGTTGCTTCCGGCTGACGCTGCTGCTGCTGCTGCTGCACCTTCGTTGCCGTTACCACCGAAACCTCCGTTTGCATAACCTCCGTTTCCGAAACCTCCGTTAACAAGACCTAGTTCATTGGCTCCAGTCGATGAAGCTGCGGATGCTGCAGCTCCATTGGCGTTACCTCCGTATCCCAAGCCCCCATTTCCGAATCCAGAGCCAGCACCTCCTTGAGCACCAGCTGCTGCTGCTGCTGCTGCGGAAGCGAATGGTCCATAACCTCCGTTCAAGTCATTGTTAACGATTTCGATTTTGCCGCCGTTGTTTCCACTAGATGATGCTGCTGCTGCTGCTGCACCTCCGTTTCCGTAACCTTCACTCAAGTAATTGTTGATGATTTCGACGTTGCGGCCGTTGTTTCCACTTGATGATGCTGCTGTGGCTGCTGCACCTCCGTTTCCGTAACCTTCACCATAGTTATTGACGAGAACTTCGTTGTTAGCGCCGTTGCTTCCAGCTGACGCTGCTGCTGCTGCTGCACCTCCATTGCCGTTACCACCGAAACCTCCGTTTCCGTAACCTCCGTTTCCGAAACCTCCGTTTCCGAAACCTCCGTTACCAAGACCTAGACCATTGGCTCCTGCTGATGATGCTGCTGCTGCTGCTGCACCTCCGTTTCCGTTACCTTCACCATAGTTATTGACGAGAACTTCGTTGTTAGCGCCGTTGCTTCCGGCTGACGCTGCTGCTGCTGCTGCTGCACCTCCGTTGCCATTACCACCGAAACCTCCGTTTGCATAACCTCCGTTTCCGAAACCTCCGTTACCAAGACCTAGTCCATTGGCTCCTGCTGATGATGCTGCAGATGCTGCAGCTGCACCTCCGTTTCCGTAACCTTCACCATAGTTATTGACAAGAACTTCATTGTTAGCGCCGTTGCTTCCGGCTGACGATGCTGCTGCTGCTGCACCTCCGTTGCCGTTACCACCGAAACCTCCGTTACCATAACCTCCGTTTCCGAAACCTCCGTTACCAAGACCTAGTCCACTGGCTCCTGTCGATGAAGCTGCGGATGCTGCAGCTCCATTGGCGTTACCTCCGTATCCTAAGCCTCCATTTCTGAATCCAGAGCCAGCACCTCCTTGAGCACCAGCTGCTGCTGCTGCTGCAGAAACCAATGGTCCATAACCTCCGTTCAAGTCGTTGTTAACGATTTCAACGTTTCCGCCATTGTTTCCACTTGAGGATGATGCTGCTGCTGCTGCTGTTCCTCCGTTACTATTACCCCCCGCTGATTTAGGTGAGTATGGCACATATTGAGGCGTAATTTCATTTATGATGACTGTTGGTTGTTTATTTGATGGAATTGCTACTGCTGAACTTGTTGAAGATGTTGGTAAAGATGGTGTATATTGTTGTCGATTAATTATAACCGTTGGAGATACTGTATTGCCTGAGAATGCATTTGCTTCTGCAGCTGCCGACGCCGACACAGGTTTCTCTTGAATGATTTCTTCATTTTCAATAATTGTGCCATCATCGTTCTCGACGAACGTTATAATTTTTTTCACATTTGGGTGATGTTTACCGTTTTTGTTAACAAATTTTTTTGTGTATATATCGGTTTCGAAGGTTTTTCCATTAACGGTACTTTCCGATCGATTAGATCTTTCATCTACTTCCACAAAATCATTTCGGTCGGAAAATAAATTAAATTCATCTATTGCGTTTGCAGATACATACTGGAACAAAGATTTAATTAATTTTATTTTAAAAACGGGATTAATTTTACTTATAACATCAGTTTTTTTAATAAATAAAAAGTAATGAAAATCCCCGAGATACTAATACTTCTGAACATCACTTGACATTGTCGCCTGGTGTTCAGGGTACCAACGTTTTGCTTGGGCAGTGTACTCATAGGCCTATCATCCATTTGTACGAATACACTGTCACATAGCTAAGTATTACTCAGCCCTGTGCTTTTCCTCTCGATGTTTTTCCTCACCGTTAACAACCATGATAAATTAATCTTAAAAAGGTTTTTTAAAAGACAAATTGCTGTAAGCCTGACCCAGGATTTGTACCCACGCCTGTCTACATGACGGACGTAAATCCTTATCCATAAACTACCACGGTTTTTTATCGGTATGGTAAAAAATAATTTCATTTAAATAATACTTTATTTACCTATAATAACATACAATATGTTTTAGTCACTTACCTGCAATGCACAGCATAAGATCACGAACGCTGTTACTCTCATTTTGAGAGTTGTATTCGAACTGATAACTTAATCAGAATTTGATACCTTTTTATACCAAAATATAAAGACAAAAATTGACGTATGTCTCAAATTTAAAAAGAACTTGATTAAAGTGATGCAAACATTTACAGAACTCTAAAGTAAATAAATTTAAAATTACAACAAAAGCAATGCCACCTTGTAATTAAAACAATAGTAACAATTACTTGGTTAATAGAGACATTGTCTGAACAATTTATATTTTGTATGTCACGTCATTATCGAAAATAATATAAACTGCAATCCATCTCAATAAACTTGGACTAATGAAACCTTTAAAATGCCACACTGTATCAGGATGTGTTAAATCTATTAGATAGCGGGTTTTAGTAAAAAATGGTTCACTCTATGTAGTGTCGACTCAGGATAGCACTAACCCAATTCTTCCTGTAGGTATAAGTAAGAGGCGACCAAAGTTATTCAAACTTTTTAATAGATTTTTGGGCCATCCGGCAGAAGAGCCATTACCAACAACCTTTATTTTACCATCTCCTCCCAACGTAACTTCCAGAAGTGGCTGAAGAATTTATAATTCCTCAGCTCTAGCAACCCCCGTCTAGAGATTTATAGCCGTGGGTATATGTACATACATATTAATGTTGTTTTTATCTTTATCGTATTATTTTTTAAATGCGAGAGGTAAATTATTTATGTCAATTTTCTCCTATCTGTGCCTGGAAACTTTTAATGTGGTAAATGGTTTTACATATATAATTAAGGCTATAAATCCCAAGAAAGGGAAGACGTAGCTATAGAATAAAAAACGTTTGGACGAAATAATGAGCATGCTCCAAAAGACAAGCGTCCGAAGTATGAAGAATAAAAGAAGATGTATGAGAAGATTGATGGATGTAAATGAAGCTAGAGAGGTTTGTCATGATCGTCTCAACATATTCCAATGGGAACTAATGGCGTGAGTATTTGCATGTATGTATGTATGCAATATAGAAAGTGAGATATTTTGACGGTACTTTTGATGTAAACTGAATGCAAAAAATGAAGTCAACGGACATAGCCATTGGCAAAAAGCTATTCGTATACAAGTATAGTTTTCTATACATCCGATTTAAATTTATACACTTTTATATTTTGTATTTCACTATTAATATTAATAAGAACTTGTACCCAGGTCTTTTTGGCACTCATCAAACTCTACCATGACCGAACTGAAAGTTTTGAATGGGAGAGGTGATACTCCCACCAAAGAATAAGGTTAGAGTCAGAGACGTTATCTGTAATAACCTTTTTCGGTATTTGTGCCGTAATCGTCACCCCACACAAATCCTCACCTCGCCTCAAATTTTACTGATCGGTACTAATAGATTTTGGGACGATCGTTTTATAAATTTATCTTCGGCATATACTTGTTATACGGCATCCCTTGTTGCAAGAGTACGTACTTAAGATCGAGCTACTGTTATAAAACTTGGGCCATCAGATTGTGCCTGTGCAATGTTAGTGTTAGCAATAGCCGAACAACATACCTAAGTGACTCTGCGGGACGGCCAGATGCTCGACAAATGTCTGTGGTACCGTTGTTCAAGATAGATTTCCGATAGTCCGTCTTGATAAACTGCATCTGTATTGCTTAGACAAAACCTTTGGTTTCTTCAAAGAGAACCCCGGTTCAGCAAAGTTTGATGCAGTATCATGTAAATCCACCTGTGCAGCTTCTTTTGTGACTCTCGATCAGAGATGTACGTTAACGTATTTTCGAGATTTTGCCAATCTTGTGAAGCCAAAGGGTCAGTCACTTAGGATTACCTCTCCTCGAATACTATTATATACTACTATATTATCTGGGAGCACTACCGTGCCCCCGCCAAGTATTTATTTACACATTTTTAAAAGTCGTGAAGTATATTTTTATTTAATTTCACAAGACAATATAATAAAAATAAAATGTTACCATTCAATCAGTCTACGTCCTGTCAAAAAGAAGTGAAATCCCACCAAAAATATTCTGTATAAAACTAGCCAAGTCTCGATAGAAATGCTTGTTTAGCTCTAAAAAGTAATAAAATATCTTATATAAGTGGAGCCCAGTCTAAGGTTCTTTACTGCGATTTATTTATAAGTAAAGTTAATTTTACATTCATTACAGATTTCATTACTTTTTAGAGATAAACAAGCAACTCTGTCGAGACTTGGCTAGTTTTTTAGAGAATGTTTTTGGTGGGATAGTATATTTACTATCATAGGTCATAGAATCATTAGAAAAAATATATATATACATATATATATATATATATATATATTATATAATAAAATGATATAAACATATTTAAATATCTTAACTTTTACATATAGAATAATAATAATAACTTTAGTGGCTGAGGAATTTCTAATTCCTTAGCTCTTGCTAATGATCTCCCCTTCTAGGGATTTAAAGCCGTAAGTATATGTATGTATGTAAGTTGTTTGCCTATAGCTGCTGTCTGCTGCTGTGTGTACTATGCATTTTTTTAAATTCGATGCGATGTGTTCTAGCGTGAAAAGTGGCGTCTTTGGCATATTTTCTTTAATGTAACGAGTTAGATGTTAATCTTAGCCTAGAATAAAGTATAAAAAACTCAAAATCAATGAACAAAATATTTAAGAAATACTCTTAGAAATTTTCGAGAAGTGTGGGAACGAAATAAATCTTTTTCATTTGTTACTCGTTACTCTTCAAATTTTTTCACTCTCATTTTATTCAAAGGGATTTTGTATACCTAATTATGTATTGATGCCTGATTAGCGTCTGTATATTACATAAACAGAGCATTGCTTGAATCGTCGGTATTTAGCATAGTATTGATATGCTGTGTAGTGCCGGCTTAGAATAGCACTACCCCATTTCTTCCGGTGGGTGTACGTAAGAGGCGACTAACGGTATTGGGGCTTTTAAGGGATTTTTGGGCGATGCGGTTGGAGACCCATCACAACAACCTTTATTCCACCATCTATTCCCCACGCAACTTCCAAAAGTGGCTGAGGAATTTTTAATTCCCTAGCTCTGGCTACCCCTTCAAGGGATTTATAGCCGTGAGTATATGTATGTATGTTTGTTTTCCCCACTCAACTTCGAAAAGTGATTGAAGAATTTCCAATTTCTTAGCTCTGGCTACCCCATCTAGGGATTTATAGCCATTAGTATTGACACGGTAGCTCAATTGGCAGAGTGACGGGGGCGTATACCTGAGGTCGCGGGTTCGATTCCCGCCCGTGTGTCGAAATTTTTCTTTCCTTTATTTATTCTTTATTTATCAGTAATAATCCCCACATGAGGTTTTCATGAACAAAAAGATTTAAATTAACAAATATGTTCTTTAACTTTTTCTTGTCTACTTGGATTGTAGTGGATGAATTACAAAGTGGATGAGGATTGTTAATTCTTCACCTCGCGCTACTCCTTTTAGCGATTTATAGCCGTGAGTATATGTATGTGTGTATCGAATCGGAATCGAAATTTCGATTGATCGGATTGATTATCACGATAATTTTTTTCGCGGTCATCAATATTATCTCTTTTTAAACAATCAATGTACCTGTATTTATTTCCCTTAGGCCTGTCTATTTAAAATGGCTGGGGCTGGTTGACGCGTTGCGAGTGAGCGGAATTATTTTTTAACATACGAAGTGTATGTTAAAAAATAATTAACATACACTTCTTCACGGCTAAAAGGTAAATCGCGATGTCACTTAGTTTTAAAGTCAACGAAAAGAAGTTAAAAATATTTGGTGCGTTTATTGTAGATATAAAAAGTGTAAGACATTTATTTGGCAAATTAATGAAACTGAATGAAACATAATAAAAAACACATTAAAAACACAAAGTTAAATTGTACATGAAAAACATTAAATGAATATTGCCAAAAGGGTGTCGTCTCAGCGTGTGTGCCTGGAACTGCATGTCTTTTGTTCAGTACAAACATAAATTCCTTATGTGGGAAGCATACAGTAAAACCTTCTCAAACGACCTGCTATCTCGGACTTTTGTTTAAAAGTAGGTATGTTCTAATATTTCGTTACATACATACTCACGGCTTTAATTACCTAGAAGGGGTAGCCAGAGCTTCGGAATAAGAAATGGAACTTTTGGAAGTCCTGTGGGTATAAGATTGTAATACAAAGGTTTTTCGTGATTTCTCTAACCACATCGCCCAAAAATCAATTAAAATACCCCAACACCCCTAGCCTCCTCTTACGAACACCCATGGGAAGGAATAGGGCAGTGCTATTTTACACAGCGTTTTATTTATTAAGAAATGCAATAGTCTACTCAATAATAACCCGTAAAAATGCGAGGCGATACATATGGATATAACTAGATTTATAGAAAAAAAATGCTTAATCGACTTTTTAGTTACGTATTGATTTATATGTAATTTTTATATTTTTTTAAACTAAACCACGAAAGATATGAATAAGAAACCTTTATTATCATTTGAATTAATATAAACAGAGCAAATCAATAAACAGGGTCCTTAAGCAAAAAAAAATAGACAATTACAAAAAGATATAAAAATAAGTGATAAATGAGAAAAACCTTTTTTCAAATGTGAAATGGTCCTGCTTTAGCTATATTTTAGTGTTTTTTTTTTCTAAGAACACTAATTTTCAGTCAGGATCCATTGGGAGTGACACACAATCAACAGATTTCACACATTATTCAATATTATATTTGCCAAAGAGAATAATTAAAGACAAGTAGTAATACAAAATGAAATAATGCTAAAAGAGCAGTAGTTGCAAACAGTTTATCTGTCTATAACTGCATATATAAACTAGCCCTTTTACATTTAAATATTAAAATACATAAAGAAAACACCGAAAAATCACCGACAAAAATATATTATAAAAAGTACAAACAAAGACTGGTATAGGTGCGATAGGCCTATAGTTCTCTAAAGAGCTTATTCCATTTGACTGCACGCAGACGTCTGAATTTCGCAGCATCTGCATGCAGACTAGTGGAATAACGTTCAGAACGCTAGGCTGCTGAAAATCAGAGCAAGTTAGTGTGGCTCCTATCCTAGCTCACTAAATTTTTAGTAGCTCCGTCTCAGGCAGGAAGGTGGAATAACGTTCAGTCAGGCGCTTCAGTTTCAGTCGCCTCGCGCCCGCCACTGCGAGAGGACGTGCCAAAATTTTACATGCCTATGATTGCAAATTACGTAAACAAAAACAAGTTTTACAGTAGAAATACATATGCTCACGCCATTACATCCCATTGTGATAGGCAGATAAGTTTAATCACATACATACATACTTAAACTCCCGCCATTATTTCCCATTGGGGTAGGCAGATACGTATAATTACATATATGCGTGCATATACTCACACCATCACTTCCCATAGGGGTAGGCAGATACGTTTAATCTCATACATGTAAATTATATTATATATATTCACGCCATCACTTCCCATAGGGGTAGGCAGATATATACATATCTCAATTACATACATACATATACTCACGCCATTACTTCCCATTGTGGTAGTCAGATAATTTTTAATTACATACATACATACTTAAACTCCCGCCATTATTTCCCTTTGGAGTAGGCAGATTCGTATTGTTTCAAATATGCATACATATACTCACGCGATCACTTCCCATGGAGGTAGGCAAATACGTTTAATCATACATATTAATTTATGCATACATATACTAACGCCATTACCTCCCATGGGAGTAGGCAGATACGATTAATTACATACAAATACTCACGTCATTATTTCTCATTGAGGTAGGCAGAAACTATCGATCGCCACTTCGTACGACCCCGGCAAACTTTTTATCAAATATGCTTTTCTTTTAACATCATGTAGGAGTTCCCGCTTATTTAATATTTTGTGTGAAATATGACGTAAAAATATTTGGAAAAGGCTGTGTATATGAATAGGATATATGTAAGTATAGTAGCGAAAGGGAGGTATGTACTGCTCATTTTAAATTTTCTATGCCATTGGAGAGATGAGATTCAAATAAAAGACATTCGTGAATAATAATGAAAGAAGATTGTATGTGTCTTTTCACACAATCATACAATTTAAAAAAAAGCTTGTGAAAACAAGTTAATAAAAGAAAAAATCGAAATACATATGACAAAAAAGACAAATTGGTTACGAACTAGGTCTAACCATTAAAAGCTTATAATATTAAACTTAGTAAAATTATTATATTATTGTCAAGTTTTTATTTCTTATGATAGTCCATGAAGCTTTACTGAGTTTTTTTATTGTCTTAAATACCGCAGAATATTAAGTCGTTGTTAGGTTCATCACTGTTTTCAGTGTTACTGTGTACGATTTCAATGTTACAAAATGTCGTTTTATATTTGATGGAAAAAATAAATAACACATATTTAAGATAAATTTGTCGCTTGCGTACACCACTCTGCCTTATAAACCTTGATAAGCTTTTAATACTACAATTCAATTAAGCAAAGAAACATTTTGCCACTAGCGGGACTCTAACCCGCGACATCGTTACTTAGCTCCATAGCTCAGTTGGCAGAGCGACCTCTTTGGTTTGAGTATAATTTTCACAGTTTTACACAGTCTCACAGCACAAAGCTGGAAAAAAGGACCATGATATTCATATAAAGCTTTATTTTTGTCATTCGTTTCTAGAATATAATTGAAAGTTAAAGATGACAAGCTTTTTTAATAATCTTTGTCTTCTAATACAGGTCAACAAAATTTTAACTTTGTCGTGCCACACGGACTTTTTTGATATTTTTTACTTTAATTGGTGATTGTGAGAAAAAATAAACAGTTAAAAAAATTTGCTTACAAAGGTTTTTAATCTATTGAGTAATTTAAAATATTAAAAAAAAACACAGATCACGTAAATCAAAAATTTATTTTTTGATAAATGACTTAATAATCTAAGATTTCCTTGAATGTTTAGCTTCTGGTTGGTCCCTTTTAATTGTCCAGCAGTAATCTGCTAACATATTTGGGCTCCATTTGCCCTGGTACTGCTTTGCTTTTCCATATTAGAAATGTCCTGATGGAACCTCTCACCGAGCTCGTCGCTGACAGCCCCTCAATTGTCAGGAAAAAATCCAGGTGCGTGTCGAAAAATTGAATCTTAAAAAGACATTTAATAATAATAATAATAATAATAATAATAAGATTTTATTTGCCTTTTTTTAAATACATAACTACATAAACAACATGAGAAAAATACAAAAAGACAAAATGGTTTAGAGCTCGGTCTATTCACTGTAAGTGGATAGCGCCGATTTTCAGCTCTGACCATGACTTAAAGCTAACTTAAAACTAACTTAAGACTAAGTGCACGAACACAGATGCACACACATACACAGATACATCAATCCTTACACACACATGCATTCATGCAAGCATTCTACATACACACACACACACACACACACACACACACACACACACACACACACACACACACACACACTATCACATAAGCATTTGAATTTAAATAAAGATTAAATATGTAAATAAATTAATAGAATATAATAATTATAAAGAATAAATCAATAAATAGATAGATATACATATTATGGATAGAAAACTAAAAATGTATTAATAAAAACATAATATAAAAATATTTTTTAAACTAAATATATAAAACAAATATAAAAATGTAATACATAGATAAGTGTATAGCGCTAAACAGAGTAAGCCCTCATTCGAATTTCATAGTTGAAGCACAACCATACTGTACAGCGAATTCGTTATACTGTGATGTAATTAACCATGTGCGAAGTTTTTTCCGAAAACACTGAATTGATTGAACATTTTTGATAGGTGGTGGGATGTCGTTCCAGCATTTAGAGGCTACTATTTTAAAGCAGCCCTTGGTTCTAGTAAGGCTGTGCTTCGGCAATATAAGAATATTTCGGCGTTCGCGGTTCGAAAATTTAAGTTTTTCAAATAAGTATTTTGGAGTTTTCCTCTTAATCACATTAAAAACCAAACAAGATAATTTAAGTATTCGTGTATACGACATGTTGAGCAAATTCCGTTCTATGAGGTGTGGGGTTATATGTTGGCGGCGAGGGATGCAAAAACAATATCGCATACAGGCATTCTGAATACGTTGTACTTGTTTTTCAGTCTTTCCTAGTAAACAAGGACCGTAGACTATGTCACAATAACCTAATTGGGACAGAATTAAGCTCTCACATAACTTAAGTCGTACGGTTGAACTTAAAAATGGTCTTATTTTATATAGACTGCTTAGGGCAGCAAAACTTTTGCCAATTTTAACATCAACATGTTTTTGAAAGTTGAGATGCTGGTCAAAGTGAAGGCCAAGGTTCCGTACGCATTCCTGAAAGGGCACCATTACTCCATCAACTAAAATGGTCGGTTGTAACTCCTTAATCTTGTTTACCTGATTAGGTGTGCCGCAGATCAAAGCCATGGTTTTGTGAGGGTTTATTAACAGATGATGATTTTTGGACCACTCTACAATCCTCTCAAGATCCTTATTGAAGTTCGTCAGGCAATTCCAAAATTCGACACTGTCTGCAGGAATATGTGCGTATAGCTGAGTGTCATCCGCGTACAAATGATAGCTGCAGCTTTTTATGACCCTAGATACACTGGCTGTATAAATAGTAAAAAGCGTCGGTCCGAGAATTGAGCCTTGGACCACGCCTCGGGTTACAGGAATCGGATCTGAAACGAGTGGATTGCCGTACGCATCGGTCACTTTAACCCTCTGAGTTCTACCAGTGAAGTAAGAAGAGAACCATTTGCACGCTGCAGGTGAGAACCCAGCCGCTCGCAACTCAGATATGAGGAGGGGGGGGAAAATACAGTCGAAAGCTCGGGTATTGTCGAGTAGAACCAAGACAGAAGCTTTTCCTTTATCAGAAGCTGACAATATGTCATCAGTGATGTTAAGAAGCGCAGTAGTAGAGCTGTGACCAGGTCTAAAACCGGATTGCAGGGATGGGATAACATCGTGCGACTCTAGGTGTGGTAAAATCTGCTGTAATACAATTTTTTCTAAAATTTTGGATAAAGCAGGCAATATACCTATTGGTCTTATATCGTTGAGTTGCTCAACGTTACTTTTTTTAGGGATAGGCGTAATGATAGAGCATTTCCAGGAGTCAGGAAAAACACCTTCAAGCAAAGATTTATTAAGGATGGTAGTTATTGCATGAAGTGAGTATGGCAGAGTGAGCTTTAACATCAGCATAGAGACTTTATCGGTACCCTCTGTGCTAGATGAGCAGGATTCAATTAAGCGATATACTTTGGCTTCAGAAATCTCCTCGAAATTGAACTCGGGATCACTGAAGTTTTCAAATGTTCCTGATAAGCTGTCAGAGACAGAGACATCAATAGGAGGAACAGAATCAACAAAAAAACGATTAAGAACATTTGGATCTAAAAGATGATGGGGTAAGGAGGAAAAGCGAGACGGTTTTATAATGTTGTTAATATGATGCCACATTTTCGCCGGTTTAGATGAGTTTGTATTCACAAATGTGTCAAAGTATTTACGTTTCTCGATCTTTAACGCAGAATTAACTTGATTTCTCATTTCGCGATAGTATAAGTAAGAACTGCCAGTCTTTGTTATTTTTGCTGTAACGCTAGCTTCATCGCGTAGTTTTCTCATTTGCCTCAAGTTGTAAGTCATCCACGGTGCAGGAGGATGGGAAAACACTTTATGACGAACAGGAGCAAAGCTATCAAACAGATCCAGAATCAACACA
This sequence comes from Bedellia somnulentella, assembly GCA_963576735.1. Lineage (NCBI taxonomy): Eukaryota > Metazoa > Arthropoda > Insecta > Lepidoptera > Bedelliidae > Bedellia > Bedellia somnulentella. Next base: position 3,180,278 of record OY755185.1, on the reverse strand, counting down.
TTAAACATACCAACCATGTCATTTAAATCTTTGAAATCTTGAATCAACTCCCATGGAGTATACTGTGCGGCATGAGAGATACAATCAATATTATCAGCTATTGGACGATATGAGATTTTTCTAGGTAAAGATTTTTTTAATTTAATTGAAAATTGTGTGATGACCATGCTATGGTCGCTTAGATCATCGTTATGAATCACATTAATCTTGGTCAGCTTGCAGTGTTTCCTCGTAAAGATAAGATCTAGTAGTGTAGAACTAGTAGGAGTAATGCGAGTTGGTTCATTAACGATTTGTGTCAACCCGTGAGCAGAGACCATAGGCTGGAAACAAGCAGGAGTAAAAGTGGTAATATGGTCATCACAGAGACAGTTCACATTAAAATCGCCCAGTATAAAAATGTGGTCATATTTAGGAGCAAAGACCGATAGAGAATCGTGCAGGCTATCCATCGCTTTTTCAATATTTAATGAGTGGGGACGGTATAGAGTTCCTATGACAATCTTTAACCCTTGCAAACGCACCTCTACCCATAACTGTTCTAAATCAGTGCCATGGTGCTCTAGTCGGCGCTTACGCAAATCAACGCGAATAAACATACCCACACCTCCACCGCGACGGTCCTTTCGTGGAGCATGTAAAAACTGAAAACCGGGGATCGTGTAGCGCGCTAGGTCTGAGTTTTGTCGCAGCCACGTCTCTCTCATTTAGTATGTAGCGTCAGTATTTCTGTCTAACACGCGGCGAGACGTATCATTTGGTTAGTCAGTCGTTTACTGGTAGCGTCCCGGGTGCCTGCCGACGTAATCTAAATAGGTTTAATTGATAATATACAGTGACTTAACTTTATCCTGTGTTGTTATTTATCGAACAATAATATTCCTTAAAAGTAATTCATACATTACATTTTTATATTATCTAATCCAAGTTCGATTCCTCGTTGCTCTCATAAGTCATAAAAATAAAAAGAAACTAAAGCATAGTTCGATGAATTATTTACATCCAGAACATTGTTAGTTTTACTACACAAAAATCACTTATTATTTTTTCCTAGAATGTTAAGTACAGTTTTTCCTACTATTGTTGGAGCCGCTCGCTGGGTGAAGACCGTATCCATCGACGCATGCGACTTCAAATACTCACTCACACAAGTGGCGTAGCGTGCTAAATCTCGTTCACTTTATCTTGAATATCTCGCGTTTTTAAAAGATGGCAACCCTAATTTGCGGCCTTTTTTCACAGGCAGCCATATATAATCATATTTAAAAAAAAATGCTTTCATTTCATTTAGAAATATGCATGTACAAACGTATAAAACACACAAAAAATAACCTGCTTAACCGGCTGCGAGGTAGTTGCGGCCAAATGTGCAAGGGCACCTATGGATTTTTAAATTCTTTAGATACATTGCTATGATGAGGATGATATTATATTTCAAAAACAAGTGACCGAAATTTTTATTCGAATAATAATTAACATTAATTAAATTAAAATTACTTGCGGCCACTTCTGACTGGCTGCGTATTGTCAGTGTATTCTCCTATACATAAACGTATGTTAAAATCTGTGTTTGACTCAATACGTAATGAACGTAGAGATTTTGCAGCGGGATCTTATACTATAAGTGACATGATGCAACCCTATGCTTGATATGACAATAATAGCTCGCTAACCAACTCTCTGTAGCTGTCACTTGTCACAAATTTGTGACTCAAAAATTAATATAATAGAATTTTAAGATTTAGGTAGGTTGAACTGACGCGTGTGGAATAAAGAAATTCTTAAGGTATTCGTAGCAAATAATATGTTGCAAATTTTTTCGTTCATCTAAAAAAGCAATCACTGATTACAAGGACATTGCAGCAATAAATCTTCATATATTAATGTTTACTTTTAATTAAGTGAAGTCTCAAACAAACCGCGCAGGGGTGACTTTTACGAGTAAAGAAATAGGGCGAGTGTGTCGACTTCTTCAAACAAATTTACATCCAGAGTAAGAAAAACGAAAGGCAATATGCGCTATAAGAATGATTTTTTGTAATTTTCTGCTAAAGTATTAAAAAAATGGATAAATGCAAGTCTGCTGTGTGTATTAAGAATTTTGTAGAAGTGAATGAACATTTATTAGCATTGTAACGTTACGTGTCGTAAGTCTTAAGGTGCCGTTAGTCCAGCTAACAGGGTTTTTGAAACTTTATTATGCGTGTGTTTATAATAATATGGTTTTGAAAAAAATACATCGAAATCCTGAGGCTTTTCTGCAGTGCAATTGGCGATTCGAAACATGATTAATAAATTTTCGCTCGATAGAAAAAAATCGCCAACATACCTCTAATTACACTCTTTAAAATGGTTTTACATTTTATTTATTTTACCTACTTTCATATAACTTACATCATAATTTGAACATTTGTATTTCTAATAATAATTGGCGATTATTTTTCTTTTTTAATAAATTCAATAAAACAAATATTTTAAAAACATCGATAATCACGGTCCTACTCGTGCCCGAGCGCCGCCCACCGCTCGATCAGAGCTCGGCGAGCTGCCTTAGGGGTTGGACCTGTGTCGCGCGCGGCTTGAGTTACAGATCTAACAATTTACGCGCGTGCGGCGCCGTTAGTGTGCGAGTGACCTATCTGTATATGATGCGCGTCAATGTAGGCGTGAGAGTGACTGTGCGTACGGTTAGCATCAGCAAATATAAAAGAATTCATTCAATTTATAAATTTCACTCATTTTTATATTTTATGTTATTATTATTGTTTAATTTATTAGGAGTGGGAAAAAGAACAAAATCGTTAAAGTAACTTCTGATTTCAATGAATAATATTAAATACTAGTTTCGTTGACGGTTCTCCAACCACATCGCCCAAAAATCACTTAAAAATCCCCTAAACCCTAAGTCGCCTCACGATCACGGGTAGAAATGGGGTAGTGTTATTCTAAGCCGACACGACACGGCAAAAATTATGAAATTAACACTGTAATAATTTTGTATAACTGACTGGGGTAGACAAATCTATCCTATCATTACATTTTATATTGTAAACGGCCATGGTAGAAACTGTTTTGGAATTTGATAACCTTGGGTAAGTGATACAGTTTTCGTCATCCTCAATGTTATAGCCACTCGCAAATATTTTAGAAAAAAATGTAAATAAACAAATGTCCGAACCCATACCATAGAAAATATTAGTGAATGGCTAAAACTGTCGAGTTGACAAAAACTGTATTGCTTACCCTACTGTATGTTTTTAAAACGCGCGCACTGCGTCGCGTCGGGGAGACGGCCGCCCGATCGGCGCGCAAGCGCTTCCCCGCGCCCGCGGGGGCAGCACCCCCTGAGGTCATATTTTTCGCTGAACCAACGGCGCCTTAATCCCCTTATGGAATTAAGACCTGAGACACGAAACTAATTATATGTAATAATAAATAATAAAGGCAAAGGACTAATTAAAAAAACATAAATAAGTGACACCAGTTTATTAAAATTTAGATATACACAATACAAAAATAATACAAGAAGGAATTATTTAAAAATGAAATATAACTAAATATCGATACTGATGCGGTTCTGAACTTCCACGTTCCGGCTGGAGCAAAGGTATTAGTAATCTCCAAAACCAGTAGTATGGCTGGCGAAAACAAAGGTCCAGATATCAATCTTTGATGATTTATAGTCCACAAGCCAATAAGACCAAATGATTGGTCACTTCGGAATACCACTCTGATTGGTTTATGAAATTCTGCCAAGGTATAAAATTCTATATATTCTTCTTAGGTGTTTTAGCAAAAGGGCACCAAGTAGTAAATGTTGTTCAATATAACAACGGTAGTAGTAGCTATCAGAAATAATATTTCAGTAAGTTATACTTTTTAAGAATATCTTGTAGAATGACCTAAAACCGCCGCGGACTCCTATTTTGTCCTTCCTCCTATGTTGTTTGATGGTTCCCCAACCTCATCGCCCAAAAACCACTTTAAAAAGCCCCATACCCTAAGTCGCGTCTTACGACACCCGTGGATAGAAAGCGGTAGTGACATTCTAAGCCAGCACTACACGGCGTTATTCTAAGCCGGAACTACACGGCAATTAATTAACATATCATAACATAAACGTTCACGCCGAATATCCCCGAAGGGGTTGGTACTAATACTTCTGAACATAACGTGACTTTGTCACCTGGTGTTCAGAGTACCCACGTTTTGCATGGACAGTGTACTCACGTGACAGGGGGCAGGCCTATCGCCGTTTTGAACGAATACACTGTCACATGACTAAGTACAACTCAGTCATGTGGGTTTCTTCACGATGCTTTCCCTCACCGTTAACAACCATGATAAATTAACCACACATATGTCTTTTGAAAAGACAAATTGGTGTAGGTCCGACCCGGGATTTGAACACCAGTCGCTTGCACGTTATCCGGTGTTCTACCCATTGAGCTATCACGTCGTTTTTCAATTAATTAAGTCATTGTGAAATTTATAAGAAAGCCAGAACAAACCCTCAACGAGTTCTAACAAACGTCTATTGATTGTTTGACTACCTGTGTCAACAATCTGTCGCTCTAATGAAGACAGCTCGGCATATGGAGAATTAGATGTTTCACTTGTGACTCTCAATTCGATATTGACAGAAATCAACATACATACATATACCCACGCCATTATTTCCCATTGGGGTAGGCAGAAATTAACGAGCGCTACTTTTTACGACCGTGGGTACCTCTAGATTTGTTTACATTCACCAATCTTTTCATACGTGCTCTTTTACACTTCATACTTCATACTAACACACATACAGTAACCTACATCCATCCTAGATTTCTTCAATATTAACAACCTGTATAAAAGACATGCAAAACGGAGATTATTTTTTTAATGAAGTATTTTAGCCTTAGAATCTTTCTTATGTTTGTCGTCGAGTCAGGCTATTTTGAATATCAGAGAATGTATTCTCTTATTTTTTCTATGTATAAGGTCATGCGTAGAAAGAAAGGAAAGCCAAGTGTTGTGTGGATTTTATTTAAAGAAAATTAATTAAAAAAAGACGTATTATACATTAAGCTGGTTCTTTTGTTGCCAATACCTTTTGTTATTACGTGTCATCAATATAGTTTTTGCGAATTTGAGACCTCCTTTTGACATTTTGTTATCTTTTCCTACTCACCTTCCAAGTGGCTGAGGAATTTATAATTTATAGAAGATTATTTAATTGTTTATATCCCATTATTTATCCCTACAGGAATTTGCTATAAAGTGTCGGCTTAGAATAACACTACCCCATTTCTTCCCGTGGATGTTCTTCAGAGTTTCGTTTTTGGGTGATGCGGTTGGAGACTCACATCACCCTCCCCGATTTATTTTACAATCTTTTCCGCATTCTACTTCCTAAAATAGATGAGTTTTTTTTATTTTTACGGTCTGTCTACCCCTACAAGGGATTTATAGCCATAAGTATGCATGATAAAAAAATCTTAATTGATTACACCGCAGAGGTGGTAATGCCAATTTTAATAAAAAAATGCTGCTTAACGAAGATCATTTTTTTCTCAAGAACACTACAGGATATACACAGCTAGTGTAATGTAACAGTAGGGGCTTCAACAACAAATAGGTCTGTCAAACCTTCTTCGATTGATGACATTAAATAATGATCGGGACCCTTAATATAGCAATCAAGACTAAAAAAACTTCTCAGACTTTTTTATTAACGTAACGGTTTCGTTTTTCAATTACAGAACCCGTTAGGTTATTGTTTAAAGAAATTATACTCAAACTTTTATGGACCTTAATGAGTTTCTTTGATACTTTATGTTTCTGTTATAAAAATGCAACAGTAATAAAATAAAACATATGTTTTGTAAAAAATATATTGCTGTGTAGTATTAGCTTAGAATAACACTACCCTATTTCCTACCACGGGTGTCGTAAGAGGCAACTTAGGGTATCGAGGCATTTGTAAGTAATTGTTGGGCGATGCGGTTTAAGACCCATCACCAACAACCTTTATTTACAATACTTTCCCGGCTAAGTTTCCAAAAGTGTCTGAGGAATTTTTAATTCCAAAGCTCTGGCTACCCCTTTCTGGAATTTATAGCCGTGAGTATTTGTTTGTATGTAATTTTTGTATAAATGTATTTTTATTGTCTAGTTTGTTAAGTTCGATTTGCTTTAGACGAACATACTTTATCAACTGTGACTGTGATACATTGTATTTCTGACTCTGAATAAGGACATAACATCTACTTAAGAAGACCAAGGTGGACCAAATATATTTTGGATACAGCCCTTGGCGGCATTTACTCGTAACTGATTTATATACAGCTTTTCACATATACATAAGGAATAGTTGAAAATATATTTCATTCCGATGTTAGGCTTAATTGGTCGCTTACTTATAAAACTCGGTTACTTTGCATGTACTACATCGTCAATTTTCATGCTATTAAATTTGTTTCATTTTTTAAATGTAAATAATACGCAGTCAAAACCGGTGCAAAAGCTTGTATAGTTGACAAAAAAAACAAGTTTGTAAGACAAAAAAACGTTTCTTTCTTAAACTTAAAAGACAATACTTCTACCCTTTTTAAATAAGACATCCGGTTAGCTGCTGAACCAAGACGGGCGCGTGCCGTGACATTTACACTGACTAGTCCTTATTTTCAAGCGGATAAGGTTTATAATCACATTTTTCTGTGACGATGTCGCCAGCCCATATGTTACGTTTTGAAGAAATTAGATTCTTCCGTTCGTACGTCTGCCACGCGTCCTTATTGTTGATTTAAATTATTCATTCGGTTACACCTGGTATAGTGGTATGTTAGATAAAAATCTAGTTTGGAGTTAGAAACGATTATTGTGAAGAATTTCATACCCATGATTTTGGAGTCGATCATCGATCGAAAAGTTACGACGATGCACCCAGTTGGGCTCTAAAAGGAACAAATCTTCTTACGTTTGAAGGAAGATAATTCATTATAAGCGTTTCTGTGTACTGTCTGTGTTAGAACAGCACCAACCAAATTTTTCCGTATCGTAAGGAGCGACTATAGGGTATCGGGGCATTTTAAGGGATTATTCGGTAGTGTGGATGGAGGCCTATCACCTTTTTGAGATTTATAGCCGTGAGTATTTTTTATAATACGTACCTATGTAGGTATGTAATGTTACATGTCCGTTTACCATTAAGCATTGGTTTCTAATTTATAAAATATAAATATATTTTTTTAAGTTTTCATACATACATATACTCACGGCTCTAAATCCCTAGAAGGGGTAGCCAGAGCTAAGGAATTACAAAATCCCTTAAAAGCCCCAATACCGTTAGTCGCCTCTTACGTACACCCACCGGAAGAAATGGGGTAGTGTAGGGTCGGCATAGAATACTATGCCGACACTACACGGCAAATAACTTTTCATCGTGTATATTAAAGGTCTGCCTCCAGAAGCTGTTTAAATCATTACCAGTGATCCATATTCTCTACCTGCAAGCTTAAGCAACGGCACGAGTCTAATTAAGTGACTCCACAGCCATATTTGTTTTAATCTATGTTTTTTTAAATACGTTACTTTAAGTTACGCTTCGGTAAGCGTGATATCGTCCTTTCTTGAACGCATAATGTTCTTGCGTACTACAGGCCTGTTTAAGTGCACTGGGCGGGTCGCACCAACATGATTTTGTATGTATATATTTCATGATTTTGTATGTATATATAACATGATTTTTAATGATAATTTCACACTCAATTTAATTCGATGAATTTCCTTCTATTGGCCCAACGTTATTTTAAAATTTGTTATATGTATTTTGTAACTTGACATTGTACAAAAAAATTATACCAGTGAAGTTAGGATATAAGACTATGATTTTATTTAATTCTTTATAGTAGATCGTCTGTTTTTAGACCTTTTTATATTGAATGGATGTTCAATCGGCGGTTTTCTGATAAAAACAAACTTGCTAGTCCATCTTTGAATGGTAGTGTCAGTAATGCGCAAAAGTAATATCGAAATATCCGTTTTGAAAAGTATACAAATTTTCAAATCGCAAACAAAATGAATTATTGACATATATTAACGTACTTTGAAAATTCATTGTTGCAAATTCAGCTGTTCAAATTAATTTCAGCTGCATTCATCAAAAACTATTTTTTTTTATCGCCTTCCAAAATGTTTAATAAAGCAGTATTGTTATTAATTTATACACAAAAGGCATACATTATGCGTTTAAATTAAATGTAAAATTTTAATATGTTATCCATCCTTTAACAACTTCTAGACTCTTTTAACAATATTTTTAATTATATAACTACTGTCACATCCAAATATTATGTGTTTGTACCAAATAAACAACTAAGTGTAATCACTAAGGTAGAATATATTTTAAAAAGGTTTGGTAAACCGAGCATGGTAATTAAATTGCAATACTAAGAATATTTGGCAAAATAAGATACAGTAATAAGTAAGAAAACCAAATGTTAACAATATAAATACGAGTGATTTTTAGCTTTCAGTTACTTAATTCCTATTACTTTACTTTTGTGCCGTGTTATGCCGGCTTATTATGTTACTACTCCTTTCTTCCGTATGGGGCTTTTTTAAGAAGTTATTTACCATCTTGTCCCCTATAAATTTTCAAATGTGGCAGAGGAGTTTCTAGCTCTAAAGGTCTGGCTATCCCTCTTTGGGATTTATTGTCGTGAGTATAATGTATGTATGTGGAAAGTAATTCAACAAAGAATGCAATATAATGTCCCCGACGTAGGTTTCAAGCGTACACCATATGAATGAATATACCCTGATTTAGCCAAAGCCCAACAAACCATGTATTATTATAATAGCTTCTATCGTATCAGCATCTGAGACTGAGACCAACTGCTTAATATGCTCTCATTACCCTGAATTTGTCAAAATTATCGGATAATAAGGTCATTTAGGTTTAACGGTAAAGCGCTCGGCTTCATATTTTGAGTTGTGTTCAGTCAATAGTTTACAACCACCCCCGGTGATTTTCGTTAATTTGTAACATTTAACTCAGTTTTTTTATAAATTACATCTTTATATCATCTGAATATCCTAAAACAAAGCAGGTACCAAGATATTTCGCAATACCTTTGGGCCGTAAACCTAAGGCACTATCCGTTAGACGATGAAGACAGAAAACTTAAATGCGGGCCTTAAAATGACAACGTCTGAAGGGCACGTGGCGGTCATAGCGACCGTTGGAGTAAGTCACCGTGCAGTACTTCCGAACACAGAGGCGTATGCAGGAATTAGGTCCTTTTTAAACATACTATCATATCTCAAGTGAACTATTGAATATTTATTATAACATATGATATTTTATTATAACTTGATGTCGTACTGGTTTGGTCAGAGTACTCAAAGTTTAAGATTCATATGTTTGTGTCCTTTTCTGTAAAAAATATTTAAGAAGAGATACGGTAGGGTATCTAGCTGTTATATTATTTACAACAAAAATTGTAATTTCCTGTTGTGTCTTAATTATTACTAACCTTTTGTGGAATTTTTAAATCATACAAAATTAAATCATGTATATTTTTCTATATATTATCATGCTTGTCAAGAAACATCTGATTTCTTACAAAGTACTAAAAGAAAAATGATTTTTTAATTTTTTTATCTATCACACGTTAAGTAGTAGCAAGTAAGATGCTCAAAAAAATAACTTCCTCCGTAAGCTAAAAAGAAACAATATTGTTAATTTTAAATGGATTTTACTGAGTTCGTCCCTGTGCATGTTCTTATCGTCTTTTGTGTCTACACAATGATTAGGACAACAGTACGTATGCCAAGAAAGCTCACCCTAAGGTTTTTTTATGGAACACACCTGAGCTAAATAGGTCTTATAGCACAGCAAATAGGGGATGTTTTGCCTTGACAAAATATTTAGTTCGTATCCTTGTGTTTATTGTTCTCGAATAATATGACCGCCGATTCCATAGAGTAGACATTCAAAAGAATTGCGCAAACCTAAAAAAACTTTAATAAGTACAGCTTTAGTCAGAGGTCTAAAGACGTAAACTGCGTAATGAATAAGTGTAGGTCTTAGTTTTTTGGCAATTATCAGTGAAATTGGGTGAGAGGTAAAATATTTTTAGTGACGTAAGAAAAAATATAAGGTTAATAATAAAATATGGCAATTTAATATTTTAATAAGATTAAAGAAATATTTTTTTATTGATATATTTTTTTGACCGTGATTCTGTACAAATCTTAATTGTTAAATTGATTCCTCATTACTCCTCTTCTGTTTGATGTGCAACAAAGACATTTTCTATTCTATTCTATTCTTTTTTGGTTAACTAATCAAGGCTTTTCAAAATATTATAATGTCATAAATACTTATGTTATTATTATTTTTTAATAACATGATTACTATTGTTATATATTATGAGGAATTTGTTAAATATTTTTCTAAACATCACTTTAACCAAACAAAAAACTAGAAATAAAGTGACATAAAAATATAAAATAAATTTGCCACAAGAGAGCACAAACCATATCGCATTTAGGAGCTCGAAAACCACCGAAGGGGATCGAAGGGTCACATTTTGTAACGTCTTTTTACCCTAAACTAAGACGCTGTGAGTTACTTACCGACCGTGGGCTCGGCGGGCCGCCACTAGAGTACGACCCTTGCGTTCGCCCGCCAATTTCAAAACGTGCTATTAGTTTTAAAAAATAAAAATATTTTTTCTTAAATGTGCAATAGTTTAGTTTTCTGAGTTGCCAGTCTGATTTGAAACTTAATTGTGATTGAAATATTGTGATTTTTATAAAATTAGTGCCTTATGTTTTTGTTTATTGTTAAGTTTGGATAAGAACGGCAGATTTGAAAACCAGGTGAGTCGTTAGTTTAAGAAGCTGTAGCAATGATCCATAATAATGATATATTTTGAACCTTATGCGGTGGTGCTAAGAGCTACATTAATAATTAATAATTTTGCGATGATCCAGAGATGTCAATGTGTTTAATTATAAATCTTTAATTTTCATGACTTTGAATGTACTGACGAATAATAATAGAAAATATAATTGTTTTATTTATTTCAAGTTAAGTATGTAAAAAGTTTGTTAAGGTTGGCCTAAACTTTTTGTGATTTTTTTATATAGAACGTGTCCATGAAAATAATCTTTGCTTTCATAATCAGATGTTTCACTATTCCCTCCGGTTTTATTTTATTTATTCAATGAATATTTATTTGGATCAGCGCTTAGAAAAAATATATTATACGTGATAAACTTATGTTCAGCAAAAAAATGTGCGTCTTCTCACTTGGTCCGGTGTATCACTTGTAATAATTCTGAATATTATGTAACATTTATAATATTGTAATATTATTGTAGTTTTTTTTAGTAGTCAAAATAATTCACGACGTTTCACATACGCGGGTACGCTACGGTTATTCGATAAAAGACCTTCTGGTAGAAACAGTAAAGTCGAATATTCTTTGTCTAGTTCCATATATATACATGGAACTAGACAATATATATATATATATATTGCATATGTGGGAGCTTGTTATTGGCCTATTTCTGACTATGTTATAATTTTATATTCTAAATTTAGCTGTAAACCCCCAAAAATAATAAAATTAAGTATTGATATTACCTTTTAAAATACGTACAAATGTACAATACTACTAAAAAGTGGTAAAAATTTTACAAAAAAATACGAACAACAAAATAATTTTAATAGAAAACATAATATAGTGAATTGGTTATATTTAACGTTATTTTCATTAAATTATTATTTTCAATACAGACCAGTAACGTCTCCTTTTTTCACATTATAAATTTTAAGTTTATATTTATGCTGTGTAGTGTTTGCTTAGAATAGCACTACCCCATTTCTTCTGGTGGGTGTACGTAAGAGGCGACTAACGGTATTGGGGCTATTAAGGGATTTTTTGAGCGATGCGGTTGGAGACGCATGACCAACAACCTTTATTTTACCATCTTTTCCCCATTTAACTTTTCAAAAGTAACTGAGGAATTTCTAATTCCTTAGCTCTGGCTAACCCCTTCTAGGGATTTATAGCCGAGAGTATATGTATGTATGTAAGTTTATAAGTATAGTAGTTTCGGTTGAACATTAATTCTGAGTCAGTCAGTCCGTCTTGTCTTGCGCTTCATGCACGCGTGTCAATTTTGTTGCGGAGTCATTTTCAAATTGTATTCTCCTCTAAAATGTTAATTTAAATTAAGTGATGTCAAGGACAATTTTGTTTACAATTAAATACTCTTAATCAACAACACATTTATTTGGACAAGGATTAATATTACGTTGATAAAACATTATGGGAAATAATTGACAATAATGCATTAATTTCGACCAAATTTGATTACCATAAAAATGGTTATAGTGAGTAAATATTAAAAGATAGACATATACTGTCTCGGACATTTTTTTAGATCATTTAAAGAAGAATAATTCATTAATACATACTTTCTAAGTAACTTAAACCGTTTACGCAGCGCACACAACGGAAGCCTTAAAATATGAATAATTATCCCCGTTTTTGGAACATTTTTCGCTGACTCTTTGCTCCTATTGGCCACAGCGTGATGATATATAGTCTTAAACCTTCCTCAATAACTAGACTATCCAACACAAAAATAATTTTTCAATTTGATTCAGCAGTTCCTGAGATCCTAGCGTTCAAACAAACAAACTCTTCAGCTTTATAATATTAACCCTACAGTAGTCGCGCTATAGAACGTAGCGTTAGTGGTCGCGTGGATTACATGGGTATGCCAATTTTAATAATAAATAAAAAAATATATAGAATGTTAAAGAGTTATTTATTTAGTATCTTTAATTAAGACCTATTATTAAGCTATCAAAATAATTAACAAAACTTAAATTTTTATGCTGTGTATTGATAAAATCAAAAAAACCGTAATACTTATATTTTTATAAATCTGAAATCACATGTTTGACTAGCCGTCTTCTGGAGTAGTTTTTTGGCGAGCAATTCCTTTGGGACAGGAGGCACAAACACAATGTTCTGGCTTCAAGTTCTACCTCTATTCGAAGGTGGAGTTTTTAACCAGGTAGTTTGATCTACCCCAGTGTAAAAGTCGGCGCGCCTTCTATGCTGCAGTGGTTCATCAGATTCAGACTCAGAACTATGTTCAAGTGCCTCACCTGGAATTTCTTCGTCTTGTTCAGACTCAGACTGATGATTCTGCTCTTCAATGTTCTTCGTCAGTACTTGAAAAGTCATCTGGAAAACTTCCCTGGTCATCATTTTCCTCCAGTCAGGCTAATATTTGAGCTTCCTGATATTTCTAAAATTAAATAAATAAAACTATTATTTTATAATCAAACAACAATAATATAGCAATATAACAATAATCATAATGTTTTACAGGCATTTCACAAAAAAAATTTTAAAAAAAATCATCAAATTTATAAACAAAACGTGTAAAATATACTTACGTATTTGGTCGCGTGGATTACAGTGGTAGACCACCAACTTTGCGGAGCTCCTGCGACACAACCGCGCACGCCTGACGCCTGTGCTGCACTGAGCGCGTCCGTTAATTAACGGATTGAAAATACACGGCGCGGCAAGCCGTTGGCGTTAACCGATTTTTTGAAAATTTGAATTTAACACGCCTGGATTACATATGTAATCCACGCGACCAATGCAGGGTTAAGTATAGATATAGATTGCTGTGTAGTGTCGGATTAGAATAGCCCCAACCCGTTTCTTCCCGTGGGTGTACTAAGAGGTGACTAAAGTTATAGGTGTTTTTAATGGATTTTTGGGCGATGCGGTAGGAGACCCATCACCAACAACCTTTATTATCCCCTCTTTTCCCCACTTAACTTCCAAAAGTGGTTGAGTTTCCTTAGGTCTAGCTACCACATATAGGGATTTATAGCCGTGAGTATATGTATGTATGTATTATATTAAAATAACAACAATTTTAAAGCTATATTTTCGCAATTATAAATGCATTTGTAAAATTATAGGTTAAACTTGTTCATATTTAACAAACAACATATGTTCATTAACTTTTTCTTGTCTACAATTGTTTTGATTAAAATTATACAATATTTGTTTACGATATTTGCTTCAATGCGACGTCAAAAACTAACTTTCGGTTTCTATAGACGCCAGCAAAGGCTGTAATTAGAAACATTCGATTTTACGATGATAATATTTGTTATAGTCTATTGAAATGTTCATAGGACTACACTAATATTATTATTACGTCAGGCTGTACGTCATGTATGTATGTGACGTATAAAATGTTTTAACTTCATTTTATTTCATCACAAACCTTAATTTTTATTATTATGTTACATAAGTTTGATAGTTTTAAGTTACACATTAGACACGTCTACATACAAATCTCAGTGAGGGACGCGATTACAATATTATTTGTGAGACTTCTTTTTTAAATCAATATTTTAAGTTTGACGACATGATAGTCCAGTGGATAGAACACCCGCCCGAAAACAGAAGGGCGTGAGTTCTAATCTTGGGTCGGGCCTACACCAATTTGTCTTTTCTAAATTCATATGTGTGGTTAATTTATCATGGTTGTTAACGGTGAGGGAAAACATCGTGAGGAAACCCACATGGCTGAGTTGTACTTAGTTCATGTGACAGTGTATTCGTACAAAAACGGCGATAGGCCTGCCCCCTATCACGTGAGTACACTGTCTAAGCAAAACGTGGGTACCTTCTCTGGACACTAGATGGCGCTGCCATGTGAGTTCAGAAGTATTGGTACCTCTGCCAACCCCTTCGGGGATAAACGGCGTGAACGTTTATGTTTATGTTATGTTTATTTTAAGTTTCTATCCGTATCATTCCTCAATAAATTAATAGATAAACTTGCCGCATAGGCTTGGTTTAGAATAGCATTAACCTATTACTTTTTATAGTTTTTTTTAAGAAAGTTAAACTACGTTGGTTACTCTGAACTCCAGGTAACAATGTTACATGATGTTTAGAAGTATTAGTACCTCTGCCAACCGTCGGGGATATACAGCGTGAACATTTGTGTTTAAGTTAGATTATAAAAATGTGTATAAACCTCATAGATTTATTGTTTCATATGGTAAATGCATTATTATCTATTTGAGAAAGACAAATACAGCATGTACTAAAATGGTGGTGAGCCTCCGAAGAGTGAAGATTAAAAGGGCATATAGGTATGTATTGATTAATGATTGAGGTGTAGTGTCAGTTTAGAATAGCACTACCCCATTTCTTCCGGTGGGTGTACGTAAGAGGCGACTAACGGTATTGGGGCTTTTAAGGGATTTTTGGGCGATGCGGTTGGAGACCCATCACCAACAACCTTTATTTCACCATCTTTTCCTCACGCAACTTCCAAAGGTGGCTGAGGAATGTCTCATTCCCTAGCTCTGGCTACCCCTTCAAGGCATTTATAGCCGTGAGTATATGTATGTATGTATTGATTAATGAATATAAATGAAGCTTCATACGTTTGCTAAGTTTGTAATAAGTGGAAATGTTTCTGGTTACCATATTGGAAATAAAGGTTAGCACATTTATATTATATTAGTTGATAAGTTGAGTGCAAATCTTTCAAACTACTGAACCCTATAGAATTATAATTTGAATGTTTTTTGTTCATGAAAACCTCATGTGGGGATTATTACTAATAAATAAAGGAAAGAAAAAAATGTAAAAGACACAAAGGGCAGAAGAATTTCGCGCTGGCAGCCATTGACACGGTAGCTCAATTGGCAGAGCGACGGGGGCGTATACCCGAGGTCGCGGGTTCGATTCCCGCCTGTAGAAAATTTTCTTTCCTTTATTTTTTTTTTACCTATAGAATTATGTTTTGCCTTCCATGGAGAAAAAATTGGCGTGATGCATGATAGTTGTAAATCTATTATTCTAATAACTTAACTCAAACTTTCACAAATACTTCTGAACATCACGTGACATTGTCACCTGGTGTTCGGACAACCTACGTTTTGCTTGGAAAGTTTAGTCACGTGATAGGGGGTTGGCCTATCGCCGTTTTGTCACATGAGAGCCATATGGCTAAAGGATGTTTCGAACCGATACAAAATATCGTAATTATATTATTTGTTCGTTTTATTTGTATAATTGTCAGACATGTGTTTACTATGTTAATGCAGTGTGCCTGTTCGGTGTTGAATTAAGCTTCTTCATGTTAAATAATAACGTATGTTAATCAATGTTCCATTGTCTACGATTATTACGCATGTTTTTGTTCAAAACTATACAAATTTTAATGACGATATTCATTTGCACTAGATTCATTACTATTTCTCATTCAGTGGCTATAGCACGCTGTCAAATCAAATACCATTATAATTAAAACAAATGGGTTTGCGACAATAATATTGATTTAAGTCCGGTGGAAATCTAAATGAAAATAAAGTAGTACGTAATGTCTGTTGGTGAAGTACGAAAATATGTTGAATTTTCGGCTAAGTATACACTTTTTTCCTTTCTTACTTTGGGTGGCGAATTTCCGGTATCTTTATATATTATTTCTGTAAGCCTCTTTCTTGCCCGGAAGCCTGTGACGCGATGAGTTAAGCTAGAAATTTGGGTTCAGGTATCGTTTTGTACAGTTCGCCGTGGTGTGCACAAAATTCAGACATCTGATGTAACTGGATTAAGTTAATTGTTACAGAATTTTAAAGTTTCGATTTTGGCCCATAGACTTTGCTTGAGTGTCATAAGCGCGCGCAAACTTTAGTCGATCAGAGATGCGCTGTGATTGGTCGGAATTTTTTCAAAACGGCCAATCAAAAAATTCACTAGAAGTTCAAAAGAGCTGCGCTGTGATTGGTCGGAAAATTTCAAAATAAACTCATTTTATTCGATAGATATACTCATTTATTTTTGGGAATGTGGTTGGAACAGAATTTTTTTACTGCCTATACGGGCAACGGAATTGTTTTTCCAATTCTACAGACCTGTATCTGAAGCTCTATTTACTCTTTTCCATCATCACCAATATGTAGTAAGTACCAACTAAGGGGCTCGAGCGTACCATGAATAAGGTGGTTTGGTTGACCACTACGCTGGCCTATTGAGGGTTGGCATACCAATGAATACTACCGTGATAGTCGCCGAGACTAACGGCATAACATACTCTTAAAAGTACGAAATCAACTTTATTTTAGGATAATCAGGTGATTCAGCCTGCAATGAAGTAGAGGACGACCACGGAGAACACGGAACATGGAGAAGTTTGAAGAATGAAAGAGCATGGATGAAAAGATTTATGGATGTAAAGGAAGCTAGAGACATTTATTTGCCAGGATCGTACGAATTGGCGATCGATAGTCTCTGCCTACCCTAATGGGAACTAATGGCGTGAGTATATGTTATGTTTTATGTTATGTCAGCCCGCCATATCCAATCAAACCCTTTAGTTATAAAACTCCAACGGATCTGCCTAATTGGCATATTTATTGCACTGGCTATGGTAAATAAAACTACAACTTTAAGCTGTCTAGTGTCGGCTTTGAATAGCACTAACACGTTCATTCCCGTATTTTAAGAGGCGATTTAGGGAATTAGAGCTTTTTAATTGACCCATTACCAATTATTTTACTATCCTTTCCCCAATTAAATGCCAGAAATGGCTAAATAATTTCCAATTCTAAAGCTTTGGCTACCCCTTTATGGGATTTACTAGGGGCGTTCAATAAAAAGTGAGAATGAGTATGAAGCAATTATATTTTTTTGAATGTTATTTTATTTTTCTATGAAGTCATCTTTCAGGTTTAGAGACTTGGTATATCTTTTTTGAAAACCTAAAATTCCCTTATTAAAATAATCTCCTTCCTGGTCCCTTAAAAAATCACGTGCGGCGTCGATTACTTCGTCATCATGTTAAAATTTCTGGCCCCTGAGATGTTCCTTCAACCGCGGAAACAGGTAGAAAAAACTGGGAGCAAAGTCCGGTTAATACGGAGGATGTTTCATCAATTCGAAGCAGGCTTCTTTAATTGCAGCCATCGCAACTCTGGACTTGTGCGCGGGGGCGTAATCTTGGTAAAACAAAATAATTTTAGCTAGTTTGCGACGCCTTTTCTCGCATATTTCCTCACAAAACTTTTTAATTTGTTCTACATAGAAAGTTCCCGTAACAATGGCTCTATCATTCAGGTATTCGATCATTACCACGCCTTGGCTGTCCCAGAAAGGAGAGTCCATTTTCTTACCGGCGCAGGAAATTGTCTTAAATTTCTTTGGATTAAGAGATGATGGTCTTTTCCAAGTCATGGACTGTTGTTTTGTTTCCGAGTGATAATTGTGAAGCCATGTTTTGTCCATAGTTATGAACCGAGCCAAAAAACGGTCAGAATCTTGTTGTATCAAATCTAAACAGTTTTGTGAAATTCGCAGTCTCATTTGATTCTGCGCGTCATTAAGCATTCTGGGTACCCAGCGCGCTGAGACTTTTTTCATGCCCAAATGGTCGTGTATAATACCATGGACGCTTCCCATCAAAATCTTGACTTAATCAGCTATAAAACGGACAGTAACACAACGATCTGTCAAGACTTTTTTTAAAACTTTTTGAATCATTTGTTTAGTACCTGCCGTTGTAGGGCGTCCCGTGCATGGGTCGTCGTTTTTGGATGTTCGTCCTCGCTTAAACTCAGCGCACCATCGCGCTACCGTAGAATATGGAGGAGTATTAATCCCTTATGTAGCTCTTAAGCCTTGATTTACCTGTTCGGTACTAAAATTCTTCAAGAAAAGATATTTTATAACCGCGTGAGCTTCTATTTTCTCAATTTTTAAGACAACTTTCCGACACGACGCAAACAAATGACTTCCATTTTTAAAAAACAAAAGGAAATGTTTTTTTATCATCATGTTATCGAATGTCTGGGATATGCCTGAAAGTATTTTTTTTTTCTATCCAAGAAGTATATATCTCATTCTCACTATTTATTGCACATCCCTCGTAAAGCCGTGAATGAAGGTACAGGACAGTATATATTTTTACATATTATATTACATAATATGTACTTACTAGACAACTTAGTTTTGGCCTCCGACAAGGTAGAACTGCGATCAAACCAGCTGTGGCAAACTGGGAATATACTTAAAGCCTTTAAGACCGACCTCACGTAAAGAAATAATGGAAAAGAGTTATAGATTATTTCCCGCAATGATGTTAATAATAAGGTTGATTATAAGATTCATGCAGGCTCGTTTCTCTATACAACCATTTAGAAGCTTATAGAGACCAATGTGTTGAAATAAAACTATCAAATCAGCAGTCCCGAATTAACCACCTACAATATTATAATACCGGCAATTTGTACACAAGTATACATATTTACATTCCATTCATAAACAGAGGTGACGTCACGATAGAGGGCAATAACCACCTCACCCCCGATAATTGATAAAAACAGTGGAATTGCAGTATAACCAAAAGTGAGATTAATATATGAAAAAAAATATGAAAATTACCCTGTTAGGAATATTCTGATATTTGATTATGTAAGTGCATATACTCACGGCTATAAATTCAAAAATGGGGTAGCCAGACTTTCTAAATTAGAAATTCTTCAGCCTCTTTTGGCAGTTGAGTGGCAAAAATATTGTAAAGTAAAGGTTGTTGGTGACGGGTATCCTACCGCATAGCTTAACAATGATTCAAAGCCCCTCTGTCCTTAGTATTTCTATAGATAGGTTTTTTAAGTATTATCTCTAAATGAATATTTCTGTTAGAACAGAAATACCTTAGTTTAATATTTTATTAACGAACATCATTACAATCGATAAATTTACATATATAGCTACATAATAGAAAAATGTTTAAGCATCTTACAAGGTAGAAACAAAGAGTACAACGCACATTAAACCTAAGTCATAATAAATGAAATAAAAGAGAGGACTTTAAATATTATTGAAATTCAATTGTAACACGTCGGTAAAAAAACTGATTGCTTTATCTGCCTACGTCGCATATACTGCACCGCGCTTTCACAAAAAGCTGTTATTTTAAAATGAAATAAAAAAAGTAATGAGATATTGATCGCACTCGGTCGGTGCCGGTCGTAGTCAGCTGATCCTGTAAATTGCATTATGGGCCAATGTCAGGGCCATTGCCAGTTTGTACACAATATATTTGTAAAGTAGTCCAAAAGGTCATTTACTGGACTCTTTCCTTAATTGAATGTATAAAAATTATTGAATTTCAGTTTTTGGTAGTGATATAAAGGTAAGGTGAATACGTCTCCCATAAGGTGGACCAATAACGGCCAAAGGATCCGTACAGAGAAAGAGTTGCCATTGCGCAGATCTTTGTGAAAAGCCAATGTCCAGTAGTGGACGTCTAGAAGATGTGACGAGATGATGTTAAGGTGACAGAAAATGCAATACGATCAAAACTAGTTGTTGCTAAAATGTACGATGAGTTTGAATGCTAACGTTATAATAATATCCATTAATACTGCACTGCAATTTTATTTCTATTTAGAGTTGTATGCTATTCACATTAAAACTTAGAAAAGATGTGTGTTGATGAGTTTCTTATAGGTTATTTTCGCCATAATACACTTTCCAAATTTGAAGTAGACTAAGATTAGATTTACACGGATAATATTTATGAATTAGTAAAACAGAAATATTATTTTTTAAACACTATCGCATTACTACTCTTATTATATCTTGAACTTTAGACTTAGAGATACTTTCACTAAACTTACTAAGCTAAAGAGGTTTGCCTGGATCATATACAGAGGGCATCATATGTCTCTGTATGCCGAAAAAGGGAACTATGGCGAAGACTAAGGGACTTATGGCGAGAGTATATGTGTGTGTACGTATGAATGTGAGCAAAATACGCAACCAGATTGATTTTCAGTGAATCGATGAAGGATTAGTTAAGGCAATGTACTATCCAAATCAATACTTAAAAAGTTTATTTTAAGTAAGTCTAAATGTGTTTAGAGAACTGAAAGCGTATTATGTGTCGCGTTTGTAGGTAACGAGTTAATAATTGCAAAAGGTGGTGAAATAAATACAAACATTCATTAAGTCATTCCATGACTTCCCATTGGTTCCCATTGGGGTAGGCAGAAACTATAGATCGCCACTTTGTACGATCCTGGCAAACCTTTCTAGCTTCATTTACATCCATAAATATTATTATACTTGCCCTTTTATTCTTCATACTTCGACGCTGGTTTTGATCAACATTTTAATTTGTTGTGGAGAATTAGTTGTCGTTAAAAAAACAATGCATCAAACGATGGTCGTGGTATTCAACTATGTGGTCGAAATATTAAACGTTTTATATTTATATTTCTGCCTCCGTGGTCCAGCGGTTAAGCGCTTGGTTTCAAGTACGGAGGTGTCGGGTTCGTTCCCGGGGGGGTGATAATCTTACAAATTTAATTTGTAAGATTTAACCCAGTTTGGAAGAATATTGCAGGCTTGAATCATCTGATTATCCGAAAATTAAGATGATTCCGTGCTTCGGAGGGCACGTTAAGCCTTCGGTCCCGGCTACTATTACGATAGTAGTCGTTAGTCTGCCAACCCGTAATTGGCCAGCGTGGTGGACTATGGCCAAATCGCCCTATATAGGGTAGGCTCGAGCCCCTTGGTGGGGACATAATATGGGCTGTGAACAAATTTATATTTCACGTTATTTTCTTGTAAAGGTTGAGAAAGGATTTGAAGCTTATATTGTATAGCTAATTCTTCAGATTAAAGTAGCTTATTCCATAAAATAGACGATGCAATCTCAACAAGTATCTAACCAGGGGTGACCAACCGCAAGAAAACGGTTAAATTGTCTCCCAAGATTTACGACACCCGGCCGTGTTCGCCAAATTGAAAATTCACTATAAATTAGAAGTGTACTCGCTTTCGGACCGTATGGACGTTACAAATACCACTGCTGTTGTTCCTTGATTTATACCAGACTAGTGGACAGGACAGATAGTTTTGCATGAGTAGTGTTATCTTTTATATCTAACATAACATAACATAACATAAACGTTCACGCCAAATATCCCCGAAGGGGTTGGCAGAGGTACTAATACTTCTGAACATCACGTGACTTTGTCACCTGGTGTTCAGAGTACCCACGTTTTGCATGGACAGTGTACTCACGTGATAGGGGGCAGGCCCATCGCCGTTTTGTACGAATACACTGTCACATGACTAAGTACAACTCAGCCATGTGGGTTTCCTCACGATTTTTTCCCTCACCGTTAACAACCGTGATAATTTAACCACACATATGTCTTTAGAAAAGACAAATTGGTGTAGGCCCGACCCAGGATTTGAACACTAGTCGTTTGCACGATAACCGAGTGTTCTACCCACTGGGCTATCACGGTTGTCTTTATATCTAAGACGTCACGGTTATCACGGTTGTCTTTATGTCTTTATATCTATTTTGTTGTTTATATCTAAGGTGTCTTTAATCACTTCTATACTATAGACAGTCAATCTTTGGCGATCGATAGTCTCTGCCTACCTCAATGGGAACTGATGGCGGGAGTATATGTATGTTTCTAGAATCACTGCTCACCAGTTTTAAATTTAAGAGTTGTAAATAGCCTAAAGCACTACTGAATAGTGTAGCTTTCCGATTGGGAAATAATTTTCATAATCAGTTCAGTCTTTCCAAAAATTAACCATGTCAAACAACGATCAAAGATACAAACTTTACAATAACAGATCCAGAACTTTTAACTGCCAGTATAAGTTATACAAATAATGAAGAAAATGAAAATTATTTTTTAATCAGACTGGGCCGTTCTGGTGCCATTCTTATTTTTAATGTTTTATTCCAGATACGAGATCCCATCGCTATCGAGCTTTTAAAAGTTTTCATAGCCATGTCCATCTGTCTATACGCTGGTCACAGCAATTTATTTCCAAAACTTATTCCATTAACTAAGATTATTCGATAGTTTATAGGAATGCATGTACTCGTATCTAAAATGCAGACTTAGAAATCCTTACAAACGAAGCAATGAGTTATAAATGTAGGCAATTTCATAACTTAAAATAAGCACAATAAAACCGAGATTTGAATGTTTATGTTTCCCGTGTTGTTACAATAAAACATTCGAATTTCAAAGCCATGAAACGAAAAGGTGCGTCAATAAAAAAAGAAGTTAAACATCTTATTGTCCAACCTCATTACAATGTGTGTTTAGATGCCATTTGGCGGGAATTTGATGCTTTCGTTTGAGATTTATAGTTTTTTAGGGTTGCGTGAGAAAAAAAGGCATTACATTATTACATTAAAAACGAAAAGGATTGGTTAACACCATTTCGTTAGTATCAGAAAACTTTTGTTCAGTTAGTGTTTCTACTTTCTATTATATTAAGGATATTTACTACCACCAAATTATCGCAGAAGGTAAAACTTTTACATTTTAACGTTTTTTTAAAACTTGAACTAACTCATCTGTCATAAAATAACATTAAAAAAACGTAAGGCTTTTATACATAAAATATCAGAACACCAGTTTTTCTTTACTAGCTTCTCCAATTCCCTTATTCTAACCAGGATTCAAGTGAACTATGAAAATCACCTAAAAAGACCCCATGAATGGCGAGAAATAAGCTGACCCAATAAAATAAAGACAAGTCGTTTGTAACGACAACTTTATGTCACCCTTTGACTGCAAACGATATAAGTTTCACATAAATACGTTTGTTCGAAATAATGTCTAAATCGAAACCTAAACCTTTTATAGGTTTCACATCATTGCATCCCAAATACTTGGGCAATCTTTTTTGTATAATGACCTTAAAAGTACTAGGATATATTGTTGATTATCTTATGAAAAAGGAAAATTTAGAAAAAATAGCTCGGCGAAAATCCGGCTCCTAATAATTAATAAGGTAGGTATAATGTTTCGCAATAAAAAGTACTATAATATTTTGGGACCTATTACTTTAAATTGATACGCCTCAAATATAATTTGTGACATTTATTACAATATTTGTAGATAAGTAATTCCTGTTATTACTTCGCATGTAGTTTCCATCTTCAGGTACCACCGTGGTAGCAAAAAGCATTAACAAGCCACCATACATCAAAGTAACAAACGTTGACAACGCTATCAAAAGCAGTACTAATCCATTCTGTTTCGCATCTCACCTCGCCCGTTAACAATCTGCAAACGTTAAAGAAGAAATTGACAACAGGTTTACGAGGTGCTTGCCGAAAATTACCGCCGACTTTACGAGCCTCGTGTCGTCTTTTCATGAGGGTGTGTGCTCGCGGTGCCGACTAGTGTCAACAATGACGTGGGGAACGCAATTCTATAATTCCCTATGGATTTTCAAGAGCTTTGGAGTGTTACGAATATTTTCTACAGAAATAACTAAAAATCTGAAAAATAAGCTTTTTTTTATAAGCTTGTGTTTAGTATTAACTTTATCATTTGCAATGAATACTTGTACGTATCCATAATTTTGATGAGACAAAACAAACAGATTGCATATGTTAGACTACACATTCTGTTGTTACGAAATATTTGCCAGTAATTCTTGAAACAACTAATTTTAGTAATTCCTCTCGTCAATTTGATAGATTCTTAAAAGAAGTTTTTGGAACAAAACGATTGTAAGACTCTTTATTGACTCGTCGTTTCCGTTAATATTATTATTTCTGAAAAGCAGATACTGATAAATGTTATTATATAAATATTGTTAAGTTATTATTGTCAAGTTAATTCATAAGAATAATTATTTAAGATATGAAAATCTGCTTAGTATTATTTTAAGAGTTTGTAAGGAAATCATTGTAGTACCTAATACTAGATACAAAACATAGAATAATAATAGTTATAACATATTGATATGTCATAAATAACTTTATAATTATTTAGTCACATAAATACACAACGCGTGTTATGATTAATATAAAAGTAAATTTAATAAGTAATGAATTTAAAGTGTAGTCAAGAATCTATTGGTTGTAAGTGTTCTACGCAAACAGGAAACTGTTCTGATTGGCTGTTCGGTCCCTTCCCAAACTTTGGTGCGGGAAGGTATTCGAACAGCGCGCATTCTGTAAATGGCAGTGATACCATTCACACCAGTTATTAAATATCTGGTGATTTTTAGAATTACTATAGTTATTATAGATGTAGTTAGAGAGAGAGCCATTATTGTACTAGGAATCGATAAGATAATATAGAAATTAAAATACATTGAAGTTATCCAGAAGATCTGATTGTTTGATTCTATAGTTCAGAACTGGTGATTTTTTCCACGCCTATAAACGTAAGTAACGCTACGGCCTAAATTTCCTTTTTATTCTGATCTGCATGCACAATATCATTTAAATTATTTCAAAGATTTTGTTTGGGATTACATTATGTTACCTAACCTAAGCCTAACCTGTGTTGGAGTTGGAGAACTCATGTTTTTTTTAATAATTAAAGAATAAATAAAGGAAAGAGAAATTTCGACACAGGCGGGGATCGAACCCGCGACCTCGATTTAAATCATGTTTTTTTTGTTAGATTATAGAAAAAATATATAGTATTGTATGACTACATTGAAATTACACATTCTAGCGATAGCTGTAGTATTGAGGAAATAACTATAATAGTAGTTAAAAAGTTATAGTAGTAACATTTTCTCTAAAATAATATTAGAAGTTTTAGCTCCCTACCTTTTAAGGTGTACTCAATGAATACATCTTTGCTATGAAGGTTGTATTGCTGTTCACTGTAGAACTCTTTTGCCAGCAATATAGACTGGTCATAATGTGATGGAATTTTATAGTGCTTTCAATGGGGTTGTCCCTATGGATAATTGGGATTCATACCACCGCGATAGGGGTGGCAGAGGGGGCTAATTTTTGGTTATTTTTGAGCTAGGATATACCGTTTCTGAGATAATAAAGGTTTTCCATAAGTCTATATTTTTGTGGAGTCAAATAAAACATACTTAGGTTTATATTTTAATTTAGATGTGTACGTAGCTTACGATAGTGAAAGGCTATGGTACATATTCTAGTTTTCATCATACTTTACTATATTATTATCTACTTACATAATATTATTTTATTTTATTATTGGATATATCTCCCTGTTCATATTAAAGGCACTTTCTTTATATTTCCGTTTATGTTAAGCGAATTAAAGAGCAATGCTTATATTAATGCTTCACAAATTTTCTTACATGCTTCAATTTTGCAGGATATTATTTATAAACAATAAGAATATTTGTTAGACAGAAATGAAAATTCATCAATCGAAATCGTGATGGTTATAACTGATCTTTAATTATTTACTAATACCATAATGGTAAGTTCCAGGCAATACGAGGTTGAGATGGATGACTCCAGGGATGACTCTGAACCACATCGCTCCCGCTCTGCGGTGTTTAAGCAACCGCAAGATCCTGCTACACGCGAGCATAGGAGTGGATGCTGCGCAGTGAGACAAGGATCAGCATCGATTTTCGAACCTGGTGAGCCGGTCTTTTTGACTGGTAGAATGAATAGTGAATCTCAAAATACGAGTGAAGTTCCGAGTGCCTCGCGCAATGATACTGATAGATTTTCGAGGCCTCGGACGACTGTAATTTCTGGTGGTGACGTGAATGATCATGCTCATCAGAGATTACAGAACTTAAACGACGCGCCCGGTACCTCGCGCAATGATTTTGAAGGAATTACGAGGGCCGAGCAGTCGCGCTTTGAATTTGAACGTGTCAACCGGAACTACCTGCCACGGCATGGTGACGAACACGAACATAGTCGTAGGCTACATGATAATCAACGATATTTAAAAGAACGCGAGTGCCGGCAACGGCAAGGTGGTCCCAGTAATGGCTCGATCGGCGGAGCATCTGACCGCGCGAGATCACGAAGTCCTGTATTGGTTTCGCGGGTCTCGAATCGCGGTCATAAAACTAAGCACTGGCCTAGGTCTTTACGCGGTCGTTATTGTTTGCGTACTCGGTCTCGGGGAAGATCACCGGGGCAAACAGCTGGGCCGTCACGTGGACGGTCACGTGATCGATCGCGCGAGCGGTCGCGCACATTACAAAAAGATAAACGAGGGTCATCTCAAGTTTGCAGTCGTAGGTCGAAAACTCCTTCACCGCGTGGATCAGGGTCAGGGTTTGGATCTCGCAGCCGTCGGTCGAGGTATTACAGAGACTCATATAGTGATCAAGCTAATAATACTAACATGTTTATGCAATTCATAAAAGCTTTTAAAGATGTGAATAGGTCAAACAGTCATAAGCCGCATTCCCTGAATAATGTCATTCCAGAATTTGATCCGCTATCCAAGACACAAACAATTTTGACTTGGCTGACTAAGGTAGAGGAATGCGCTGATATCTATGAATGGAACGAAAAGGAGACAGTACATTACGCACTGCCAAAATTGATTGGGCTGGCAAAAACTTGGTATGAAAACTTACCTAGTGTACGCTTTACTTGGATTGAATGGAAAAATAAATTAATAGAGTCATTCCCATATAGAGAAAACTATTGCGATCTTTTGGCTGAAATGCTGTCTGTAAAAGTAGAATATGGAGAGCCCCTCGAGCAGTACTATTATTCAAAAATAAATCTTTTAAATCGATGCCAAATAGTTGGTAGGCGGGCCGTAGACTGTCTAATCGGTGGCATAGACGACCGTGGTATAAAATTAGGCGCGCAGTCTGGAAATTACGTTTCCCCGGAACAATTGTTAAAATACCTGAAAGGGGTTAAACCGGCGACACCTAGAGATAATAATTCAGGCAATGATAAAACAAAACATTCCCAATATAGCTCCCCCGACTTATCAAAAGTGACGAACTCCTCTAATGACTCTATAAAATGTTTCAACTGTGGCACTGAAGGTCATGTGAGTTTCAAGTGCCCTAAACCCATTCTCAAATGTTCTGGGTGTCATCGATTAGGCCATATACTAATTGACTGTTCCAATTATAAATCAAATAAAAGTCAACAACCCAACAATGACAAGACTGACAAATGAAAGGAAAGTCCTAAAAATTAATTAAAATTATGTCTCTGATTCTATTCGATGTTACAAATTAAGTTCCTACTTGGAAAGAAACAAATAAATAATTTTAAGTTTTGTTGGTAAATTGATAATTTAATAATAATTTTTAAATTATGTTTTGGTTGATTAGGTATTTGTTACAATCACTAGTTAGAAAAGGTTTACAAAAGGCATAAAGGTCTTGTACTCTGTTAAATTTTCTATGAGTAAAATAAGAAAGCAACATAATTGGAACACTTTCTTTATTGAAATCAATACAATAATCTCTGAAAAAAAAGGTTGAGTTTTTTAATATACAGTTACATTTAAAAAAATCCAACTATGATGTGTCCAATCCATTTTTTTTTTTGACTTTGGGACTATTTGGAAACCTGTAATTAAATATAATTACCTATTAATATATTCGAAACAAAAGTAGAAGAAAAAAAAAGGTAAAGAAAATAATAATATTTTGACTACAAAATATATTCACTTTGGTGCTGGTGATTGGAACAAAACGGTCGTTCATTTGTTCAAAAAAACGTAAAAGTCCGTATCGTGAAAGCTACTTAACCGATTTTGATAAAAATTACTATAGTGTCTTAAGTTGAAAGATATCTAATTCGTGGCCTATATCTATAATATCCGTGGACAAATATATACATAAAATTTGGCACACGTATTTAGAAGCCCATATATACTGACTCATACGAATATTATGTTATCGTAACAATATAACATTCATACAGTTCAAACTTTAGACACATAGGAAACCCATCGCGAATATTTATCATTTCTCTGTTCCCGGAATCGATTAGAATTGGAATCAAATACAACTAACTGTACATGTATAACACTATTTCATAATTTAATGTTTTTTGACATGAATTCCTCATGTGGGGATATTTAATAACATCTTTTATTTATGAATAACACTATTTGCTTTAATTAACAGAAAAATTACAATAACCACCGTACTACGAAGCCGATTAAAAAGTGAAAATATCTTTAATTGTAATGCTCATTACATAGCTTTGTTACTAAAAGCGGCAATGTATTATAAATTATGCGATATACACTCAGTTAAATGTTTTTCAATGTGAAACCACACTGAACATAAAATAATTGATTTTGCAATAAAAACCACATAGTAAAGTAACTTACCTATGAAAGGAAATCTTTCCATTATTTCACCCTGCTTTATTTGTTTAGTTTCTGCAGCTCAATACACCACAATGGGTCATTATTTTTTTTACAATTTTCTCCGTCACCGATAACGATCGATCGCGGACTGAATCAAATGGCGTAAAAGAAAGTTAAATTCACTCAATTTTTACACGCGAAGCAAAATATATCTTAGTTCGAAAGCCTATTATAATGCAAATGATTAAATTATTGATAAAATGGCTTGGTGTCATCCGGGCGCTGTGCAGGATGTTTCCAGGCTAACACCAAAATTGTAATGGATGTAAAAAAAGATGTTTGTTGAAGAGTTTCATACGGCTTCTTCTCTCAGCAATTCACCTTCCGAATTCGAGGTAAACTTAGTATTAAGTTGCAATTTGGCGTTCAAAAAACAAAGATTTATCTTTTTAGTTTGGATTAAATGTTTATGTTATTTTATTTTTATTTATAATCGGTGCAAAGTGATTCTGCATGATGGTAAAATTAACATAATATATAAAATAAGAATTGACATGAAAGAAACTTAGCTAACATGCGCGAGTAAAGCAATTACGTACGAGGACGTACTCTATGTTAGGATGGCCGAGTTGTTAGACTACACATTCTGTTGTTACGAAATATTTGCCAGTAATTCTTGAAACAACTAATTTTAGTAATTCCTCTCGTCAATTTGATAGATTCTTAAAAGAAGTTTTTGGAACAAAACGATTGTAAGACTCTTTATTGACTCGTCGTTTCCGTTAATATTATTATTTCTGAAAAGCAGATACTGATAAATGTTATTATATAAATATTGTTAAGTTATTATTGTCAAGTTAATTCATAAGAATAATTATTTAAGATATGAAAATCTGCTTAGTATTATTTTAAGAGTTTGTAAGGAAATCATTGTAGTACCTAATACTAGATACAAAACATAGAATAATAATAGTTATAACATATTGATATGTCATAAATAACTTTATAATTATTTAGTCACATAAATACACAACGCGTGTTATGATTAATATAAAAGTAAATTTAATAAGTAATGAATTTAAAGTGTAGTCAAGAATCTATTGGTTGTAAGTGTTCTACGCAAACAGGAAACTGTTCTGATTGGCTGTTCGGTCCCTTCCCAAACTTTGGTGCGGGAAGGTATTCGAACAGCGCGCATTCTGTAAATGGCAGTGATACCATTCACACCAGTTATTAAATATCTGGTGATTTTTAGAATTACTATAGTTATTATAGATGTAGTTAGAGAGAGAGCCATTATTGTACTAGGAATCGATAAGATAATATAGAAATTAAAATACATTGAAGTTATCCAGAAGATCTGATTGTTTGATTCTATACATATAACTAGCGGTTCGGCCAGCCTTGCACGGGTATTGTTACGTGATGACTGCCCATTCTCCAAGATTTTGAGCAATATAGAGCTTTTTCTTACAGACAAGGAAAAATTAAAAAGAAACTTGCCCCATAATTATAATATAATAAGATAAAATAGATATATTTTTAAGAAGTAAGACTTTTGGATTCGTTAAGAAAATTCGAAAATTACAAAATCAGGTAGGTGGATATAAAATTTAAGATTTTATTGTCATAAAACAATATCTGTCTAATACGCATTTAGAAAATGAAATTATAATAATAAAAACGATGCTAAAGCAAGGGTCAATAACGGAAACCACCCCATTGCTAGTCTCACGACACCGCTAGTGTTGTGCCGCGAAAGAATATGAACGGTTCTACGTTTTTATTTAAAATAAGTAATCGAGCGTTTACGATCGCAGCTCCGAGTTCCGTTACGACCAACTTTAAAAACACCTTCACAATGTCTTTTTTATGCGAGAAATTTAACTTTTTAGTGATGCTACTTTGTTTATGGTTTACGAGTTTGCGTGCCTGAAATAGGTTACGTGTATTGTATAGTATTGTGTATAAGATATCACAATCGGAACGACCAAAGTGTTCGGTACTTACTTTGCCTTTACCATTATAATAACTGATAAATTCGATTATCTCAAACCCAAAAGCTCACGCCGTATATCCCCGAAGGGGTTGGAAGAGGTACTAATATTTCTGAACATCACGTGAAATTGTGACTGGTGTTCAGAGTATCAACGTTTTGCTTGGACAGTGTCCTCACTTGATAGGGGGCAGGCCTATCGCTGTTTTGGACGAATACACTGTAATATGACTAAGTGCAACTCAGCCATGAAGGTTTCCACCCGATGTTTTCCCTCGCCGTTAACAACCATATTAAATTAACGACACATATGACTTTATAAAAGACAATTGGCATAGGCCCGTGCCGGGATTTGAACCCTTATCGTCTGCACAATACGCGGTATTCTACCCACTGTGCTATCAAGGTTAATAATTACATACATATATGCATATACTCACGGCTATAAATCCCAAAAAGGGGTAGCCAAAGCTTCAGAGCTAGAAACTCCTCAGCCACATTTGGAAGTTGATTGGGGATAGATGGTAGAAATTAAGTATCGTTGGTGATGGGTCTCCAACCGGAGATATCCATAATAACCAACATTCTTTATTTTACAATCCTTCTTTCACTCAACATCAAAAAGTGGTTAAACAATTTATAACTCCAGAGCATTAGCTACCCTTTTTAAGGATCTAAAGCCGAAATTAACTGGATGTATGATAAACTTATCTAATAGTGCCATCTGTATTTTGTTATTATCATATTTTAATAGCACTCAAGGATTTATGATTAATTCATGTCAACAAGTTTGCTAGATTCTAAATGAGGAGAAATAGTAGTCTTGCTGTCCTAACGAATACTATATTTTATAAATTTTCATATATATATATATGTAAAATTAAATGGAGATGGTCACAAATAAAAATGACAATTCACTAGGTTAAAGCTGAAAACTGCTTACATGCATACATACTTACATCGACGGCTAAAATCCCTAAGTCAGACGCCATTTTGTTGTTTTCGCGCATTATGTGAGATCAACACTGTTTTTATTGTTAAATGTTCTTTTTTAAACTTCATTTATTTTGTAAAAATATTTACATGTTCATGTGCAACTGGCAGCAAATAAACGTATTGTCTTCTTCTTCTTTTTCTTTAAAAGGGTTAGCCAGAGCTTCAGAATCATAAAATTCTCCTGCCACTTTTGGAAGTTAGGTGGGGAAAAGATTGTATAATAAATTTACGAAACTTACATTATTTCGCGTAGCAAAAACTCAATAAATAAAAGACATAAAATTAGTTAAGTATTTTTTCATTCTAATGCACTAGCTACCATTTTTAGGGATTTAAAGCCGTTAGTATAGCATAGCAGAGCATAGTATTAATATAGGTTAACTCAACGAAAAGGGACTACAGACAAAAGTAATAGAACCTGTTTCATATTAATATAAATATATTTTCTGTGAACCTTAGAATAGTAACAACCCTCTTTTTGCGCTGTCCTAAGAGAAAGAATAGGGTATTTGGGTATTTGAATGCTTCTTGGGCGATGCGGTTGGAGACGGGAGCACTTAAGTTGCATACTTTTTTCAACCTTATTTATTTTGTCATTACGAGTACAAATACGGCATAAACATTGACATGCTTTTTAGGTTTCCTCTAAGCCTTTGACATATTACCACTACATTTTTAATGCTAATTAGGATTTCTGAGTTTTATTTACTTGAGTGGCGTGAGTTGAACATAAAAAAAAATATTGTAAGCTTTTTCGACTGTGTTGCTTAACTTTATTCTTTATATCAATTGATGGTTATATTATTAGTCGCATAATTTATGGGAATATTTGTTTATATTTTTGATTGATTTTAAATTTTATTTTCGATCGAATGGAGAACATCCAGCATATATCGTAAAGGGAAAGGATAAATGAGTATACGGAATAAAAGTTAGATGCACCAAAAATTGTCGCGAGAGGTTGGCCATGATGATACTTAGAGATAATCGATGGTTGATTTGAAAAAGCAGTGCCAAATCTAGGAAATTTAAAAAATATGGTAACT
Organism: Bedellia somnulentella; assembly: GCA_963576735.1. Classification (NCBI taxonomy): domain Eukaryota; kingdom Metazoa; phylum Arthropoda; class Insecta; order Lepidoptera; family Bedelliidae; genus Bedellia; species Bedellia somnulentella. The sequence goes on along the minus strand of OY755185.1, from coordinate 3,147,067 downwards.
TTTATTTAAAGTTAAAGCAGGAAAATGATCTAAGGAAAAATTGGTTGTGATTTCGGACCAACTCACCCGTCACTTAATATTTACAAAATGTTGATGTCAAGCACCTACGCATTAATTAATAATAACGCTACGGTGACGAGCAAAAAGATACCAATATTATCCAATAAATATGAGATCAACTTTAAGGGAAATTACTAATTAGGAGTACTATTTTAAATATTACCAATATTTCGGTGTCCTGAAAATATTAGAAAACTCATTCACTCACTCTGAAAACTTTATCTGAACTGGTAAGTTCGTCAATGTATTAGAACTATTCTAAAATTCTACATTTTAGAACTGCTAGTGACATCTCTTGGTGAGAAATTACAAGCGGCTTTAGCGGCTTAGCTTTCTTTATAATATTTTTTCTTTTAAAATGAAAAGCTAATACTTATACTGAAATATAAATATAGGTATCGCTTAATTTTTTACTTTTTATTTAATTTCATCATAAAGTAACAAAGTTTTATAACAATACCACATTATAAGTAAGATCTACGTACAAAAAACAAAAAAGTAACTAACTAAAAAAAATAAAACTAAACGAAATTTTCGGAGATATCGTTTTATAAATTTTCCATATCAAAAAATGTACTATTTTCTAATCAGAATTATTGTCTAGTTAGAAAATTTAGTTCCGCTACCCGACACTACGCAAGCTGAGCAGCACTAGTCATTTCTAATGATGAAATACAGCAACCAAGAAATTATAATTACTATTGTCTGTATGTTTCTAAAGGTACTTTTAGAAACGCAACAATTTTAATCATGTTACCCATGTTACACTTTTTATATTTTTAAAGTCGTTTCTAATAAATAAGATTTCCTTAAAACACAATTGCGAATTGAGAGGATTATTTTCTTCTTTTGGTAAACTTTTGAGACATGATACTGAAAGAAGGGACCAGTCTCATATCATTTAGTTTAAAAAATATCTGCGGGCGGTATTGTGAATTACAAGTGGACCACGGATTTTAAAACAATAAAACACACAACCCTGTGTTCGAGATCGAAGCGGGTCAAGCACAACAGGTGAATTGCGGGACGCATCAACTAAAAAATAAAATATCGAAATGAGAAAAAATAACAAAAAATGAGAAATATAGTAAATTGAAAATGGGTATTGGTGTCTTTGTCTGTCGTTGGTTAGTTGTGTATGAGTGTCTCTGTCGTCGGTGCGCGCACGTGGCGTCGGGCGGGCGACAGAGGGCGCGGAGGTCGGAGGAGCCACATCCCGTGGCAGCCCGCGCCGACCGGCTGCGTTGCCCGTAACCTCCGGATGACCCCTTTTTTTTTATTCGATGTAAATATTCGGCTCGGTCTGCCGCGTAGTCTATAAGTGGTACTAAGTTCCTTAAACTCGTTTTTTCTATGTAGAATTTTCCCGTAGCTGTGAACATTTTCGTAGAACTGTAGAAGTAGTGGACAAACTTCAGTTGTAACTTCTGTGGTTTAGAAGTTAAAGTATATAAAAAAATAGTTTTTGGATTGTTGAGGGTAAGGATAAAACATTTGTGGTGCGAAACATCTTGTAAATAACTTTGAAAATCAGTTTTGTGAACGTGGACTTGGATTCATAAATTGTAAAAGGTACAGAAAATGTGAAAGTGTATTTTAGTAAATAGTAACTATTTTTTTATTGCACATTTATATTTCAATTTAATATATTTTATGTAAAATTTTAAAGCATTTCTAAATAGCAAATTGACAGGCATAAAATTACAAACTGCATAAAACCATCAAAATATTAATTTTATAATTTATTATTTTATCAAGTTCAGTGACCGCATCGGCAGCTGGGCCGTTCCGAAATTATTTAATTCTCTATAACGCGCTTTTTCTCCTGTCAAAACCAGTTTAAAAAATGCCCTATTGATATAAATTGAAATATGTGATTCGTGCTTTTTTATCCTTTGGGACGAACTGTTAACGTAATCGGACATCTCTATTACATTCAGTTAAATATAAAAGCTGGTATATGTATAAATTTGTCATCTTAAATCTTACAAAATTTTCTTAAAATTCAAACTATTCCTCCCTGAAAAAAGTAACTTTAAAAAAATATACAACATTTAAACTGGATTATATTTTCCAATTCTTAAAAACAGAGAAATTTTTATTTTTTACTTAAATATCAACGAGATTGTTAATCAAAATACTTTTACGGACATATTTAATTTTAAAATCAACCCATATTGATTTTGGCAAAACGAAAGGAAAAATATATTTTAAGGTTATTTATTAAAATAAAGTAAACGCAAAATTATAGAATAAAAAACCATAAAGTGCAGAAAGCCAAAGTATTTGATTAATAATAGTTTATTTTAAAAGCTGAAAATATTGAAAAAAAAACAAACGGACTAATAAAAAAATACAACATTGAATTCTAAGTGTTTCAAATAATCGAATATCATAAATACACCAAGTAAAATCGGATTCGCTCAGTTTCTCACCTCAACAAAAAAAATAAAAAAATATTGTTTAATTGTCAAATAACAACAAAGTTAATCGAGGTGATACAAAAAACACATTACTATAAAAATACAAACAAAAACGATTACTGACACAGATATAATAAATACTCGCAAAGGTGCACTTTTATGTATAAGCGGTGCATAAATATTTCTGAGTGAGACTAAAAATATATAGCAAATCTATGAAAAAAAATATTTCGTTATGATTGCGGTGAGAAGTGGTGGGTTTAGCTTCCCATCATTGAATTTACAGATTCTCGTGATAAAGCTTTATATTAATAATAACGTGAACCAAATCCAAACAAAAGTGTCGTAATTCAAAAAAGAGGGATTGCGCAAATTTTTCCAACACTTTTTGTTCTAGAAATATAGTACATGCGTATTCTTAAGAAACCGCCCAAAAGTAGCTCGGGGAGGCGGGCGGGCCGCCTAATTTGTCTTAGGCAGAAAAATCGCGAGGCGATTACAAGTGGCTCGTAACAAAGTTGGGCAGGGGAGGGGGCGGCGGGGAGGGGAGGCGCGCGGCCGGCCTGCTCCGCTCAGTCGTCCGTCTGAAGTCGCGGCGGCCGGCCGGGCCGCGCGGCTGTTAATACACGTTCCTCGTGCACTTGTGATTTAAAAGTAATTAGACGAATTCAAAATTATTGGTCTCAACGACATATTTAAGAATTATAAAATTAATTAAAATAAAACTAAAAACATTTTTGGAGATTTTCCAATATTTATATTGACGACGTTTTAAGAATTTAGACTTTCAGTAGTGAAGATCTTATTTTTTTTATTTTAATGTTTGTATTCAAAATTCTAAAGTGATCAAAAGCACTGTATTCATACCTAAAAGCGTCAAATAACTGTTTCGTGATTAGTGTATTAATTGGTTAATTAAAATTATACTTTATTTTATCTGCAATTGACAGACAGTAGGTCTTGAGACTTTTAAGTGTACTGTGAATCAACTGTGGAACAAACAAGGTTGTCTAACTATGTCATAAAATTTTCCTTAATATTATTTAGTAGCAATGAGTGAAAAATTAGTTTTGATAATCGCTATTTTAGTAGTGTTTTTTTGCATAAAATAATTTTAGTAATAAAATAGAATTTGACTTAGTTTTTTTTCTATATTTGTCATGCTTCCAATTGTAGAATAGTACTTTATAAATTTTCTTTTTCTTTGTTATAATGGATTTTTTGTTACTTGTTATATAGTTGTTTTGTTTGATGTGCTAAGTAATATTTTTATGTTATTGTATTATGTTACCGACGGTAGCTATTTTGAATTTTGTTGTTTTTTGTTATTGTAACTTTTGTGTTTTACATTTTTTGTTAAGCAATTTTTTACTTGTGCTTTTGAAATAAATTTAATAGTTTTTTTTCTGTTTTTGTTTTTTAATTACCCTTTGCGCTTATTTTCCTTTACATTTCTACATTATAAAATACAAATATTATTTACCTTAAAAAGTATACAAATTTACTGAAATTAGAAACATAACCTTAACCATAAGACTTATATGTTTTAATTTAAAGCAACGACATAATTGTCTAGCTTTGATTAAGACGCGTAAAATTATTTAAGAGGTAGATAGTTTGATAACATTTATGTATACATATACTCACAAAGTAAATGCCTTCGTTCATAATAATCGCTCTTTTCACGAATCTAGCAAACCGTACTAGCATCATTTTTGATCATCAACCAATCAAAAATATTATTAATCCATTTAATTCAAATGTGTTCTTGGTTGTATATTATATTTTCGTTCGTTTCACCTATTCTGAAATATTAAACATATTATATTCATTGGTGATATTTAGTTTGTATCGATTAATAATGTCGGTTATATTTCGACATTTTGAGAATAAATTCTGATTTGTTTAATAGTATTATTTATCTTAACTTTATAATAGAATAGAAAACTCTATATTGTACAATTGGCGGTCTAATCGCTTCAAGCGATCTCTTCTAGACAAACTTTGAATGGTGAGATCAGTACGTTAATAAAAACAATTGGTTGTTTTTAAAAATAAAATAATGGAAGTGTTATACAAGAACATAGCTATTTGTTACTATGTAAACTGAAACTTATTTGATCTAAACTTTAATTAGATAATCGTTTTATGCGATATGCTGTCAGTAGAACGTGAACTATCTAATTTTAGATCAAACACAATAAGTTCTAACACGAGTATTGTACCTGTTTTAAAGATTAATTTTATTTATTTTATTTTATTTTATTTTTATTAGGAACATCAACAGCGACATAAGTAATAATACACAGTTAATAATAGAAATCAAGTAAGGCCAATGACAGATGTTCACAGATGTACAGAAAACATATCTAACAATAATCTTGATTTTACGTTACATTTGATTTTCAACACATGTTTTTTTTTATAGCAAGTAACTCTAACAAATACAAATACATACAAATTTTAAGAAGAAATAAAATAGATATTAACAGCAATATTTAAAGCAAAATTGTTTTGATCCACGATATCTCAGGGGTGTGTGTATGTGCATGTGTGTGTATATGTGTGCGTGTGTGTGTGTGTGTGTGTAAAACAAATAAAAATCTGTGACATACATAAAGGCATATAAGAATGTATGTAATAGTACTGTAGTAATGTAATAGTACTTAATTTAGTAAAATATATTTGAGATAGTTCTCAGTAGAAGTTTTAAAACTAATTGTATAGCATTTAACAAAAGAACACATATAATTTTAATAAAAGCAACAACAATAGATCACTTTCTATAGTTAGTTCTTATTGGAATTTAGCAGTGAAAATATATCCTAACTTAGGAACTACCTACCGTATTCGTTACTTAAACCACAATGTTTAGAATTCATTGTTGAATTCACTGATTTAAATAACAGCTTATAATGAGTAATTTTTTTATGATATTTATTTTATCTTGAAAAGACAAAGCTTATTTTTTGTATCAAAGGTTTTTGTTGGCATTTGAGTATTGACTTTAACTTTTTACACCACCACAAAAAAGGTAAGAAATTTAAAAATACAATTAAATATTTGATAATTTCACACTTAAAATATTGATATTCTAGTTGAAAATTGAATGAATTGAGCATAATCTTCAGTAGTATTTACATATATAAAAAATTGAGAGGTCAATCCCACATTTTCAATAATTATCACATCTCTGAAGGTCTACTCTTGACGCCAAGCACTATAATTAGCATACTTATCTCTTCTACCCATATTAATATTTATTTTTTTCTCCCTCGCACGATTGAATATTCGGATTTTGACATTTTGATATGTATAGAACAATATAAATATTGGCGCTTTCTATTCGATGAAACCACCAACAACTACGGAGGTATCGTTGGATTCGTCGAATATCACCATGTATTATCATATATCAGAAATGTCAAAATACGAATATTCGTTTCGTGTGAGTGAGACAGAAAATAATTTTAATATGGGTTAGAAGATATAAGTATGCCTATTATCGTACTTGATATGAAGAGTTGACCCTCTGATTCAGTCTGAAATTAAACTACGTTACTTGTAAATTATAAAGTAACAAAATTATAAATTTCTACGGCAATTCGCTAGACACTCCTAATTTAGTTTTATAAGTATATATCGTAAAAACGTTGCTTGCAAAAATAATAAAATGTAAGCTACAAATCAGACGGGTGTCTTATTCAGAAAATGAAAAACCAAAACGTGGCAAGGCTCTGCAATGAATCATTTACACAATTAACCATTCGATACAATCATTTATAAGTAGGTTAGCTAATTTGCAAAAAAAAATTAAGTGGTTTTAGATCATATAGAAAAAAAAATAGACGACGATATTTTAGTACATACAGAAGACGCGAACATGTCTTTTCTAATAGTTTACATGCAATTTACTTTCGAAGAAGGTAAACTAAATGAAAAAACAATGAAATAAATTATATAGTTTTAGACAAGAAAGTTACCGCATCGCCTTCCTGGCCATTTGACGTAAATATTTTTTTTCATACAATATTTGATAATCAATACAGTCATGAACATACTCATTTTCGTATTTTGTAATATTTTTATAACGACCACTCTGGAAGCATATACAACAGAACAATAAAAAACTTTAGAAATTGTTTAGTCAATTAATGGAGTAATCAACAAACATGAAAATAAATATTCTCAAATTGAGAACCTCTTTTTTATTTAGGAAGTCATCAAAAAGATAACATCGGATTAAATCGTACTTCTTTGTAAGCCGCCCTCTAGTAGCAAGTAGTAAAACTAACTTTATTATTTTTATCAGCATTCGTAATAGTTCTGTTATTCAGCTATAGGTGGCGCTGAACTTGAACTCACGCGCACTTTATTTCCTATCCTAGTAGTTCAGAGTTGAAAGTGTAGATGGCGCTTGCTGATAAATTTGTTAAAAATTATGAGTTTGCTACTTTTACTTGGTATAAGTAAAATACATACTCGTATTTATAAGGAAAAGTGTATAGTTAAAGGCTAGAAACTATTTAAGACTATTATGAAGGCCAGGGCATGATTTAAGCAATAAAATAATGTGTAGTACTGTCTTTGCTTAGAAATTTAAGGAATAAATACCTATCATCCAAATTATTCCATATTAAACAGCTTTCTAAGATATTTAGGTAATATAACATTTTATTAATTTTCTAAACTATTAAAGTTCCTTTGTAGCAGCTATGTACCAAACTAGTATTGTATTTGCATTAGTTACATTTGATAGGCATGTTTTTTCAATGTCTGTTTAATTTAATATGCACTTTTCTCCATATTATATATAAATATATTCTCTTGTATTTAAAACGAGCTTTAACTCTACATAGATGTTATTGAAGCGACTGTTAATACGATTAAAAGCACAATAATATTTTTGTGCAAAGGTTATTTTCATATTGATTTCTATTATACGAGTTAAATAATTATTCATTAAGATAGGTTCATTTTCATATCGATTACGTGAACAGATCTACTGAGACTATACTATAAATGACTTTCTTAATTATTTTGTCATATGTATTGTAGATAAAATTGGCTGCTAGTTTTAAAAATAGAATTATACTCAATTTAAATAATACTCCGACTAATACTAGTAATAATTGTAATTATAGGTATCATGAGATCATATTCTATTTTTTATTTAATATAAACTTAGATTAGAACCAAGAACAAAACAACTCGAGAATACACAGTAGATACACAATTAATAACATACAATCCACATACATATCTACGTGACATAAACAAGTCGAGGTCTCACAACACGCCTACACATGAAAATCCACCTAAGAAACGCCCAGTCTAAACGTTATTCTTGAATAGGGAGGCAAGAACGGTGGGCGGCGTTGAAAGTCTTACAAGAAAATGGGAGGCATGCGCAAGCCATTGCGCGTAGGCTAAGACGTAGAGTGGGCGGGGCTTTAGACTGACTTGAGATATTAATCTTGTTATATTATATTATAGTATTCGACTGAAATATGCTGCTTTATAAAGTCGGTATTGACTTTTATAATTGAGGAATACATACATACATATTCTCACGACTCACTAATCCCTAGAAGGGGTAGCCAGAGCTAGGGAATTTGAAATTCCTCAGCCACTTTTGGAAATTGCGTGGGGAAAAGATGGTAAAATAAAAGTTGTTGGTGATGGGTCTCCAACCGCATCGCCCAAAAATCCCTTAAAAGCCCCAATACCGCCAACAATAGTCGCCTCTTACGTACACCCTCCGGAAGAAATGGGGTAGTGCTATTCTAAGCCGACACTACACAGCAATTAAGGAATAGAAAATAAATGAGATGTTATTGAACTCCAAAGAGGAGACGAAAAGCTTAGGAGATAGGAAATTGGAAAGTCAATACTCCGAATATAGATATGTGCTTTTGTTGTTTGAAAAGCGTCTACTTTATGAAAGGCAGGTTTTACTTATCTCACTTTTTTTAAATATATTTTGAGACCCAATATTACCAATCTTTAATTAACAATATGCATATCACAAATATGTAAGGTCAATTCCAACTTTATGTTTTATTTTGCGATATAAGAATAAAGGTACCAATGAAACATAGTATAAAATGAAAGTTATAACAAATTTTTACCCAAGCCAGATCTTTAGAGTCAGTGGAGAAAGAGCTATTCTAAGAAGCCATTTTACACCGGAAAATAAAACCTTACATATTTATAACATTACTGTAACAAATAGGCGTCCGAAGTCCAAAGAATTAAATGGCATATATGAAAGGACATATTAATGTAGAAGACGTTAGAGAGGTTAGACCAGAATGGTTGCTCAAAGTTGACATCTAGAAATATTCTCTGCCCACCCCAATGGAAACGAAGGGCGTGAGTTTATATATGCATCGTGTTTCGATAAGCTTCTTACGGAGAATAAAATTTTGTGTTAAGTATGCGCTTCTGCTAAAAAGTCGAATATTTTTATTGCAGATACCTGTTCTTCAGTTAAGTTCACTTGAAGTATTTTAAGGTAAGTTTCAACTTATTAATTTATTACAATCAAAATTACCAACTAAGTTGCCAACTTATATGCCAGAAAGTATTTCCACCATCACCAACGATACTTTATTTCTACCATCTTCTCCCCTATTAACTTCCAAATATGACTGGGGAGTTTCCAGCCCTGTAGCTCTGGATACCCCTTTAAGAGATTAATGTCCATATATGTATGTATTTTTAGGTATGAGTATTTTTTATACTTAACAATAGAGAAGCTTTAAGCTTAATTTGCGACTGAGAGTCTCTACCTTGCCGTATAGAGCCAAAATAGTGGAAATAATTAAGTTTTAATAATGTGATTGTGTTCGCATATTTTTCTTGTGAACGTTTGTCTCAACTACAAATGTGGGTAGTAAAATAATTGCGGCATGACTTCCGGTCGATACGCGACTTCCGGCGATAAAAGCGACCTCTGCTCTTAGGAGACGAATAATGTCGCAATCGCAAGTGCTGTGATAAACAGAAATATTTAATCATCACTTGTGCTTGCGCGTTTCCTGCAGACCCGATATTTTTATTCGTATATTTTGGTTTATTTTTGCGTATTTTTATACGGTTGAAGGAGGTCAATTTATAAGGTCTTTCTCACATAGATTTCAGAGATTCTCTTTGGGTTAAGTAGAGACAGTAAATCGATCACCACTTTTCCGATTCCGGAAACCCGTAAGTTTTACGATTGAATCGTGATGGGTAAAATATTTGCTAAAAGAAAAGTTCATACGAAAAGAAAAAAATAAATGGTAATTGTTACGGTAGATGAAAAAGCCGTTCGAGTTTCAAACTACCTTACCTTACTTACACTCACGGATGTAATAGCAAAAAAGGTTAGCCAGAGATACAGAACCAATAGTGATATTCTAAGCCAACACTACGTAGCAAATTCAAACACATTCCAAATCTGTATAAAATACATACATACATATACTCACGGCTATAAATCCCTTGATGGGGTAGCCAGAGCTAGGGAATTAAAAATTCCTCATCCACTTATGGAAAGTTAAGTGGGGAAAAGATCGCAAAATAAAGGTCTTTGGTGATGGGTCTCCAACCGCATCGTCCAAAAATCCCTTAAAAGCCCCAATACCGTTACTCGCCTCTTACGTACACCCACCGGAAGCAATAGGGTAGTGTTATTTTAAGCCGACACTACCCAGCAAAATACGTAATAGTAAATTTACTCTACGCTACTATATAATAAGTAGGTAACTCTTTTCTTCGCCACGTTAAGTCTCTTAAATGGGGACTTCGTTTAAACACTTAGAGAAGGCTCGAGTTTGCTTCCGACCGTTCTGTCGTAGGCTTTTTAGCTTAATGGAGAGGCATAACTCCGTTCGCAGCAAATGTATCCCTTTGCTTGAGGTGCTATTATGTCTTACAGAAGAGATTGAAATGTTACGGAATCGTGGAAACAAAAGATTAGATGTCGGTTCTTATTATACTGCTGTTGCGAGCTGGGTAGAGTTTTAAATAAGATTTATCTTATTATACTAACACATTGTTTTTCTATTTTGTTTCGGAGATTTTTGAGTTATTGATGGATGATGTGGCTGAAGGCCCATCACCAATCTTCCTATATTTATTTATCTTTTCCCCTATAAACTAAGAGAATTAGCTAAAATCATCTAGTTGATATTAATAATTTCTCATTAATAATCCCTTCCCTTGACACCTAAAAGTGACCAAAGAATGGTAGATTAATCGTGGACATAGTAGATAAGCATAGTTGTGTACATTGCAATATGATAGAAAACAACTGTGTTTTACTTTAGAATTTACATACATACATATTCTCACGCCTTTAGTTCCCATTGGGGTAGGCAGAGACTATCGATCGCCACTTTGTACGATCCTGGCAAACCTCTCTAGCTTCATTCACATTCATCAATCTTTTCATACATGCTCTTTTATTCTTCGTACTTCGGACACCTGCCTTTTTGAGCACATTGTCTATTTGATCCAAATGTGTCCTCCGAGGTCGTCCTCTCCTAACATTAACTTCCACACTGGCTCTATAGATCTCTATACTTTAGAATATCCTACCAAATTAATATTTCCATGACTCTATAAAACTTGATAAAAAATAGAAGATAGCCGTATAATATTTACAACTCTCGGCAATACAGCAAACTTCTTAAATCGCTATGTAAAAAAATATCTAACAACCTTTTATGCGCGTTAAAATTGATATAATATATACTTCTTTGAAAAATTTCTAACCATTATAAAAACATCAAATTAAATTTAAACATTTTATCTAGAAATGTAGTAGTAGGTCTTTACGGATGAATAGACGTTCCGTCATAAAGAAACGAAGAAAATAAGAACGATGTGTGAACTCATTGTGAGCCGAGGTGGATCTCATTAAATGTAGTTGCGATGGAATTAAGAACGCAGCTTGATGATGCGTAGTTCTTAGGCAGAAATAACGGAGCGCATTCGTTTAGAATAAAGAAAAACTTGGTAAAGATTTAAAAGTACTTTTCATACTAGTCGTAGAATACTAGCACAGTTTTTAGAACTCTCTCGAATACGTAATAATTAAAACGAAGTTAAGAAAAAGGCGCTTTTTCTAAAGAAATGGAGGTCTGATCTTTAAAATAGGATTTGATATGTTTTATGATATGAGGCCCATCTTTTCTAGTCCTCATAAATTATATATACCTACTACTAAAGAAAAGTGAAGAAAAAGAACTAATTTAGATACTTAACAAAGGTAGAAAAGCATTTCAGGATAACTAAGATACATAGCTTGACTAAATTTAATTAAATTACATGTAAATATACAAAATATACAATTGCTTACATTAAACAAACACCTTTATAATTAAATTAGTTGTTACGAATACTGTTTAGCGGTTTGTGGTATAAAACATCTGAAAAACCATTGTCAGTTAACTACAAAGAATATAAAAAGCTTAAAGAGCTGGAATTAATTTAAGCTTAGTACATCTTGAACTAGTACACGAAATAGTATTACTTTATATAAACTCAGTTTTCCATTTTCCTTCAAACCAAGTAATTCAAAGACTATCTCAGGATGTAATTTCCCTATTTATATATTACTTTTCCATCACCAATTACTGTTCAGGCATCAGAACAAGTAGAACTACGAAGCTTCCGGAGTACGCAGCCTTAGGAAGTAAGTAATTTTATGTACCCAATATGGTTTGGTTAAATCAGTTTAAAATGAACTTTATTCCGTTATGATAAGCGTCGGGTATTTTGGGTGTATCTCACATTGTGTCCAAGCAGCCAGCATGACGGAATGCTATTGGTCGAGGCATTTCCGTTTCCTATACTCATAATGATTGTTACTTCCATAAAGGTGGGTGAACTTAGGTGTAACTAATGTTATCTTTTTTGACGCTTGTTTTCGCTCTGTTTTCATGTTCGTTTATTTTTTACTCTGCTCTTACGCGAACTAAATGAAATATCTGTATTTTAAAAAACGAGATGAGAGACTGAAAAATTGAAATTTACCTTCTCGCCTTCTTGTCAAATAAATTAAGGAAAAAGAAAGAAATAAATATGTGAAATTTATTTATCACCTACATTAATATATTTTAGCAAAATTATTTGATATTTCAATTATTAATGGGTTTTAATTAAAATGTAATTGGAAATTACTTTAACTACATACTAAATATACATGTGATATTTTTCTGGATGTACCCTTAGATGACTATAAAACTTGAACTAGAAATACTAAACTACTTCTGAGTATAAATACATATAAAAATCAGGTACCCTTAGATGACTATAAAACTTGAACTAGAAATACTAAACTACTTCTGAGTATAAATACATATAAAAATCAGGTACCCTTAGATGACTATAAAACTTGAACTAGAAATACTAAACTACTTCTGAGTATAAATACATATAAAAATCAGGATAGCAACACCGTGACAATAGCATCTTAATAAACGTGTTTTCGGAAACAATTCCGTTTGCATAGGGTGACCACACTGCCAGGTGCGAGCAGCACAGATGTCATTGTGACTTACCCGCTTTGAAGATCCGTAAAAAGCATGCCACATTTTTTTTATGTTACACTTAATAATGGTGAAGTTGAAATGAATGATTACCATAATAAAATTGGAATGGCTCTAAGTAATTTTGAACGGAATAAAAAGGTGAAATTAATGTTTGTTTAATACTTTAAATTTGTAATTTGTTTGTATACTTCATATCGCATGTGTAAAAGTTAGCCCAAGCTAAAAAACCAACTTTCTCAAAATTACTTCACACGAAACAGCTGGAAGAAATATAGTAGTGTTATTAATAAATTCATACAACACCTCACTACTTGTATTTTTTTAAACTGTTTGCTTTGCCAATGAATTCCTGGTTTTCAACGTAATCAAAATTTTAAGAAATTAAACACCATCGAATAATATAATTCTTATGAAATAATCCTATAAATTCTCAAGCTGAAATAATACATGACCACTGCTATTTTATTGATAGTTTCCTAATAAAAGTTCCATACATACATACATACATACATATACTCACGGCTATAAATCCCTTAACGGGGTAGCCAGAGCTTTGGAATGAAAAATTCCTCAGCCACTTTTGGAAGTTGATTGGGGAAAAGATGGTAATAATAAATGTTTTTGGTGACGGGTCTCCAACCACATCGCCCAAAAATCACTTAATAAGCCCCTATACCCTTAGTCGCCTCTTACGATCACCCACGGGTAGAAATGGGGTAGTGTTATTCTAAGCCGACACTACACGGCTAAAAAGTTCCAATGCTGCTAAATTTAGCACATAGTCTCATCTTGTTAGTATACACTTATGTAAATAAATAATAAAATAAATCACATACTCGTCTAACACAAAACCAGTCTATCAACATAATATTACAATCTCCTCTCAAATGCAACAACTCTTTGAATATAATTATCTCGATTGAATTCTTTAAATTAACATTCAGAATAGTAAAGCACAAGCGCCGGGGTGAAAAAGTCGGCAGAAGCGAGGGGCGCGTGCCTGCCAGGTGTCAGCCTATACCCCTGACATCTCTCACAATAAATACTTATTATTAAAAACTCCTTATTATTTCTTGTTTTAATTGTGCCCGGACTTACCGCTTACTCCTTTTGTTTGGCGTTTAATGGCGTTTATTATTTTCTTTTGTTGGTAATGCTAACGCGTGCCGGCTGCACTGGTAGATATTGTTTGAGGCAATCTTGTTACTGTTTTAGGTCACTTTTGCTTCTTTTTACAACTTGTTGTTCAATTTCTTATAAGTTTGAATCTTATTTTGAATATCCCCGGGATTTGGGATCGCAGAGCTGCATACTTCGATATGTCACTTGAATTACTACTTTCACTGGCTGTATCATAAATGTAATTTTCAAACTAATCTTTACTTTAGGATACTGTTGTCATTTCCAGTTCTCGTTAGGACAGGCAGAAACTTAATTGAATAAAACGAGTTCCTTTTAATATTATCATATGTTTGAAAACAGGACATTCGAAACATCTTAAAAATGCAGTTAAACTTGACATGAAATCTGTTAACTGTTACCAGCAATTGGCAAGTCAAAGTTGCGGACTTGGGGATAGTTCCAAATCAATTACCAAGTTTGTTGTGAACGATGTGAACACGCTGATGACGTCACAGTGCTAAGTTCACTAATAGCATAGTGCGGTTTACGAGGAATCCGACTTAATTAACTCGGTACTGTACTTCGGTACTACAAACTTTCTTATTGTCCTCCCTAAATTGTTGTCACTTTACATGTTGTCTGAATTTTGTTTGACAAAAACGTATTGAGTATAGACTTCATTAGTTATAAACTTGATAATGTTTTTAAGATGATGCAGATACTGTTTTCTTTACCATAATTACAATACGCTATTACAAAAGGCGATCTGTTTATGACCCTTAGCGGTATATTGAGGTCTGTAAACCGAGTTTACCTAACTTAATGTTATAAGATTCTAATATTACTCATTCCGTGTAGTGTCGGCTTAGAATAACACTACCCCATTTCTACCCGAGGGTGATCGTAAGAGGCGACTGAGGGTATGGGAGCTTTTTAAGTGATTTTTGGGCGATGTGGTTGGAGACTTGTCACCAAAAACTTTTATTATTACCATCTTTTCCCCAATCAACCTCCAAAAGTGGCTAAGGAATTTCTCATTCCAAAGCTTTGGCTACCCGTGAGAATATGTATGAATGTATGTAAGATTCTTATAAATTGTAATAAGATTCCAACAGGATTTTTAAATTTGATATTTTAAAGGCAAAGGAGTAGGCTACTAAAATAATCATGAAATCCTTACTTATTTCATTTATCATTTAAAGAAAAATATGCTTAAAAATAAAATGCTTGAAATTTTTTATCGAAATTAGGTCGGGTCGGTCAACATAGACTCCGATTACACTACTCATACAAACAGTTAGTAAGTAACTAAAAATCTTTACCTCATTAAAATACAGATTTGTAATCATTTTCATATTTAGTATTTAAAACCTAAAAAGAAAGGAAGCCATTCAAACGATAAATCAAATAAATAGTACGTAGCACGAGTAATAGTATCCGTACAAACAGACAAACAGTCGTCATACGTTTGCATTAAGAAACTCTAAACGGGCCATCTGGTGGGGAATTGGTATTGGGTGTCGCGATAGCTGATAGATACGGGTTGCTTCTCGAACGAGTGGCGTTTTATCTTTGGTACCATGGGATGTTGTAAGCATTCGGAATGAGTATTACAAAATTACATACATACATATACTCACAGCTATAAATCCCTAGATGGGGTAGCCAGAGCTAAGGAATTAGAAATTCCTTAGCCACTTTTGGAAAGTTAAGTGGGGAAAAGATGGTAAAATAAATGTTGTTGGTGATGGGTCTCCAACCGCAGCGCCCAAAAATCCCTTAAAAGCCCCAATACCGTTAGTCGCCTCTTACGTACACCCACCGGAAGAAATGGGGTAGTGCTATTATAAGCCGACACTACACAGCAAACCGATACTACAAAATTCTGCCATAGATATTAGTAAATGTATATATAGTCACGGCTATAAATCCAAAAGCGAAGTAGCCATAGTTTCAGAATTAGAAACTTAACTTCAGCCACTCTTGGGTAAAGAATGTTGCATTTACCGTAGTTTCGACACAAACTTTCCTTTCCTTTCAATAAAAAGTAATGTAATATAACCTTTAAATCTTTAGTTCTAACAATATTAAATCTACAATTAGTATTCGTAATCCAATTGAATAATTTGTTATACAAGAATCGGTAAAGGTGTTACGAACTCAACAATACCGCCAATTTCTGTTTCAGCATCACTGCGCAAGGTACTCTTGAAAGATCATGAATAATTATTTCTTAATATTTACTCCAATTTATATATTTCATTATAATAAATCTATTAAATCATCCACAACATAAAAGATGATACTCATGCGCAAATGTCGGTAAAGGTGTTTCCGAATGATCTGCGCACGCGCAGACATGAATAGCCAAAACATATGTTCGATCGTCCCGTATCTAAAGATATATTTGCAAAAACTTCTCACCACAAGGTGTTCATTCAGTTTTTGCTACCGGATAACCGATCTACTTATTATTTTTTAACTTTGCTATTTGATCTTGGGTGACTTTTTAATAACTTTTTGGTGCTCTTTGTAACCGCAAGGTTTATTTGCCAAAGAGGCGTTGAATGTTATAAAAACGTGCAAAAAAATTAAGGAGATTCTTCTTTTAGTTTTAATACAGGTTAGTGGCGAGATTTCAGTAGTATATTTTACTTTATACGCATCAACTTATTTACCGGACTTAAAAGTACCTATTTATTGCCAGGAACTTGTAACAGCATCCCAATACATACGAGTATGCAAAATCTTATACTAGGTTTTTGTTTATCAACTTCTTAGCTTATTGCTGTTTTTATATGAATTCAACAGAGGAATGTAATAAATTATATTAATTCAAATTGCTAATAATGACTAAATCAACCCTTACACGAAATAGAATAACCCCCGAAGCGGAAAAAAAGCCACTTGCGTGTACACGGGTTAACCATGTTTCTTTAAACGATTAAATGTATTTCCCGGTCGGTGGTGCGTCTTAAGAACCTTTGGCAATTAGGGGGCGGGCGACGAACTTAGGGTTGCCAAACGCATGGATTAGAAAATATACTGATTAAATGTTTTATGGTGTAAGTAAGGAGTAGTGTGGTTGAATGGGATTCATTATAAGAGATTCTCTATTCTTCTAAGATGTGTAGTGTCGGCTTAGAATAGCACTACCCCATTTCTTCCGGTGGGTGTACGTAAGAGGCGACTAACGGTATTGGGGCTCTTAAGGGATTTTTGGGCGATGAGATTGGAGACCCATCACCAGCAACCTTTATTTTACCATCTTTTCCCCATTTAACTTGCCAAAAGTGGCTGAGAATTTTCTTATCCCTTAGCTCTGGCTACCCCATCTAGGGATTTATAGCCGTGAGTATATGTATGTAGATTCTCTATCTTTTACTGCCAAAAGTGGGTAAAAGATTTGGTGTTAAACAACATTTCTTCTTTCGTTTTTATAATAAATATATCTTATAATAATGCTTATAATGATTATGTAGATGCTAATGACTTCCTAGAATTCAGTAGTGAAATTTAATTATTTTGTATGTTTTTGTAATGTATTTGCATATTAACACCTTAATAAACATACTAGCATTATTTCTAAATTGTCACAGTATAAATAATAATAACGGAAACTTATAAAAAAATAACATTAACATAATAATAAAAAAAAATACATTATTATATTTAAAAATAACTAACTACTATTAACCGTTAAATGGTAACTAAATATCTAAAACAATAAAATAAGTTATCTACTAACAGACTCATGCGCAAAAGCACCCATGATGCCCGCCGCATTGCCCCGCTGGATTGCCACCGAGAGTTTTTTATTATTTTTGTTCTTCAAAATAAACAATCATGCCATGCCATAGTCATGATCCGTCAATGTAACAGAACTACTACGAGTATATTTTAAATGAGTGTTTTAAAATCATGATTTGTAAATTTATATTTTTCCTGCTCTGACGATAGAAAATCAAGCAATGGATAAGCTAATATCGTTATAATGTAGGGATATTAAGTAAATACACTTAATATTTTAAAATTAAGTTTAACGCAGCAACCCTAACTTCGCTTCCCCTTACTCAACGAAGGCCGGAACAAATATGTCTTGAGATTTCTTGAAGATCACAGGGGGTGGTGGTTTTGAGTATCTCTTTGTTGTCACTTTAGTTTTTAAATTTCTACTAACCTAACTTTTAAAACTATTAAGTTAATATATATAATAAAATTATATATAATAATTTGGTAAGTACATATATTTCGTGGCAACTCAAAAAACGTCTCTTAAAGCCTCTTTATTCAAGTAAATTTACGATTGACGAAAGATTTTCAGCAAATAATAAATACTTTATTTAAATCATGAAAATTACATGATCAACACCAAAGTTCAACACTTTTGAATTTACGCTTTTTATATCACAAAATGTTTTAATACACTCACTGTAAATCAATAAATAAATTTATCAAAATGGATATGAATTGATAAAACCCTACATTAATGATAACTGCCCAATTAATTCTCTAGAATCTTTTAACTCTATTATCTCTCTCTATTTTAACTTTATATACAAAACGTCATACGTTACAACATAACACAGCTATTTAGTATCGAAACAAAGGCGGAAGATTATCATAAAGCTGTTTTCACAATGGTGCGTAAAAACGGCACGGCATAATGGAGCGGTGTGCGCGGGAAAGTTTAGCCAGAGAGGCTTTTGCAGTCTCTGGCGGGCTCTTCCTAACTACCCTTTCATGGACGATTGGTAAGCTAGATTCGACGTAAAAAAAAATACGCTTTCTGGTCATTGAATATTATTATTTTATTTGTACGCCATGGTAAAAGTAATCTTCTGTTGAACTAATATCGAATAAATTTTAATTTACCGGATAACGTCTATTGAATAAATCTCAATTTACGAGAGCGTTGATAAGCTCCAAGATCGATTAATAACTAAACGAGTAACATTGGCAAATTTAACTAGGTACTGGCTTTGTGATGAAGGCCTTAGAAAGATGCAAATGAATATATCTATATTGTAATATATAAGGGAAACTAAATATTAATGTAATTAATTTTCTGCGGTACTTTTTTCCCACTAATTATCATCTCAAAACAGCCTCTACGAGAGTGTCAACGCATATACGTTCCAATTCCCTTATATTTTTCAAAATGGATTGCATAGGAACAACCCATTAGATTTTTCTGTCTGCATTGCCGAAGCAAAGACGAGCTTTTAATATCCGAGGAACGATCTGAGTGTAGACAATCCTCTTAATCAGGCACAGACAATGTGGAACGAGGCCACGCACACACGCCGCCGCCTGATTAGTCGCTTTGTTACGTCCTACTCTAGGCTCTTTGCTCGGAAATATGACATTTTTACACTATCTACTCTGTGTGTAATGTTTACTATGATAGTTTATTAAAATTTCCGCTGTTTGAAATTGTAAAATTATTAATATCCTTTACAAAACAAAGATACTTACATACTAGATTCACGGCCATAAATGCCAAAAATGGGTAGCCAGAGCTTTAGAGCTAGAAACTCCTCAGCCACATTTGGAAGTTGATAGGAAACAAGATGGTGGACATAAAGTACCGTTGGTGATGAGTCTCAAACCGCATCGCCCAAAAACCACTTAAAAAAGCCCCATACCATTTGTCGCCTCCTATGACACCCGTTGGTAGAAAGGGAATTAATTACCTAAATATATGAAATTATTACATGTAGGATCGAGTACTTTGAACTAAAATCTACAGATTATTAATAGCATTTCTTACATAAGTAATGCAAACGCAGGCATGAGAGCGCGACAGATGTTGATATGTAGAGTTTATGTATTTAAGTACTTCCAAACTATTATATTCATAGGAAATATTATATTGTCATTTTAACAAAACTCTAGGTACAAACACTTTAGTTTTCCGCTGTTTAAAATGATAAAATCATTAATATTTTTACATAATAAACGACAGAAAAATTTACCTTATTTGAAATAATAAACTTTGTCGAGGGAAAATATATTTAAAATTATATTCACAGAGCAAAGAACAGCCAAAAAACCTCTCGTAACAAACAAAACTTCCAGTCACACGCACGCAATAAGAATTTAAGTAACACTCGTATTTGCGTTGCGGCGCATCACATATGAAACATCCACGTTATTGTCAAACGGATAGATGTATTAATTAAAAATAAGTCGCGTAACAAAGATAAGGTTCTGACGCGAGGTTTTCGTCGTTTTATTACTGCAACGGGGAGGCAGCGGGGATAAAAAACACAATAAAGAAACAATGTAAACAAGTTAGCGAGTACTTGAGCAGCTCATTACGACGCAGATATTAGCTTCGAGTCAAACTGTAGCGGAGGCACAGTCGCTTTGTTTTATAGCGCTGAAATGCATCGAGTTTTATCTAAAAAGAAGTACTTTTTTGGAATAGACAATACTTATTATTTAAGTATCCCTTCTTTATCATTTACCAGTTGTTCAATGATAAATATAATACCATAAGTAATCTGCTACAATTACCTTCTTGTATGTCTAGCTTCATCAAAACCAGCTGGCTACTTTAGGTGTGATTAAGCAACCAACATTTAAACTTACGCATTCATGACATTAGTATAAAAGTATAATATGAAAAAACAAAACTATTAAAAATAGTAGTAGAGCAACTACACCTCCGATAGTTTTAAGTAGTGGAGGCTGTACTCGGTCCTGTAAGCCTGCTCCAGCGTTTGTGACGTCACAAGACTCACTACTAGACTCTATTAATTAACAAAATCAGCTTTATCTTGTATTTCTATTTTTAAATCTAACTTAGTTATTGTTTTGGGGAAGTTATAGTCACTTGTAATTTGTTAATTTTTTAACTTTTTAACCCGTTATCACTAAAACTTACTCAGGTAGCAGAAATAGGTAGTGCTATTCTAAACCAATCAAAATATAATCCCCCTTTAAATGCCAACTGAGGTAAGAAAAAACTAAAATCACGTTTATTATTTACTAACGCAATTAGTGCAAGTTGGTGTCATGCCGGAAATAGTTTTTACCGGAAGGAGTAAGGAAACTCCCGGTAATTCACGCTTCGAAAACACCGCACTGTCGGAATTGAATGTTTTAATTTTGATTTTATCTTCAACACTTCCATATCTAAACTACGTATAGTAATAAAATAATATAAATAGAAATATTGCTTCATGTAAAACGAATAAATAGCAATCATGAGTAGATTGATGAATACTTATGAATTGGCTATCAGTAGATTTTGCCAATATATTGAAACAAAAAAAATATGATTAATAAGTGTACCTCTAATTTACAACTAATACCTTACCGTGCGTAACATTAAAATATGTTTATTGTTATTCTTTGATTCAAGCTTTTTACTGTTAAAACATTCATCTCATATCGTAAATCAATTTAAATTTCAATGATAAAACGCGCCACGAGACACCATAACTCCCCTTAAAAACGCAGGAAGTAGTGCGCAGGAATGACAAAAGAGACGTCAGAAACATATAATTACGCGATCATATGACAAACTTGTTAGCCGACATGATAAAAAGGAAGTTACAAGTGAACACTTGCTATTTCCTCTGCAAACATGTGGAATTACGACTGGTTCTATGAATGGATCTGTGAATATTTTACAATTGTATTCTAAACTCTAATAAGAGTTATGGCTTAATGTTTTTAATTCAATTCGACGATACAATAACGTCAATTCCTTTTACGATTTTTGTTTACGCTATTTGAAACTAATTATTCCAAATAGTATCGGCTCAAACTAGTGTGGAAAATAATATATAATAATAATTCAATACGTAAAAGACGATGTATTTCACTATATAACATGAGAAATAGCTTGTCTAATTGCATACCCACAAGAAATATATAACAATACCGTAACACTCAAAAGCCATACCCGATGATCTTCGCCACAAAAAATATATAGAGCGGAATGAACATAAATCCAACATCTTTGCACCAGAAAAAATACCAAGAAATCTGACCTACTTGTAAATTTGCACCTTTGAAAAGACGAAAGAGTTCTTTCTTGTATCGCACCTTGCCGACATATGCGCCCGCATGTCTTGTGAGTAGGCAATACTTTCGCCATTTGTCATATTTTTTGCTTATCTGTCTATGAATTAAAAGTTTTATTATTGTAGCTCTAAAATCTTATGTTGTAGAAATCATTTATTTATCTACTTTAAAACACTGCAGGGTTTCGAACCAATTTAATTTACATTGTAATTAAATACAACCAAACATGATTTAATTCTCAGAATAGGGTAGCCAGAGATATAAATTGTACTATCACTTTACTAAATGTATTGGCATTATTATTAGCTGTACCAAATATAAAAACTTATAAATTGAATTGAAACCTTTCAAAAGTAAATACTATTCTAACTATAATTCAAACCCCAATTGGAGCTCTCAACTAAGATTGGTAAAAATATTCTAAATATCTGACAAAATCTGTATGATTCAATATTTCAGACGAACTTCTCATGTGGTCAGTATCTCCACGTGATATTGAGAATCCACTTTCGCCACAAAACTATTTAGAGCCAAAAACCAAAATCATATTTAAAATTAATCCAAGACCGCTTGTGAAAGTTTAAATTCGGCTTACGATAATTCGTATATGACCCTCACGATTTAATTCCTTTTGGGGCCGATTGGGACAACAATAGTTTCCGAAAAAGAAAGGGATGGACCACCTTTAGCAGCCAAAGCACAAGGGGTTTACATTGTCACGTGCCACGTGTACAAATCAAAATTATGGTTTTTGTATTTGTGTAAATGAAGTTTCCTATTTTGAAAGTTCCAAATTGTTCCTAAAGCCAGTTTTTATTGAAAATATATTTTATTAGGTTCTAAGCCGTAGATTGTCTGACACCAAAACTTAAGCAAAACTTTTCTCCCGCTTTTTGCAATAAAATTATAAAAGTAACAATTAATCTGGGTGATGTAAGATAACAATATTTAAATACAAAATGGGAAAGTGATAGTTAAATTTATCTACTGTGATTTTCCGAGTAGAACAATATTTTTTAAATCCTTTTAGTGAGTTAATTCGAGAACTTGTGATCGGATCTTGTAACAGAACACTGAATAAATGTACATACGGTCATCGTACACCAATCAAATTAGACCCAAAGTATGTACATTTATGACTTTATGTATGGGACACTAACTCTACGATATTATTATATAATTTTACATATATAAATCATGGGGCGGAACTATGAGGAATCAACCCGCAACATCCCGCTCCAGCTAGCTACCTACCAATGAGCCACGGACGTTTTGCAATCCTCAATTTGTCTCTTATTACCACAATATATTAAAACCAGGAATGAGTTCCTAATACTCATTTAATGTAACCTTCTTTGTATGAACAGATGTGAAATCAATGAAAAACTAACGCGTTCCATTTTCAAATCGATAGGGTTGTCAAATTCAATATTCAAACGAGCGAGTTATAATTGCGGATGCTGTAATTGACATGCCTTGAAATGCGTGAAATATCGAGGGAGGAATCAATCGCTTTAATTTATTTTTGTTTGCTTTATGGTTATATTGTGTCTATTAAAACACTGCTCTAAAAATGTATGATAAGAGGGACAATGTACACAGATAAAAAATTCTTCTATCTACAACAAAGGCTTCACAATCAACAATCTACAACCATGTGTGTAAAACCTCATATTTTCACGCCATTAGTTTCCATTTGGGATAGATAGATCGCATCTTTGTACAATCCTGGCAAATATCTCATGCTTTCTCTAGATTCTTTCTACATTATATTCACCCACTACCTAAAAAAACCCTTTTGATACATTTAGATAACTTTCAATGGTTTAGCAATACTACAAGTGTAGTAAGATTTTAGTTACTACTTATTATATGCCAATATTGGGGATGCTCAATCATAACCTCAACCAAAGAAACTGCAATAAAACGAAACAAAGGTATCGCGAAGCTGCGAGGCGCATCTGTCATCGGCCCGTGCGCATTCGCCATCCAGTTTTTGCTCGAAAGATGTTCCGTGAATGTTCACTTTCATATTTATGATAATGCCTTCAATATTTATTATTGTATTTTTAACCCTTTTTAAAATTTTCTACCTAGGTTTAAAGAGTATGTAACCTTTAGGGCCTTTTAAGAAACTTTCATTATGATCACTTCCAATACATTGAGTTTCTATAACATTATTATTTTTAGGTTGTCTGAAAAAGATAGCTTTAATCGATAAAACCGCCAATTGTACTTCCATTTTATATAATATCTGTAGCATATTTTAGTTCTGATGTGCAATTAAGAATTTTCAATTCAATTCTATTATTATTTATTATTATAGTACCAAGGTTTCATTCAGTATTTTAGTGCCGGAAGCATCTTGTAACTGAATCCAATTACCTAAGTCCGATTAAACTTTTCGATGCACCGAAGTCGAAAACACAAAACTACCAAAAAAAAGCACTATTCATGAATTACACCACAGAGTAGCATCGATCGATAGTATGATCTGCAGAGTAGCCATCTTAGTAAAGCTGACAGCTGCATTGGCGGGTCAAAGGTGCTTGGCACAAAGGCGCACTCAAACTTACGAGGGGAAACCATAAGGGTCGTAGGCGCATGTCTGCAGGATTATACGGCCATGTTGGATCGATATTTTGTATCGAGATTTGTTTGATATCCGGTTTATTCTGTGCAATGTCATTGAGTTTATTCATATTATTTAAGTGTTACAATAAAATTTTGTTTGCAAAAGAGCTAGAAGGAAAATCGTAGATTTAAAAAAACACATGGTCATTTACATATTCTTAGATAATTCATTTTGAAATTCAACATTTTTCGGAAATAAAATTGAAGTTTATCTTCTGCCTATCCGCTTAACCCTATAAATGCAGAGCTCTTACTCATTTGACCGCAGTAGTCTAACGAACTAGGAATCTCAAACATACCAAGGTATTCCATTTGATAGAGATATTTGTAATTCCGAGAACGACTATTATCGAACTGGGATCAAATATCGTGTAAATAGATGTTATCGTGGCGGTAGCACGTGCCTACTTGCCCTGCTATGGGCTTGTTTATGATTTGTGATTATTCATAGCATAGGCTGGCTTATTTTATGGTGGTGGCAAATTGGTATTTCTCAAATAGTGGGGAACAATAAACTCAGCAAGCTTCTTATTATTTAATCAGTTATTTTCTAATTATGATATTCAAAAAGTGTGTATTTGATAGTTTTTGATGATCTTATGAAACTACTCAACTCAATTGTTAGACATACAACATACAGTCCAAATAATACTTTTTAAACCAACTAGTAAAATAATAAAAAGAAAAAGTCACAAAGAAAGTAGCATATCAAAAATGTTAAATCTCTCTGTAATCAAATGTAAATGGATACGCAGGTTATAGTTTTTTTCTTACGGACTCCCGTGTGCGCCAAGGTGCGGGTGGTTTCAGCCAGCTGTGTTGACGTTTTTTATGTGCGCCAGAGGTCTATGACTTTGAATGAAGATCAATCCAAACCAAGTTTCGGTGTTCACAAATGATAAATAATTAGTTATGATACTGCGATTAAATAAATATGTTTAGCTAAAACAGAAGTAGTTAAATAAAATAACAAAAATTAGGTGATGGGTCTTCAGCCACATTGCCCAACCATTACTTCAAAAACCCCTAGTTTTAGCTCAGTTGTTATTATATATTTATTAATTTATTTATTCATCATCATATTTCACAAACACCATTACAGACAAGCCTAATGCGATGTTTACTTACAAAATGACAAAAAAATTGTACTACTTATTGTAACATACGAATTTTAATGATCTTTCTGTGAACTCACTCAAGCTACAATTAAAAATATCAATATCATTAGCCAGCATATTCAAGATGATGAGCGCGCGAGCGAGCGGAGTAATTTTAATATGTTTGATAAATTAAACATATATGAGCTGGAACTTTTTAAGTTTTTTCATGAATCACCAAACATATTTTAAAAACAACTTTAACTATATCGATTATTGTCATGAAATTGTTATTTTGTTGGACTAGCAAAATTCTAAAAATTGAAACAATAAAAATCGAATTTCTTTCAAATGCAACTTCAAGTTTATAATCCTCGAACAATAAATCGAAAAATTTAATACAAAGCTACAAGTACAACCATTACATTACGGCTCATTTCTGTAGGGTGCTCAACTAGGGACATGTGCGCACGCGCCGCTTCGACAATCACTGTAATAATATCAGTAAAAAATAATAATAAATCCGGGTGAAGAATAAAGAAAAATCACCCCCTGCCTCCCCTTGCCTTTATCTTGCAAACAGACTTCGAATGTTAAAGATAATAGGGGTGGTTTGGACCCCTCGCGTGCTATCGCGCACCTTTCGCTAGCGAGCGGGGGTTTGCTGCGCGGCGTCGCGGTGATGTAGGGCAGAAGCGACGCCTGCGCCGATTAGCGGTTAAATTCAAATTTTGGATTCGCATCCTTTACGTTAGGAATGTTTGTTAAGAAAAAACGGTGTATGCAACATTATGGCTAAGTAAATGACGTTAAAACTAAGAGAGCCATGCTAGTTAAAGTAAAGTATCGGCTTAGGATAGCACTGACATTCCATCCTGTTGTTTGATTGCATTAGTTGGGGATTTTGAAGTGAGTGAGTGGCTGGAGACGCATCACCAAATATCCTTTATTTTATACTATTTTCAACAAATGACAAATTGACAATTATAAAGCTCTTACTAACAGGTATATGCATGTACTCAAAACACTAAATCGTAAAGGCAATTGCAGTAGAGAAAAAGTCGCCCAAGTACAATATCAAATCCGAACTCATTGTCTCAACACAGATCAAAAGCCAATTAACAGTGGCACAGGAGATATGAAAAATGTTGACGGTAGCCGTCGGGCGAATGCAAAAAGGTAGATTGCTTTGTTTCATCCCACCTTTGATTACCAATCGTACTTGGTGGGCAGACGCGGCGGCGGGTTAAGGCTTTCAACGTTTGACTTCACAACGCACGTACTTTTGTCACTTTAGGCTTTTCAAATAAGTAAGTTTTATTGTTTTACTTGTCTTTATAAGATTTAATGTTTATAGTATAGTATAGTATAGTGTGACAATTCACGCTTTAATGGACTGTTCCACGGTTCTTCGATAGATTTTCCAAAAAAAATTACGTTCTCGCATATTCTTACAGGATTAATTGTTATAATTTAAACTATAATTTGTCCTTTTTTAATGTATTTGTGTCGTAAGTATTATGCAGCGTTATTTCTTTCCGAACTAAACCGGTAAAGCACATTACGAGTATTTTCAAATTCCAGAGTAATTTTTTTTAATCTTCCAAGCAACATTGATAATAATGAAAGATAAAGATAAATACATTAACCAGATGTACTCGTAATATAACATTATCTGTTTTATGTTGTGAAATGTGTAACCTATCATCATATGGTCATCATTCGTGTCGTATTGTTTGTTAACTACACTACCGTTAGAATTGAATAATTGAGTTCAACTCACTATAGTTCACTCACAATCGCTATTTACATATTGCAAAAGGTGTTAATAATGAGAGAGAGTCATGTGATTTCACAACGCAATATAGTTTGTTTGATTACATATGAAACAGACACCGCCGTTTTTAAAAGGGAATGCATTCAGACTTTTAAAGTTTGTGCTTTCTTATTAGTGAATTTAAGGTAAATGTAATAAGGGTTTTTATTTTATAAAAATAAATAAGAACTGATTTATTGCTATAATGGAGCAGTTAAATTCCCGAAAATTACATCGAAATAATGCATCAAGTAGTATTCAGGTTATACGATCGAAACCAGGCATCTCTCTGAAAATTTCTAATCGCTGAAAGTGGCGTTAGTAGAAAATAAAATCGATTATAAAATATTAATGACATTCTGTTGCCATTGATATGTCATAACATCGGTGATACGGCAAATGCTCCGAGCTAAAATTAGAGCAACATTCATCTCCGCCTCGATCAGACGCCCCGCGGTCCGTCACCCAGTAATCAAGCGTAAAATTAAAACTTGGCACACGCCAAGCACTAACCAACAAAAAGTAAGGGCGATCACACACCGTACCTTATGGCCCAGCAATTTGTTCAAGACATCTGGCCGCACACCTGCCCTCCACCCCTCTTACACTACCCCTCATCTGACTTACGTTCCGATAGTTTTAGCACAGGGTAATGCCCTTCAATGCGCTCGTTAAAATTCGGAAATGACAGACAGCTTTTTAAAACCAATTGTTCTGGACGCGGTCAAGTGAGACTAGACGGGGAAAATTGATAATCAAACGTCATATCGCCGCTTTCATTACATACACGTAACACAGGACTTTACTCAAAAGTAGCACTCGCATAATTGGTTGCAGCGACAGACTCAGTTCTGTTTTAAACAATAATGGATAGTACTCAATTAGAAGGCCCGAACATTGTTTGTCCACTATTCCGAGCGGCCGTCAATCTCAATAACGGGAATATGTCACGCACGATACAACACAGTAAACACGTAGTACGTTCATTCACTTACGAACGTACCAACACAGCTAAGGAGTTTGCGTATACGATGTAAGACATTCGAAATTGAACTATATTTCAACACAGTACAAGACATTGAATTTGCTTCGGATATAGACATGTCTTGGTGTGCGTAATTCATTCAAGACGCGACGACCTTCTATCGTCAGTTCCGGTGACGTCACACGTCTTACAAGTGGGCGGGAGCGTATCTTTGTTCTTAGTATTGGTCTACATTTTAACGGTGTAGTACACACATTTATGGTAACTGATAATTTGATATAAGGGTGATACTTCAATTATGTATTCTTCAGATACTTTAATAGGGAATGTCTATTCATAAATTACAATAATTGGCCACTTCCGAAATCTTATGCAACAAAAACGTTCGCTTCTTGTTCTCAGCAGGGAGCAAAAGTATGCGGGATGGTAGTGGTAATTTGTGAGAAGTAGCCCAATTTCGGTGCACCATTGTGGTTGACAAGCTGAAGGATTCCTTCTTCAATTGTCACGAAATCGCCCGCATCACTTTTGCAAACACATCGAATCAATTGGGCGATGTAGAGAAAGGCAATTTGGCGACTACGTTTCGGGGATTTAATAAATCATTGCACTGTGTTGTATAAAATCTTGGACGACTTTATCAATTACAACTTTCATGCCAAATGTTTTGTAACGTTACAAATTACTTCCTGCTATAAAAGGTCTTTCATTGTAAGAACTGAACTGCCAATAAACTGCACAAGCGCACTTAGAAACGCACCTTGTGAGTGTTACATTTTATGAATGAAAGATTTAAAACATCTTGTAGCATTGAAAAAAAAACATATTTATTTTACATTTCTGGAAAGGTCACGGATTCACGGGGCAAAATCAATATGGATACGTTTCGTGAAATAAAATAAAATTGAAGAAGATTTTTTGGACATAGCATATATTTTATACACATTTTTATCGTTGTTCAATTCGATTATTGATTCATACTGCATACTTTAACGTATACTTTATCTAGTATAAGAGATAGAGCAGGAGTAACATTATGTGGAACTATAGGCGAATTCTGTGTGTGTGTAAAACATGTTCAAATATCTGCTATTCAATACTATGTTACATTTAATAAAACATTTCTACTGATGCCGGCAGTTTCACTGCGATCTTATAAGATTTTTAGTCTTATATGTTTTTATAAAGTTCAAAAAGACATTCAATAAAGATCGCAATAATAAAACTCGGATATCTCAAGACAGTACAATTATACATATGTTCCAATAAGTAGTACAAATAAAAAACCGTATAAAAAGGTGAAATAGATTGCCTCAATCATTATCTACGCACGAGCCCCCGGGTGGTCGGCACGTGGCAACCCGTATAGCTCGGATGCAACACTACAATCTTATCGATAAGATATACACCTTTGCAGGTCATTGACGTCACTACATCACTATTTTATCGATTACTTTTTTGTATGCCACGTTGATGCTTATCAGAGTATATGTTGTAAATAGAAATTACTTTGGCGAAGTAGAAGTACCTACTGTTTAAAAAACTGTTTTTTTTTATTGGTCTAGTGTTGCATGATCATAGTAGATTCGAATAGTGTAAAAACAACAAACAAAGAGTATTTTTAAGGATTTTCTTTAGATTACTGCTTTTGACGCAGGAGACGTGAGTACAAAGTCTAAGACGGGGCTATACTTTAAACTGTCTCACACATGGTGAGGTTAATATATCAATAGTAATTGGTAAGGGAAAAAGTCTTTAGGAAACTCATATGTCTGACTTGTACTTAGTCACGTGAATGCCTACCTCCTATCACGTGCATTTTCTGTCCTAGCATGACGTGGGTAGAGTGTTGTCGAAGATTAATTAAATTGAAATCAAATGAAAACTTTTAGATAGCCACAGTAATACTGCCAGAGTAAAATGCTTTAAAGTTTATTTTATATCCCCCGCCGTTTAATTATAAATGATTTCGGTGTGTCTAAATACTTTAACACTTTTCATTACTTAATTTGTGCTTTTTTAAAATAAATTTATGTATCCGTGTGGTATGTGGCATAGAAGATCCATTAATAATTCTTAGTAATTGAGTATTATGAAATCTCCAATAATTTATCTTTTTTTACAGAACCAACAAGCCACGGGCACCTTCTCCTTTGAATAAAGAGATCAAAATCATATTAATGGTAAGTTTTTGACCCTTTATTTATGCTCAACTCAACTCCACAAAGTTTCATACTATGAAGCTAATTTACAGATTTAGGTGAACAAAACTAACATGAATAAACACTAAGACTTGAAATATTCTGACGTTTGGAAAGCAAACATCCTTCTGGTACCATTAAACACAAGAGTATTTGTAAACAAATGAAATAATAGAAGGTGATGGATCTCTAGCCACATCGCCCTAAAATCACTTATTAAGCCCCAAAAACTTTATCCGCCTCTTCACCCACGGGAAGAAATAGGTTAGAACTATTCTAAGCTTACACAGCAACAAAATGCACTAACCTTACAGGAAATAGGCATCAAGCTGGCAGTTGCAGTTTGTCTCCCAGACGCCCTGGGGGGACCTCTACGAGCATTTTAGAATTGTCAGTTCATTGGACAGTTGCACACCTGTAGTACTATTCTGTACTGCAATATTACATAGTGAATATGTACTCAATTCATATGACTACTTTATTTCGAAACAAAGTAGCGATTTTGAGTAATGTGTAGGGGAAAGAGTGTGACATAGAATCATCCAGCTACAAAAATAATACTTTGTAAATCTGAATAACGCTGACACCTTATGTCTTTATAAAACATTTCAAACTTCCCATAATATTTAGTTAGGCGATGGTCAGAAGTGAGAAGAATAAAAGAGCATGTATGAGAAGAATAATGAATGTGAGGGAAGCAAAAGAGGTTTGTCAAGATCGTACTAAGTAGCGATCGATAGTCTCTGCCTACCCCAATGGGAATAATGGGCGTGATTATAGTAAGTAAGTAATATTTAGTTATCCTTGCTTGAATAATTTTGTAAGTTATGAGTTTTGTAGAAATGTGTAAAACACAGGTTCCCAACAAAATATAGTTGTTCATAATTACTGACCGAAATATTGTCCTTCCTATTTCGCTTCTTAACAATCATCAAAAGCTTCATGATTTTTTATGTCCTTTTAATTCAAAATCCCTTAATTTAAAACGTCTTTCAATCGAACTGTAAGCTAATTTGAACAGACTACAACTTAATTAAAAAGACAGTTTTAAATAGATTTGCTATAAATTAATATTTATACAGTACAATTCTGACATTCCTTTTATTTACAACCCTTTCATTTACCGTCTTGAAAATTGAACAGCTAACTTTATAGAGTTTCACACATAAATCGAGGCATGATGGAAAGGTAGTTAACCCTGTTATTGGCTACTCGTTTCCAGATAAGACTTGACGTGTCGGTTATGGGTTTCCGATCATGCAAGATACCAAACCTTCGTCGATGTATTTTTGGATGCATACTATTGTGTTTCCGATATCACCTCATTCGAAGCAAAATCTTTTAGTCTACTCCTTTTTGAAAACACAATGCAATAGAATTTATACACAAAGGTAAGCTAGATCTGCAATATCCTACTAATCTCTTAATTTCCAATTAAACCGTGTAATCAATATAAGTAGTCTGAGCTCGTGCAGATGCAATTCTGTTAAAAAAGTAAGGGGTTACTAGGGGGTGTTAGGGGGTTGCAAAGCCTGCTGGGCTTCGGAAAATTCACCCTGCGACTGAAAACGCATAATAGGTGAACTTGTCGGCTGACCCCTGGCAACCCAATATCCCCCCTTAAGATAAAATTTTCAAACAAACGCACGCTCTAAGGTGTTTCCACATCGTGCCAGACGCTTGGTCATGAAATGTTTAATTTTTATTTATATTCTCAAATGTTACTCAATTTGTATTTAATATATTCTTTAGTTGATTAATATCTAGTATAAGCCTTGCTTTTTTATCAGCTTTTCAGTCACTGCCAGTAGTTATTAATACGGTCATTTAGGCTAAATTCATTCATCTGTATTGTGCTGCTGACATAAAACCTGAATAAAATAATTCGGCTATAATTTCACCAAAAAAAACTCTATCTATACATATTTGTTAAAAATCTAAAATTCGAAGTTGATACCGCTCATAAAATGCTATAGCTCACAATCCGAAGTGTCGCATAATAAAGCGATTTCCACGTCAGTGCAGCGGCGGCGGCGGCGGCGGCGGCCGTCACCAGCCGATGTGCAATCTTACCGAACTCAGACGAGAGGTTATAAATCTAGATGCACAACGACTGCCCACTGCCCCCCTACTATCAGCTCAACACACATCCAAAAGTGTTGCCTATAAATTTTATACACCCGCACCGATACACGAAAGCACTCTGATGTGTGCGAAAATTCTACTCGCCAGCTCTGCATTGTGTGTTCCCTGCAACGCAACGACAGGATTATACGCTTAATAAATTGATAGTGCACGACCATTTTAATTTGAGGTTAGTTATCCGAGCTAAATTAAGTTTTCCTACTTTACATGCGGTCCAGCTAATCTGACCGACGCACTCTGCTGATTACGTAAAAGGCTTATTTTCAGCTTAGATGTTTTTACAGATGCTTTCCCAAGTAACTTGGTAGGATTGTGTAACGTTCCATTTCATTCGGCCGCATCAAAGTGCCCGAGGAAGAGTGAAGCGGGCCGTGTGCGTGGCCAACCAGGTGTACTCACCAGACTCGACAGCCACTTACGTCGTAATGTAAACTAAAAATATCTAGACTCGGACCGGCCTGCTCAAACTTTGCCGCCTAGTAATTGAGTTATATTAACTGACGTTTCTGACAGCAGGGGTGATCACGTTACGCGTATGAAGGACGTTATCGAAACGCTACGCACTAGGTACGTGCTACTAGAAGAACTGCACAAAACTGCATCTCCACCACCCCCGGAGGAGGACGGGTGCGCCGCCGAACGAATACATTCGAATAGCCCATTTGCAATACTGCATTGTGTGAGTGAATATACGGACGGGGCAAACTCCTCGCTTGTATGTACACTCACAGTCAAAGTTTGCTTAGCCCATGTGCGTACTTTTACGTACGTGCCCGGCGCCGTACATGCACCGACATCGTATTGGTTTTCAGTGCCGCTGTTAGGTTTTAACAAATTTTGAATTCACAAAATCATCATCGTTTGCAATTATATTGTTTGTTTGTTACAACAACGGACGTTTAAATCGTGTTATTGCGTTGTAACTGAAATGTTCTTTTATATTTGATACTTTTTGAATAAGCTGCTTGAATTACAAGATTTGAATTTTCGAAATTCTTTTATCAAGTTAATATAATAATAATACTTAATGATGACGGAAGAAACTATAATGATTAATGACAAATATTGCTACCAAATGAAGCAATTAAGGGTCCCGCACGCGCCACTAAACATCAGCACCGGATGACAGACGCTCTAATAGATACCTAAGAAATATCAATTTCCAGAAAACCGTTCAAGCATCACTCCACATTAGAATTACAACCTTAGAACGTGACAACCCGGAAGTGCGCAACAAAAACCAAACCCAATCAACCCAAGACTTCCAAATTCAAAATCAACAATTCACAGTTCCTTTTCCAGAATGACTTTGTATGTTTCCACATAACAATGGAGAGGTTCCCTCAAGACGGCATTGTTTAATTAGAAATGGCTACAAGTTGGGACGCAGATCGCTTTTTGAGAATCGCCAAGTCATTGCACATGTCAATCACCGGACCGAGCATATGTTTCGGCGAATTGTTGCTTTAATTAATCTTACAATAAACAAGTAACTTAAGATTTTAGATTTGTAAAGACGTAATCCTATATTGAAGTGGGAATTTCTGTCGTAGTATAGAGAAAGAGCGGGGTCACATTAGAATGAACAGCTGTGCGCCCAGAGCCGGTACGTCACGGCGACAGCTTGCTTAGCCGTTGCACTTAATTACTGCTCTAAAACTGAAGGTAAAGTTCGTTAGGGTAGAGAAAGAATATGCGATACTTTACATATACTGGTCACGACAGCAGTTGTTCAATGAAACAAATGTTAAGGGTATCATTTGCCTAGAGGCGTGTGAACATTTAATAGTTTTTGAAAGACTCATATTTCTAGGACAATAAATATGCTTCGGTAGCTTGTCATAGGTTTTTTTTCTTGTCTCTTAATTTAAAGTAACGATTTTGAATTAAATCTTCTGCAAATAGTACCTCTGTACCTTGGTAGTTTTATTTTTGGCACACGTCTTTAACACGGAGTTAAAAATTATTACACCGGGAAATTGAGTTTTAGATTTTCAAGAAAACATAATTATAAACGTGAATTTGTAGAAAAATAATTCTATGATTCCTTTGATTAAAATTAGCTTATCACTATTTTAGCATAAATTATTGAATATACTTTTGTAGCGCAAATAGGCATAGAGTATTAAATAAATAATTTTGAATTTCTAAACATTTCCAAAGTCCGAAGCATGGGAACATTAAGGGTTAATTAAACAATGCAACATTAAAACAAAGTGTCTCCTTATCTTTTGTTTGTTCATGTTCTTGAGAATGAGCTGCGTGAGAACTGGCTGCCACGAACGAACAAAAGTTGGGGAACAAAGCGACGGGGCCCAAGTAACCGCAAGACAGGGTGCTGCACGGAAATCGGTGGTTTAAGATTTGTCCGTCTACATTTGTCTTCGTCATTGGTTTTTAGACTGGTGTATTTGCTAAAGATTTAACCGTAATTATTCAATGGGTTTGTTATACAATGTTTAATGCGGCTGGAAAAACAAGGGCGTTTGCAAGTTTACTCATTCATCGATAATTTCAAGATCAAGAAAACCATGAAACAGAATTATGTTTAATTTCCTCTGGGGTTTATTTTATCGTGTTCCTATTGTTAAATAAATACAAGCAAAAGTTTCGCTAAGCACAACAAAACACAATATAAAACAACGTTACCACAAAAACACAACACATTTCGTCCCCAAAAAATGGTCTAAGACCGACTTCCGAGGCTAAACAATCGTTTCCTAGTCAATGGTTCTCATAATCAAAAAAAGATTTGTCACTTTAACCCGGAGTCCCGGTGCTCCTGACCCCGCTGAGGATCTAATTCCCGGAAGGAGAGCTTCCCAGAGTGCGCTCGGCCGTCAAACGATTATCACCCTTAAGTATATCGCTTACCAATTACTGACCCTTAAGAGGGTGCGTTCGGTTTCGTACTTTTATTCTTCTGATTTTTTTCTTACCGTCTTTAATTACATTTGTAATTTATATATATTCTTGTATTTACCTTGAAGTTTACGTGTAAGTAGAATTAAGTTTTGGCTTAAGATAAAAAGCAGTTATGAAATAGGTATTGTTAAAAGTAAGTTTCGTCGTGACACAAAATATATCACAAAATCAAACAGTACTCATGATCGACATCTTACTCATATTATCTGTTATAATATGGAACGATGAAAGAATCTATAGAGCCCTAAAAGCGCAATAGCATAGTTGAATCCGAACGCACCCTGCGCAAACGCAGTGTTTGCGGCCGGCAGCGGAAGGAAGTGTAAGACGAGCGCGTGAGAAGCTCGCCTTAGCCGTGAGAACCTAACAGGTGCTACTGTGGAACATACGCCACCGAGGAGGAATAATTTATTTGTATTTTATTTCATGGTATATGCAATTGGGTTTTAATGATTATTTAAAATGTTGGTTTTTACTAGCGGATAGAAATGGGCTGAGCAAAGATGTTTGAAAGTCCAATTAAATTTATTCTTTTTGATCTTTATGAAACATTAAGAAGGAAGTGACTATACCTATTAAACAATTTAACGTTAGCAAGTTAAGGGCAAATTTTTGATAGTGTCAGCGTTATAGCATTTGCTTTTTGTAGATTCAAAGGTATTGCAATATCTTAACATTTACCCTGTTAAGGTAGAAGATAACTTAAACACATGAAACTTAACCCCGATAGCATTAGATCAGGCTAGTCTCTAAAAAAATCGGAACGTCAACACCCCAAAACATGGCGACAAACCAATTATATGATGCACCAAAGGGTCTATCACCTCTGGTGCCAGTCTCGAGAACAAAGAGACTGAACAATAATTGACTGAAATCGCGACTCGACAAGTGACACTAAGTTGAGTCACAGATGTGTCACGATATTTTATGAGGATGAAAAGATCACTCGTTACCAATCGCTGCTTGCCGAAGATCTGGAGGCAATGACCTTTAACTGTGCCTTAAGTATAGGCGATGAGAGGTTTTTGGGTGTTTTATTTATACCGTTTAATTAACTAATATGTAAAAATAGGGTAAATAATCCTACATAATAATAAATATTTGTAAACTTAATTATTAATCAACACAATCGTGGTGTTCGTTACGCTGCTGCATAGACTCTAATGTAGTATATATTTTTTTACCAAATAGTTTTCTTTTGTGCCGACAAATTTGGTTCGAAATAGAGTATCAACGAAACCGACAATAGAAGCCAAGGAAATACCATTTTAGTTAATGCTGGTTTGCACTGCAAAATTTAATTGTTATTTCAAGATCAGTTTACTCCTCCATCGAGAACGGCTTAAAAGTACATTACATTAACTTCGAGAAACCCATAGACACTAAAAAAAAAAAACTTTTAAAGACCTTATACCTCACAATCTCAACTCATAACTTGCGCAGGCGCACATCAATAAAGTAGCCATAGCCACCAATGAGACCGAGCCCGACCGGAAGGAATCAGGGCTCCACGTCACAATCCCGGCATCCGGTCCGCCTCCCGCTTCCGGCGCTCACACCGTGACTCCCGGCGCGCGCCCCGGAACGACACGCGCTACTCCATTATCTAATTAGATGGGTAATTCACGTTTTGTTAGTGATGAGATTTGTTACTTTAAAGCGGTATATTTAAAATGTTAGGGCTGATTATTAATTAGTATTAGTATTGTTGAGAGTATGTAGACAACCAAATGTATTCTTGCTTTACATTCAGTTAGAGTATATTTACTGAATATAGCTACAGAAAGAGCTCAATGCAACTCCATTGGCCCAAAGCCTTGATGAACGATGCAATATGCGCTCTATGTCTAAACCCACCGAAAATATTATGTAAGAAATATACTACACGTCTGTCTATATATTTATTTATTGTAATCTTCAAATACTATTAGGTGTTGTCCAATGCGGCATTTAATAAAATTGAGTTACCCAAAATCACAATGAAATAAGTTTCCTTTTAATGAATAAACTTCGAAACTAATTACTCATCATATCATAGATTACTAGACAAACTTGTTATAGAGCACTTACCCAATCTTTCTGTTTCCACAATGAGTTATTGAAGCAACGTAAAGTGCAATTCCGAAACAAAGACTGTTGGTCACGCCACGGTGCACCCGCTTATAAATGCAAGCTTTAAGTTATTCCTGAAAACTCCCGCAAAGATGCCTTTCAAAGGTTAACGTGGGAGAGGGATGCGTATTTTTATAATGGATATTTTAGACTGCACAGATTTACTTATAGACTATTTTATTATTACTATTTAGAAAAGCATTAAACCATTCCATTCTGCGGGTGTCGTAAGAGACGATTAGGGCTTATTGAGCCTTTTTAAGTACTTTTTGAGTGAAGAGTTAGAGATAGGTAAATGATACTCTGAGATGAAGATAAGTTAATGCTTCCGCATGAGTAACACATTAGAGGCACACGTCAATTTGCTAAAAGATTAAGCTCATCAAAGTGTCTTAAAGTTGTGAAAAGTATTCCTGAAACAATTCACCCTTTCTCAAAGTTTCGTCGGCAGCATCTACAAAAATTCCAGCGTCGAGTGCCAAGTCTCATGAGAAGGCACATAATTGTTTTTCTTACATAATTATAATTGGCGAGAAGTTGTGTGATAATTAATTATTCATTAGCGGCTCACTCCCCATTAGTTGGCTGAGCTTGAGAAGCGCTGGTTCCATATTAAACGCGCACTACTCATAAGCTCATATTTTTACGATTAATTGAAGTATTTTTCAGGTTTCTGGCTAAGATTTTAAATCAGCACTCACTTATTAGAGGTTTGGAGTAATATATCCTGAGCCCTTTTTGGAAGTTCTTATAAGGAACAAGATGATTGATATTATGTTTACACGTCGTTACTGCTGTGTAGTGTCGGTTTAGAATAGCACTACCCCATTTCTTCCGGTGGGTGTACGTAAGAGGCGACTATCGGTATTGGAGCTTATGAGGGATTTTTGGTCGATGCGGTTGGAGACCCATTTCACCATCGTTTCCCCACGCAACTTCAAAAAGTGGCTCAGGATTTTTTTAATTTCTTAGCTCTGGCTACCCCTTCTAGGAATTTGTAGCCATGAGTATATGTATGTATGTTGTCGTAATTAAAGTCAAATATGCTACAAAAAAAAACTTTATTCTCAACTATTAAAAGACTTTATTTTTCTTTGATAACACAACGGTCACAGAGTGATGCTCATAATATAAATCCGCTTAAGTTAACAAAAACAAGTCGAAATATATACAAAAGTACAATACTTAAGTACTTACAAAATAGAAAAGCAAAGAAAATTTTCAAAAGTCTCCTGACATTCGGATCGTCCACGCGACTCTTTTGAAAAACTTTTTAGTTTGGAAACCACATCATTAGGCGCGTCTTTAAAACATTTTCCGCGGTGTCTTTCGTTTTCTAGTCATTTAAATGAGGGGTTGATGGAGCGGGGGTGGTGCACTTCAACCCTTCCTGTTTCAAAGGAATATTGAAAAAGTTGAGTAAAAATGTATGTGCTCAGAGGCTTAAATTTGAAACAAATAAGGTTGCCGAAATTATCGACGTTTATTAATAGGCATCTTTTATATCTCTAGAAAGTATGGATAGTTTATTGAGTTCATGTTTACTTGTATAATCCCTAATAGGTAATTACAGTAATAAAATAGGCAATAAAAACTTTTAGAAATTCACAGAGGCATAGATAGATAGTTCTTATTATAAAGAACGTGAAAAATTATTTTCTTTATCATCAACTGATTCTTACCACAAGAAACAAAGTAGCACCCTGCCTACATTTCATATGAGTATAAGCCTACTTAGAAACTCTCGCCTTCGTATCATGATAATTTGGAACGCATAGAAATTTTAGCTTGGTACATTTAACTGTGGAACAAATTGTTCTATTGCGTTTACATATATTTTATGTTGTAACAATTAAGAGATTCTATTTCACTCTACAGTTTGAGTTTAGATAAAATTCATGCAAAACAAAAGTTACACAATGCTTGAGATAAGCAGAAACTATTGATCAACACTCTAAATATTTTTTATTTTATTTATTTATTTAAATAAGGCACACCGGCAGTTAACACAACAGACATAATAGTTGTTAATTTTACATTAATAAACATTTAGTTGTGAAAACCCTTAAAGGCGTACACGACATTGTTTAATTATATTACCTTAACGACAACACTGACTAAACATATAATTATACTGTAACAATATATAAATCATGAAAAAAGTTTATAACAAAGTTAAAACTAGCGAAACAAAAAAGAATTAACAAAATTAACATGGCAATTACTAGTATTTCTGACAAATCGCAACAACAAACAAACTTATCTCGTTTCCCTAAAATTCCCTGAGATAAAGCCCATTTTCAACAAGTACCACATTGAAAAGGGTACAGTGCAAAAGAAAACCCGTACGTAGTAAACAAAAGCGCCAAGAGACAGACGCGTGAAAAAGGCAGACAATGTCAAGTATCAAGTTCACGTGGACCTCCTTTCGTACAGGCGAGCAGACTAGTAGTTTTGGTTAGTTTTAAATGGCATTGTAGTTACATTATTGAATATAACAAAAATCACTGGTAATGTCGCCCGTCGAAAGCAGCTGATCTATATGAGCCTTTTTCTGTTTAACCGAGGAAAATGAAAAAACTGTGAAAATATATTATAATTTGATACAAGTAAATAACTTAACTCCCAACTAAAGAACAGATAAATAACTATTTCTTTAGCTCTGGATACCTCTTGTAGGGATTTACAGCCGTGAGTATTTGTATGTACAACTAATGAATTACTTAACTAGGTTTTAGCGAAAATTAGCAATGCACTTTCGTGTAGGATTTAAAAATGTAGAAACATTTTACTACCAAGTTTTGTGAGCACCAGTACTTAATTCTTGCCAGTGACTCCTTGATATTAAGATTTCACCATTGCGACCGCAACTCAACAAAATGGACGGTAGAAGTAACACGACACTCCAATGTACTTACTTACTAGACCGATAAAACATAATACCGTAAAGGCACTTGACTTTGTAAACTGTTTCTTTTTGGAAATTAGGTAGAAATTCAATATTTTTCTCATTTTCATTAAAATACATACATATAATCACGCTGTTGGTTCCCATTGGGGTAGAGATTCGATTGTCACTTTGTATGAACTAAACAAACCTCATAAACTTAATATATATTCATAAATTTTTTCATATATATTATTTTATCCTTTGCAATGCATATTATATTTTTTGTTCTTTACCTATTTGATCTAAATTTACTTTGTATGAGCCCAAATCATTTTAACAAACCGATTTCCGTGTAACGTGATGCCTACCGCATTCTATCAGTCTTAAGATTAATTAAAAGATTCCCTCAAGTGTTTGCAATTCCCCTGTTACCTCTAAACATACACGA
Organism: Bedellia somnulentella; assembly: GCA_963576735.1. Lineage (NCBI taxonomy): Eukaryota > Metazoa > Arthropoda > Insecta > Lepidoptera > Bedelliidae > Bedellia > Bedellia somnulentella. Next base: position 3,105,625 of record OY755185.1, on the reverse strand, counting down.
GTGTATAGGAACAACAACTGGAAATACCGCCGTACGAAATTATAATCTTCCTCAACAATCAGACTTCAACTTGAATACTTAGATTAGACTGAATGCAATTTGTACGAAGAGTTAAGTAGGGAACTTCAAAATAGACTGATATATTATCTAACTATTTTGAGTTACTTCATACGCCTCTATTAAAAGCCTTGTTGTGAATACACATACAAACTGTAAACATTAAGTGAATATTGCAAACATTAGTCTATCTAAATTAAAACGCTCTATACATACAATATATATACTCACGACTAAAAATCCCTAAAAGGCTAGAGCTTCAGAATCAGAAAATTCTTTAGACACTTTGGAAGCTGAGTAGGGAAAAGATTGTAAAATACTATTTTTTATCAGTCTTAAAAAATACTTAAAAAGCCTCGATATCCTTAGTCACCTCTTATGATCAACCATGGGAAGAAATGGGGCAGTGCTATTCCAAGGCAACACTACAAAACAGCGCAAATCCATAATACTAAAAATTATAACCGTTGGACTAAGAATATGACAAATTGCAACTCTAACGGTATTTTTTACTGATTCGTCTAACTAAAGGTTATGGAAAACTATGAAAGTACGATCTCTGAAGTATAAGTAGAAGACGTGTTGTTGTAGCTTCCTTAGATGTTTTCCGTCGCGTCAAAATGGAAGGAGCAGACAGGGGGAAGAAAATAAAAAATATTCACTGCACTTGCATACGCATAACTAGCGTGTTGCGGTTAAAGTGTGATTTCCGGTTGCTAAGTAGGGTGCAGTATTTACAGACTGCATCGGTATTCGTTTTATACCGGTTTGATTAAGTCGTTAATTATACATGATATTTGTTTCAGGTAAAGACATAAAAATATATCTGTATATCTGTGTATGTAAAGCATGCAGGGATGGGGACAGGGCAGGGAAAAATGACACAACACAACTCAAGTACGAGTATATAAATTATTATGTTTTGAATTTTATTTACAGCCAATATAATACTATCTGAAAAACAACTTTGAGTTAAACATAACTAAGTCACATACAAGTAGTCGGAATTTAAGTACCTCACTTACTTTTTTGGCTAAGTTCACCGCCAACTCATTATATTATTTATCGGAACTATATCACAACAACTACCAGTTAATTACTGAAACCGCTTCAGTCCCTTTAATCGTATTGTGAAAAAGACGCTGTAGTGTAATACTGATATAATATTGTTGTGTAATATTATACGTAATATTGTACGAAAGTGATTTAACACTACTACAAATAATATGCCCAGCTCCTCAACTAGTGATTTTCAAAAACAACTAGGTGCATCTGTTCGTAGTTTAACCGTAACGTCTCAAGATCACCACGAAAGTTCCCCTATGATTTGCACTATACAAACTTGTGCCTGATAAGGGGTCCCGAGTCCCCCCTGGGGGGTAAGACAAACCCCACAGGTTTTAACTGAGACCTGTATACCTAGCCTTTTGTGTATGTGAATGATAACTCTTGATGAGGTTTTTGGGGTTACAATTGATAAACACATGTTTTTGAAAAATGACATACACCAGGGAGCTCAGTGGTTATTGAGTATTTAGAAGGTATAAGTGTAAGTAATATAGATGAGAATTTGGTTCGGGTCACTTTTAGAACAAGGGTGTGTAAGTAATTTAATTTCTCAGCGATGAGAGATAATTAAGTTTAAACTAAGTGGTATCATTCTAAACACTTATTCTTACGCAGTGAATTTCTATTGTTGCTTGATTAGGTTTAAGAGAAATTACAATAATAATACTAACAATAGGTTTTAGTAATTTTCATTGCCTAGTAACAAATTATGGATGTTGTAACGTCTGAAATGAATAAATATTATTATAATTATAGCCTTGCGCTGAGGTATGTATGTTGCAAATAGAACCTGAACAGAGAAGAATCGCGTATTATAAAATACTTTATTAGTAACGCTATAATATTTTTAGTAGCCGTGTAGTGTCAGCTTAGAATAGCACTACCCCGTTTCTACCGATGGGTGTACGTAAGAGGCGACTAACGGTATTGGGGCTTATAAGGGATTTTTGGGCGATGCGGTTGGAGACCCATCACCAACAACCTTTACTTTACCATCTTTCCCCCACTCAATTTTCTAAAAGTGGTTGAGGTATTTCTAATTCCTTAGCTCTGGCTACCCCTTCTGAAATTTATAGCCGTGAGTATATGTATGTATGTGTAATCTTTTGGAACTGAAAACGTGACTTTTAACCTACCATTCTGCAATATTCATAAAGCATACGATAAAAAAGTCCTCGGTTTCAAAGAAACATTTCATTTGTCAGGAGATTTTATTTTTTCCGGCTGCGGAATTCCTACGAACGCCGCAATCGCTATTCACGCGGCTGACCTGGCCTTAAGAATAGCTGAGACAGCGCAAAGCCTCTTTGAATTGAGGAGGCGTCTGAGTTCCTACTCACTTGGAAATTTCAGTTCATTAACGTCTTCTGACTTTTCTTTATTCTTGTTCTTGCCCTTCACTTACTTGGTAGTGTATTTTTTTGTGTAACAGTTGCTGTGATTATATTGTGATCTGTATTTCAAATACATACATCATGGCTAACATTTGCGGGCCCAATGGTGGCAATATTCACAGTCACAGTTCTGTAAACACGTGAAATGGTGAGATAGTGTTATTGTAAGCTGACATGCCAAAGCACAAATATTCTATACAAATAAAATTTCTCAGAGCAAAACTAAAAGGTTTTCTGAAAAGCCGTTCCATCCCAATATCGACGCTAATAAATTTCCGATAACTTAAACAGAAAGTAATCAACGCCGCCATCGATATAGCAATATAGGGAGTTCATTAAAAGAAAAATATTTCAGCGCAAATACTTCATAATTTGTAACAGAGAAAGTCACTCCAACTATTAGTGAGTAGAGCGGAAAAAACCACAGCCAAGTGTGTCGATTTCGTCGTGAAGTAGTCTAGAAAAAATAAATTCTCGAGTCGCTAGGCGGGGTGGCGGCCCACCCCGGCGAACCTCCTTAACTGCAGAGGACAAAAAGAATGAATGGATCCGCCCCTTAACGAATACACCGAGCGGCATAATTCATACTTAGACAAGTGTAAGGAGTTGCCAACATTATTCTTCAGGTTTATTTAGTTTGTACACAAGTACTTCATTTCGATGTAACTTTAAAAATAATTATATTTTTAGGCTGATTCTAATAATAGAAGTATCACATCCCTCTCTGGTGATATAGATGATTAAATCGAAGATATGTTTTCTGCTTCAATACATACGAATCTTTCTTCTTTGTCCTTAACACTTCATAACATGTTCTATATTTACTTGCTATAAAGTCGTTAATGTGACTTTATAGCAAGTAAATATAGAACATGTTATGAAGTGTTAATGCTCATTATGTCTTATAATGCCCCGAAAGACTCTTCAACACACTCTATTCGCAATCATTTATTTAACTTAATCATCGTGATAATTTCTATATTTTTCCAACGACAAATTTCTACGTAAATTAACATCATCATTTCAAAACCACAACAGCTTCACGCATTAATGTAAACAAACTTACAATTTAGTGCATATTTGCATCTTCATCTCATTTTAATTGTACAGTCGTCATAAAGACGTAGCCATCGCGGAAGTTAAGATGCATCGTTGACAACGTATAATTTTTCCACTCTCTTTCAATTCACCCCCCATCCCTCACCCCTTTCTCAACCCTTCGTCTGTCAATCTTTAACTATGGGCACAAGGCGGGATCCGCATTACAGGGTTGAGTAGTGGGCCTTCGTTTTTTTACTAGCAATGCGTTTCTATTGAGGCTTCTGGTAGACTGCAAATTCTTTTTCATTATTTAAAGTATTTAAACCGCAGTTTCTGCGTTCATTATCTTTGTCTGATTTTTGTAGTGGTAAAGAACAGTAAGTTTTAACGATTTTGGGTTCTTTTGCTGTAATTGTCATTAATATTTTTTGTGGTTTAAGAGTATTCTTACCTCTGATTATCATCAACGGTACGTAATTTATAAATCAATGCCTTTGATCTAACCACTTTTAGTAGCCCATAGAGAAGACATCATCGGAGCAATTACTTATTACTCCATATTTAAAACCTGAGATTATAAGTAAAAAAATCCTGCAAGGGCTTAACATGACTTTCCTCATAATAATTTGCTTTTGCTTGCTTTAACACGAATGCAAATCCAACCACATCGTCAAAACAGTCTTGTTTATTCATTAAGGATGTTTCCTCTTTATCAATTAATTTGCGCTCAATTCTACACTTCACTTGACACAGTCTAAAAACATTACGAGCGGCCAATCCTTCATACGCGCGAACAAAAATATTTAGTATGTGTCGTTTTTGTACTGTGGCTATTGATAGCGCTAATTAGTTAGCGCTTTTAAGCAGGAAGTGGATATGAGGAGATGGATTTAACCTTTGGCACATCCTCGGTGCTCGTCTTCGCTATTTTGACGCTCTCGTAATCGGGACAAAGTGATAGCGACGAGTCAACTAATAAGCGGTTCCGGTGTTGGTGTAGTATTTGTTTTGACCTCATTTGTCTATATTGTTTGTCATATGGACTACTAAAACTAAGTGTTCTAATTATTATGTTTTTGTCATATATTTTTTTTACAATTAACTTGAGAAGGTGAAGGAAAAAATCGGTGAGGAGAGAAATGGAGCGTAGTTATGTTTTTGACAGCGTATCCGTAAAACTTTGGTACCTAGATCACCAGGTGACACAAAAAACTAGTCGTTCAAAAGAATAACTATGGCAGCGACCCCTTAGGAAATAGAGGATAAAACTATATGAATAATCTGAGCTCAGTACAATAACAATATTCCTATTTTGGAGACAATGCCATCAATCAGGTTGAATAGCATCATAAAAGATACACATCTGCATCATCTTAAAGAACACGCTCCCTTAATCCTCTCTGACCCTTATAAGTGAGATACCCTATTAGGGATAAGGTTAGAACATTGTTGTTAGTTGAGAAACAAAGCTAAAGATTTTCGTCTTAACGCGAATAGTTGAGGTGATCGGTGTTTATGAGAGCATTTGCATAAACTTTACTACGCATTTTAGATTAGGGGTCCTTAATGTGACTGCGTTCCGAAGGTGTTCATGGTAACGTAAGTTACTTGTGTGTTTTTGATTATTAGAACATTCTAAAAGATTTTAACTATAAATATACTTGTAGAATATTAATATGAAATATTAAAACTTTCCCAATAGTGAGTTACAATTAGAAAAATTAAAACGTCGTATCCTTTTACCACCTCGAGAAAAGTTGTTTTTTGACTACTGAACCAAATTATGATTTAAAATAATTACCAATTAGAAAGTACAACAAAATTCCAAATTAACTTGATCAACTTAATGTTTTTGTAATATCTCAAGATATATATACCGAATATGGACACACATTGGTTGACGAATGGATGGATAGTTAAAATGGCTACCATATACTCAAATATTTGGACTATCGCATTACCTGATAAAACACTCAAAGCCTAAATGAGATGAAAAATACCAACCACAAAACGTCTAAGTACATCTTGTAATTTTCGCTGAAATGCTAAAAATACACAGTGAGATTTAATACGTGGGATTATTTTCAGTAAGATACACCAATTGTACGTCATTTGTACTAATTAAGCTTATGAGCTTTGTTTAGAACATGACTCATTTTAGTTTTCGTTTATCATCAACTTGACATAGCGCCATCTCATATTACATGAAAAAAAATTATGAAAAAATGAAAATATTTATTTTTACACCAGCAATAACCAAAATAACAACAGTTTACATTACAAAAGTACCTTTAGGTGATATTTGGTAATTAGGTGACGAAATTTTACAATTGGAGAGGTCGTTGTCCCCTACACTAGGCATAGCCTGTATCGTGGGAGACATGGTAGGCATGTTATATTAAAGCGTAAACATTAAAAACTTGGATAAACTGCTAAATAATATAGCAAAAGTTATTTTTCCTTATATACGCACGAATCATAATACATGATTATTTTTAAACACGTCTTAACAAAATTTTTAAATATATAAACATACGTTCCTTTGTTCAACAAAACTATAGTTTTAAAATTCCACCGTATAAGCCTTAATAAACATTCCGAAGCCAGGCCAAAGCATCCAATACAGACTTCAAAGCTCCAGCCACGAACTTTTGCTAAAAACATCTCGCAAAGAGGACCTTACTGCAACACAATAAGGTCTATATTAAAACCGGAGCAGAATGTTATTGCTTGATATTAAGTTAGAAACAAGAGACATTAAAACTGCATATGAACTTAAGCAGTTACACATGCGTTACTGGGATTTGTAAGCTTACTTTGGCCTCTGGCCAGGCATCTTTTTGGCCTCAAGATGTCGTTGTGCCAACTTCCGTAATACGCTCGAGTCGTTTACCATCTGAAGCGTGCTTTTATCGACTTGGTCTTTGCGCTATTCTCGACTGAATGAAGCGAACTTAGTATTCATGGTAGTATTGTTTTATAAAAGTTTCATGTTTATAGATACAACTACTGGCGATTCGCTAGTTCAGATATACTCGTATTTTCAACTGGCGAAAAATTTAGGATGTAATACTAAGCGTATATTTTTGAATGTAGAACTTTTTTACCCATGGTTCCAATTTTCCCAATCCCTTTCTAAAACCTCCTGAATACATTGTTTTAATTAGTTATGAAGGTCATACAAAAATTTTGATTATATTTCTTTAATAGAATGTCGCCGATGGCATTTATAACAAAAAAACTGTTGAAGCTGTATGAGTTAAATGCTTAATGATCCATAATCTAAAAAACCTTATGAAAACCCTAGAATAAGTACATCAAGCCAATCAAGACACAGTCTATAAACCATGTTTTTGGTAAATTTATTTCGTAGGCATCACATGTCATTACAATCTATGAAAATGAATCAACAAGTCAATTGTTACAACTAGAAACTTCCTAGAGTTGCAGACATCCTGTCGCCAGTCAAAACAGCCATGCTTTTTATAAAGTTCTGTTATGTGGAGGTTTTCATTTCATTTTATATTTAGAGACACGTTTATTAAAATCTACAACAATGTAAAAAAACATTTTTCTGTATGTTTTTTTGTGTATGGCGGGACTTAAAAGTAATCCTAAAATTTAGAAAAAAAAGAAGAAAGAAAGAATTTATTTGGCAAAAACAAAATAAAAATAACAAACAAAAAGTATACAAATATCATATTGCCAAATTGGTTCTGGCTCAGCATATGTGCCTTACATTGTATTTACATAAATCCTGTATGAAATACAACATTATAGTCATCTTACACCGTAATCTTTAGTTGTGTTTAGTTAATTCAAATCTTTCCCCAAATGTTTTAAATAAACATCTACTACAAAGAAAGTGGAATTTAAAGGAGACTTTCCCATTCATACCATAAAAAACAAACCAAATATCTTCAGCCAAAAAACTAAACAAAACTCAAAGAATAGTCCAACATTCTTCTTCTAATGATCATCATCTTCAGCAAAAAAAATACACAAAGAATAGTCAAACTATCTTCATCTCATGATGCGTGAACCCTAACCCAGGGAGTGCTGAGATTGGCCGGGTTCCGTCGCTAACCGATGCGCGTACAAGATTGTTTCCTCTTTATGGATCAATTGAGCAGACGGTTCCGCTCCTTGCGGAACCCGGTTAATAGATAAATTGCAGTCCAAGTGCGCAGTACCCCACCTTGCTTGGCTCTTGTCGATTACCAACTGCCTCTATTATTTTACCACTTGTTAGCAATAGATGGCATACATTTTAGGTGGTTTTTGACTTGAAATATTTCTAGTCAATTAATATTATATATAGATATCCCGAAGCTGGTTAAACTTTGTTTGCTTTAAACTTACGGTCTTTTAATGTTGCATCTTGAATATTAGAAATAGTGACTAGGCAGACTATTTTACGAAACAGAAGCAATGACAAGTTGCAGCGAACAATATCCTGAAAGTAAATACGCTAAAAGTATATATTTTTTAAACTTAAATTCAAAGAGTACAAACTATAACAAGATAGAGTTAAAATTACATAGATCGCTAGTTGAATAGCATTATTAAATTAAAGACATTGTTACCGGAAGGGCGCAATGAAGGGTTGGAATCTGTCAAAGATTTATTAATGGCCAACTTCCTGCTTGAGATGAGAAAGTAAATTCGGAGAGAAAGTAACTTTAACTATTACTTTTATAATTCATCTGAGAAAATGTATTAATGGTGCCCCCTTTTGAAGACTGCTTCATCACTTATAGTTAATATCAAATGTGTGGGTAAAAATTTAGGGTAGCATCACACCTGCTATTGTGGAGAATATTTCCTCAAAACTGACAAGAAAGTTTATCAATATTGCTTAGTTTTAATATAAGGTAGATAAGGTGATACTATTTATAAAATGAAAATTAATTTCAAGATATTTTACGTTTTAAAATAAAGCATTACGTATGAAAAATATACGATTGAGAGATTTGCCCTAACAATACACGTCCAATTCTAAAAAAGTTCGCCAGAAAAGGGTTATGTTGTTGTTCTTTGGGATACAATTTTAAAAGACTCAAATTAAATTTAAAAATTACCAATATACCTATCCTCCTATTCATGCATAAAAAAATACAGTGCAACAAACTAATACAATAAAATACAATTTTTACTAAAATACATACTTTTAGTAGTAACTGGACACTACAGCTATCAGTCTTGCGAGCGCCAGGCGAACACGCGGGCTGATAATTTACTTAGTATGTTTCACAGCTATCAACACTTGCCCGTTTCCGGGGCGATAAGGCGACTACATTTATATACTTTAAGATGCAAATCATTTTATTTATTAAAATGTAATTAAAACCAACATAAATGCTTGATAAGTGGACCTTTTTTCGGGCTTATGAATTCTTATGATGAGGTTTTTCTTTAATGGTTTAACTGAACTGTCTGTCTTAGCCTGAAATGGCTTGCAGTTAGATTACGAATTACAATGATCCAAAATAATGGAATTTGTATTCGTAAGCAAAAGACTCACCTTAAATAGGAATATATGTTCGAAAACAGAAGGGCGTGAGTTCCAATCCTGGGTCGGGCCTACACCAATTTGTCTTTTCTAAAGTCATATGTGTGGTTAATTTATCATGGTTGTTAACGGTGAGGGAAAACATCGTGAGGAAACCCACATGGCTGAGTTGTACTTAGTCATGTGACAGTGTATTCGTACAAAACGGCGATAGGCCTGCCCCCTATCACGTGAGTACACTGTCTAAGCAAAACGTGGGTACCTTCTCTGGACACTAGATGGCGCTGCCATGTGAGTTCAGAAGCATTGGTACCTCTGCCAACCCCTTCGGGGATAAACGGCGTGAACGTTTATGTTTACGTTTATGTTATGTTGTTATACATTTTTGAGTTTCTATTTTATAACCCTTTCTATTAGCTATATAGAAACTTTTTCAATACTTTCTGCGCAAAACCTTAATAACAGCCGCATTATAACAAGCCAAATGACCTCCAGTGGCACGCTATCTGTTTTCAGTCTTGCATGCATCGCACTGGACAGTGACAAGTCTAATATTGGCCATATGTCACTGCGATAAACATTGCTGATAATTACTTCCTAAGCGGCTGTTTCTGCTCTGTAAGCTCTATCGATGTTTCTAGGAGACTTATGTTTTTGTACTTTTTATGATAATAAAACATATATACGTTATTAATCTAACATACAAATAGATTTCCGATATTGAAATATGTGAATTTACTTTAGAGATTTACCTGACCACCGAAAAATTTGGCTCTTTGATTTATATGTGTCTTATTAGATATGACCAAGACATATTGAAGTTACACTTATTCAACTTCTGCGGATCATGCGATTATGACATGAATATTGAAAATATTTAAATATTACTATGCATTATTAAAGATCAGGCTGTGGATAGAACTGAGGCAGAACTTGATAGTTTTTAAAAAGGAAAAACATTTGACGTTATGTCATAAAAAATGTTATAAAAGAAAGCGTTTAAAATTAGTTTAAAATTTTCTTAAACTGCGCTCACGATTCCACACATCGATATCGATATCGATACCCGCGCCCCCACGCGTCGCTTGCGATGTTATCGATGTTTTTATTCTCGTGCGATATCCGCCGATAAGCCGGAATGTCCTTTTTCATAGAAACCCGGTAATGTCCCAAGAGACACGCTAGCCCTCATCACTTATGCATGTTGATTGCTGACTTTAACCCTTACTGGAAATTATAAAAAATACTCCTTTACATGCACACAGATATGTATTTTGAGTAAACATGTCAGTTGAAGCTTTTACATGTCATTGTTATCTTATTCAAAGATTGGCAAGCTGTGAAGTAAGACTGAGAATAATATATTATTTTTGTTTTTATATTTTTATGTATGATCTTTTCTCTTGGAAAAGTAAGAGCCAGAAAGTTACAATGATAGATAAGACACAGAGAAAGTTTTATTTTAGAATACACAAACATAACAATACGCATGGCTAGTAATCCCAAGAAGGGATGAGCAGAGTTTCAAAATTGGAAATTCTTCAGTGCTTTTTACTCGTAGAAGTTGAGTGGTTAAATAATTGTAGAATAAAGGATGGTTTGTAATGGATCTCTAGCCACATTACTCCTTATTACTTTAAAGCCCCAAAACCCTTACGACAATCAAGAGAAAGATGGGTTAGTGTGATTCCAAGTTGACAATGTACAGCTAAAATATTAAGAAATGCATACGGCTATATATCCCTTGAAGGGGTAGCCAAAGCTAAGGAATTAGAAATTCCTCAACCACTTTTTGAAGTTGCGTGGGGAAAAGATGGTGAAATAAAGGTTGTTGGTGATGGGTCTCCAACAGCATCGCCAAAAAATCTATTAAAGCCCCAATACCGTTAGTCGCTATTTACGTACACCCGCCGGAAGAAATGGGGTAGTGCTATTCTAAGCCGGCACTACACAGCTAATTAAGAAATGATTAGAAAATATCAAATTTTAAACGTTAACATGTAAAAAACATCTACACAACAACGAAGTAGTAGTCTTACGCTGATCTTTTTATGTTACGATAAAGCGATAACAATCTATTGATTTAAGTTCAAGAATTTATAGCATTCGCCTAATAACATCACCTACCCAGATAGATACAAAGCTAGATAACATCTACAAAATTCTAATACACAGGCAGGAAAATTGCTAGCATCACGCGACGACGCTAACCCATTAGAGCTCACGTGCATATCACTTCATCTGCAGCCTTCAAACATTATGTCCTGCGCCATTTTGATTTCGTGGCGTCACTCAATTCTTGCCGCGAAAATTATACCTACTTTAACATGACATGTCAGCTAGGACTTCCATGTCTGCATACCATTATTTCTTTAACACTCTTTTTAATTATTTTTAATGTGTCCAGTATAGACACGAGACTTTATCTTTTTGCATATTTTATTCTCCGACCTCATTCGCTTTCGAAAAACATCGTTTGCGTGTCCAACGCCATATGCGCATTGAGTGACCATAAGTCACAGTAAACGAAGGTGTGTTTCTCCCACAAAGTGTATAGACAAATAATTGTGAATTGTTTAGGGTGAAGGGTGGTGCGTTCCCACGCGTTCCTATACACATGCAGGAAGTAAAATTATTCTGAAAATGACCCTACGCTTGTAAGTTTTTACCATATGCCACGGTCGGAGGATAACTCACCCGTGTTACGAGGTCACATGAAAGGTGCATAATTAAATTGATAGTTATACTGGATATTGCAAATAGCAACAGAATGCATATGTATTCTAGTCTCCCACAAAGAAATATATTTCGAATTATGTAAATATTTTATTCACTAAGCAAACAAAGAGGTCCTACATGTAATTAAGAAAAAACTTTCAGACTGTCGAAAAACTTCAACTTGACGATCTTTTTAATTACATAAAAATATGCAACATAAAGATATTTAAGATAATTTATGCGTAATAATTAATGAGTAATGAGATGTTTTGAGGGTTTCACCGGAAAATACACGTTTCCGTAAAAATTAGACGACGTCGTCGAGTCACGCCGAATTAAACAGGGGTTCCTAGCGATCTTGACATTTAGTGTTGGGGCCCTATTCGATATCTAATGTATGAATTTGAAAAGTGGTACTATATCATTATATCTAAGGGTTGTATATTGCATTTTTTGGTGATCATCAGAAAATAAAGCTTTTTAATTCGATGGAGAAGATTACTAAGTCAATAGATCTTTCAGAGAATCATCCACTGCCAATCGATTCATTTAAAAGTTAGTCTTATTAAGTAGTTAGTCTTAGTGTAGTAGGTGAAATAGAGCAACAAATGAGCAGTGTCGGCTTAGAGTCACTAACCCATTTCTTTCGCATCTCAATGCGAGGCAAATAAGGGTGTTGGGGCTTTTAAAGTATGGTTGGCTGATTGGGTTGGAGATCCATCATCACCATTTATTTAAATTAGGTACCAAATTTTAACTCCGTTTTATCGAGTATCATGCAAACATATACTCACCCATAAGTTCCTATAGAGGAAGGCAGAGACTGCTGATCACCACTTTGTACAATCCAGCAAACCCCTCAAGATTTATTTGATTTTTATTACAACAAACTTTTCATACAAGCCCTTTTTTTTCACTCCGGACGACCCTTTGAACATATTCCCTATTCTAGTATCACTATCGATAACTTTAATTCCCATCCCTATTTTGCCGAGCTGCATCGTGCGATATGGGAACGGGTAGAAATCAACAGGTCTCCTTTCACATACTTGCGGTTGAAGAGCATGCGAACATGCCTACATTAAATGCGGTTAATAAATTATGCAACTATGTTGGTACTTCAAATATGTAGTTTTAAAGGTAATTCAAAGAAATACATTTAAATGAGATCGAACTGAGATTTGACTGTAGCTTCTGGAGTATTTATTAAATGAGAGAACGATAAGGGTTAGGGAAATATAAATGAGAAATCCTACATGGCAAGTTTAAATATAAAAATATTTGATAGTAATCCGAACAAGCGGCGATATCCTACATCATTAAAAGGTAACACTGTCCAGAGGAAACACGTATAAAAAACACACACTCTTAATTTAAATTTAAAAAAAAAGATAAACTACATTACTTTAGAGATCTGAATTAAATACTATTTTTTTTTATTTATGAAACATAATTTTAATATCAATATATTAACTGTATACTATGACACAACCGAGGCTATATAAAAAACTGTATACTAACAACTCCTCTGAAATATTTGAAATACCCTCTTTAATGTCTGCCGTGATCGTTATTACTGGAGACAAAGTAATCCCAACATCGGTATTTCTGTGGTATTTTCCATTCCTCACAAAAATACCAGAATCCGTTTTTCTTACACCACTATAACTAAAAGATCAATGTTTTAAGCCAACAAATACGTCATATTTGACAATACCTACCACCACGTATCTCTGAAAACATAACCATAACAGACTGATCGGAAAGAACACATCCTGTTTTTCATATTAACAAATCTTCAGCACACAAAACATACCGTGCTTAGAGGCGTGACGGAGCCGCAAGTGGCGCATGGCATCGGAAGTACACGGGCATTGATAGGATCTCATTGTGCCGGCAATTTGCCAGCCGGATGTTGGGCAGGAGGAGCACCTCGCGAGATTACCGCGTGTCCACTGCACTACTGTTATCAAACGATAAATTTCGCTTGAAAATATATGTGATGGGGAGGTGAGGCTTCAGTGCTGACTCTTGAGTCACGCCGAAATGTACGATATTTTTTTTCCAAAGTAGTTTTTATCGTTGGAAATGTGGGAGTTTTTTGTAATCCAATGTAAAACAGTGTATCAGTTTCTAAAAAATAATTTGAAAAATAACGTTTTATTCAATCTCATTAGAATCTCGTTGGAAATCGACGAGTAAGGGAATATTTTATTAATGATGACTAAAGAAAAGTCGCTCATTACCGTTACGATGTTGTCATGGCGTCTTATTTTGTAGAATATGTTGGATAGTAAGTTACAATATTCTCCAGTATTATTTACTACTTTTCTTAAAAAAGCATTTCTTCGCAATTGCATTATATTTTTCCCAATATAAACGTTCGCGTTTGAAATTCGTTTCTTATGAGAGTATCGCAAATATAGTGGCAAATGGAAACAGACAATAACGCGCGTGTCTCACAGAATTATTTCTGTCATTTTTAGCTTTATTGTCCTCACTGAATACGGAGTCACGCTCCAAAAGGAATTAATGCCGCAGTTACAGATAGGTACATATCTCCGCGCTTTTGTTATATACGCTTGGCGATTTCACATAGCTATCAACCTGTGCTATTCGGTCATTGTCTCATTAACTTCCCGAATGTACCAACACACCCACATAGCACAACAGCACTTCTCATTGGTCGACTGAGGATAACAATCTTTGTCCTCGATCAATAATAGACTTCTTTCCTTAATACCTCGCGTACCTGGCCGCCTCAATCGAATTCTGTTTTATTACAGTCATTATACAGATCGTACGATAACAGAGTATAGTTTTGTTTGTTCATTTTGTATCGATGGTCGACAAATTGCTTAAATGATTTTTTGATATCAATTCATGATTTCAAGTGACCTGAGTTATAAAGGACAAAAGTGTGTCACGTAGATAAAAGACAATTTATTATTTGGGACTTTGTGGAGTTTTATGTTTAGTTTAATATCTTTGTAAATAAAAATTTGAATATTTTCGTAGTTTGTATCATATTGTAGAGAGCGAGTGCAATGCACGCCATCGTACGTATTGTCATCGTCTTGCATTGCAGCCGGCAGCGCACGACGCGCGTAAGGCAGGTGTTCTGATCGCGCCCCACTCTTGTTGCAGAACGGGCGATGCGGCTCGACTAGCGCGGTGGGGCTGAGCCTGCCGCTCGCCCAACCAATAGTGGCTCGTTTAGCGTATGATGTCATCAGAGGAGGAGGCCAACTCACACGCGCCCTATGAAGATAAGCTTCTAAAGAAACAGAAACGCGCCAGACAGCGCGTGGACGCCGGTGAGCCGCGCAATTCTTATTCGACTCTCGTGACGAGCGGACCCGCGCCGGCGCGCTCCGTACCCATGAGTGGCGGACTTTACGGCGCCATTTTCGAAGGCCGCCAACACTTCGGCCTCTTCGGTCCTGGATACGCACCTGCAGAAATGTTGAACGAGCTGCTTGGGCGCACGCCTAAGCAGGAAGACTCCGGTGAGGAAGCACCGGGAGGTGACATTGCGCATCGAGTATTGCGCGATATCCTGCAGAACCGGAAAAAAGAATTACTTCGACTTTCGCCTGACAATAATAACGTTCTCGCAAATAATAATAACGATGAACCAAAACCTGAAAAACGTTCTCCGGAGAGACCCTTATCACGTGATTCTAGACCAGATCTTGACGATGCTTTGCTTGCTTTGGATGATTCCCGATCATCGCCACTTCCTGCACAGCAAAATTCTGATGCGTTACTTGCACCAAAATCTGAACCTGACGATCAAAGTGATGCTCCGGGATCTTCACCTCGACCATTGGACGTAAAACGTGCTCGTGTTGAAAATATAGTGTCTACTATGCGTGCTAGCCCTGTGCCTCAACAACCACAAGTTAATGGATGTAAAAAACGTAAACTGTATCAACCACAACAACACGACGGCGCAGCGGAACGCTACGGCACTAGCCATGGCAGTAGTGCTCAGACAGTGTCTGATGACTCCGAAGATGATGGTGACCATCCACCTATTCAGCAGAAACTTGTAGAAAAAAATGCACTTAAGTCACAACTTAGAACTATGCAAGAACAGTTAGCAGAAATGCAGCAAAAATATGTGCAACTATGTAATCGGATGGAACAAGACTCTGAGACGTTGGATAATGATGGAGCCTCAAGTGATGTAGAACAGACTGATGATCCTATGACAAAATTAGAGCCAGCATCTCCAGCGAAAGAGGTACCCACTCCAATATCTAATAGTAACACACCAAATGTTTTATCTGAAGTGATGAGCAAAATGATTTCGGCTAAAATCCATCCACAATCAATGGGTCATCCACACATGCCACCAAGATTTAATGGTGCATTACCTTTGATTCCACATCTGCCTACTGGTGATCATATGCATCATCAGCACCATCATCCCAATCTTAACAATGCTGCTGCTATGTATCTGAATGTGAGTCAAAAACTTTTTATGGAACAGGAAGCCCGAATGAAAGAAGCCGCTGAACAACATCAAAACCATAATTCTCAGCACAGACCGCAATCAAATCAACAATCACCCCAGCCACGGCCCCATCATGGTCAAACCCCAAAGCCTTTACCATCAGAATTGGTTGAGCGATTAGATGCTTTACGAAACAGCGCTGGATCTATAGGCCCTGTGGCTGGTGCAGACCTAGAAGGGCTAGCTGAAGTACTTAAGAGTGAAATCACAGCATCATTGGCTACGCTCATCGATTCCATAGTAACGCGTTTTGTACATCAACGTCGGATCATTGGCAAACAATCAGAAGCGGCGGCTGCAGCGGCTGAGCAACTTAGCAAAGACTTGATGCGTGCGACTCGGCTCATAGAGAGGAAATCGCCCACTCCAAAACCAAATGATAGACCTCAGGGCCAGATGTCAGGTAACCAATCCATTCACCATATTCCGGGACCGCCAAACGGCATCCCTTTTATGCCTCATAATCCAATGCTATTGAGCCAAATGAACGGATCCCGCGCGCCGGGTGTTGCGGCTTTTCCACCGTTACATCCCGAAGCGGGCGGAGCCGGGCACGGGACTCACGTACGACCTCCAACAGGCATGTTTCAGGCACCGCCGAAACCGATGGGGCCATCTCTATATTCATCCATGAATGGGCATTTCGAAAGAGAACCTAATCCGGAGCAAAACGAGGCACTCAGCTTGGTGGTAACTCCTAAGAAGAAGAGGCACAAGGTTACGGACACGCGCATCACGCCCCGAACAGTTAGCCGTATTCTTGGTGAAGGAATGAGCCAGTCCCCTGAGAACAAATTCCCGGAATCGCCGTCACCGCGGCCGTATCCGGGCGGCATGGGATTGCCGACTTCGGTGGCGATACCGAATCCTTCGCTGCACGAAAGTCAAGTGTTTTCGCCGTACTCGCCTTTTTTCGGTGCCGGAGGAGGGCTAGCTCGGTCCCCGCCAGCGCCGGAACGCGACTCGCCGCCGCTGCCGCACCCGCCGGCGCTGCTGCACCCGGCGCTGCTGGCAGCCGCGCACCACGCGTCCCCGGACTACCTCCGCCACCACCACCACGCGCCGCCGCACCTGCCGCAGCACCTCGACGCGCAGGAACCGCACTCCGACTGCAACTCCACTGATCTCACCTACGATGGAATTCAGCCTACTATATCCTTTTCAAATAGAAAAGTCAGCTGCGTCCAGGGATTGGTAGATATGAGTACGTACCTATTTTATAAAACTCTAACTATTCAATTGTCATTAGTAATTAAATAGGGGTAGATGGGCTCTGTAAATCCTAGCGAAGTCGACACCCACAGATATCTTATTTCTGTAGTATTTAACCTTACGACTGCACCTCGCCTACTTCCTACTTAGCGATACGATTGTGGAAGCCTTTTAACCGTTGCGGTTTCTACGCTTTCCACGATCCTATGCCGGATAAACATACAAGCTAACTTACGCATTTTCTAATTCAATTACGTTGGTTACTTATCCAGTTAGATACTTTAGTTTAAACTTATAACCCCGATCTTGATCTATAATGTAAATGTAGCTGATAGGATTTTGTGAATCAATATGTTCCCTAACTCCAGTGCACTCCTCAACATTGACTCCGATGCACCTCCGCAAAGCGAAGCTGATGTTCTTCTGGGTGCGGTACCCTAGCTCGGCGGTGCTCAAGATGTACTTCCCGGACATCAAGTTCAACAAGAACAACACGGCGCAGCTTGTCAAATGGTTCTCCAACTTCAGGTTAGTAACAAATTACATAATTTCACTTTTTTTCAGATTTTACATAATTATTGCAGCACGAAATATAAAGAAATACGAAATCTAAAATAGAATTTAACATTTGCCAAAATTTACGTTTCGTTAATTTAAATTCCAAAAATCAAAACTAATGCTTTACATCTAATTAGCGAAAACGTTCGCATCATCTTGAATTATAAATCAATAAAAAAATATCTACGCAAAACGCACTAATCAATGGAATGTAATCAAATAAACGCCCCTTTTACTCAAATCACCGTTTCTTTAGGATCGTAAAACAATTTTAGTTCCATTCCTTCTTGAACCCCTTTATAATATAATTAGACCATAGAAGGGTTGGCTTATACACTATTTCCTTTAATTAATAGTTTTCGAATCGAATAAATGGTAAATCATTTGATGTCTTACCTTACTCAGTTAAAATACTATTTATTTAAAAAAAATACCATCTTGGGAATAATATTTAGAAACAACAAAAAATGTACATAAAAGTCAACCAAATAACACAATACAACACGTTTACATATGAAAAAAGCTAATAATACTCATATACTCATTTATCTTTTATTATTACCTACTTTCTAGTATAAGTTCGCTCGAGTCCAGTTTAATATAAAACTTGCCTATCTGAGTGTTTTCAAGTGCTACGCAAACAATGACGCAAGCGATAGTGCTAGAAAGCCTTAGGAAAGGGTGCACATATCATACACCTAAACAACTGCCACACTTATCAGAAAGGCTAAGATAAGGTAAATTAACTAGGCGTGAAATAAATCAATACTTTTATCGTAAAATATTCCGTTGCATTAGGGAAGATAATATGTATAGTATAACAAAAAATATAAGTGATCAAAATACTAATACTAGTATTTGACATAAATGTAATGTTTGGTAGGGCATTTATAAAGAATAATAAGCAATGATTTCGGTTTTACTCTATTTTGATAAACTGATATCTTTAACGAATAAAATTGTTCATTTTTCATTTTATGACTTTATTTTATAGTACCATAATCAACAGTAAACGCAAGGTCTTATTTGGAAAATTGTCGTCTTTATAGAAATGATTACAAGGAAGACATTGAAGAAAACGTAAATCGTTGATAATTTGTAAATTACAGAACTCTAGTTTCCTTACGTATTCCATTAGAAGCTAAAAAAACTTTATTAGTATTCAACTCAAACGTTCACGCCGAATATCCCTGAAAGGGTTGGCAGAGGTACTTACGAGTATACTTCTGAACATCACGTGACATTGTCATCTGGTGTTCAGAGTACCCACGTTTTGCTTTTATTAATATTACATACATACATACATACATATACTCACGCCGTTAATTCCCATTGGGGTAGGCAGAGACTATCGATCGCCACTTCGTACGATCCTGGCAAACCTCTCTTGCTTCGTCTACATCCATCAATCTTTTCATACATGCTCTTTTATTCTTCATACTTCGGACGCCTGCCTTTTTGAGCACACTTTCAATTTGGTCCAAGTGTGTCTTTCGTGGCCGTCCTCTACTAACATTACCTTCCACATTAGCTCTATAGATACCTTTTACCAATTTCCTATCATCCATCCTCTCGATCCTCTCGATTAATATTCTATATTTATTATTGTGTTATTATATTTTATTCATTGAACCTTGTCGTCTTTGTCCTAGAAATGAGTACTATAAAATATTACCTCCGTAATTTTGGTTTTATTCACCAGCTAATTATCAACATCAACAAATGATGTTTTAAAATCACAAAACTGTACTATTCGAAGACTTAAAATAAGTTTCGAGCTCGAACAATAAATCCGCCTTCGTCCATTAGTATTGTCACCTTAATGGCTGCATGGCTACAACGGAAAATGACCATTTCCTTCGCGATAAAATCTCTGAAAGGAAAACTGAAAGGGTGAGGGCACAGGGCACACGGAAGGTAATTATGCCACCAAGATGTACAGGTGGAGAGAACTTAATCGGTAGGGGTAGAATAACAAATAGCATTTAAATTCACGGAAATAACACCTGTAAAAAACTTCCGGTATTAAGCAAGGGTCAATTAAATGAAAGTTAATATCGCCGTATTTTAAACGTGATTATAAAACTTATTTCTTATGATTTCGTAAGAAATCATTGTTTTTCGTATATTTAAAAAAACTCATACATAATAAAATGAAATACAACTTTAAAATAAATTAAATACATTTGAAAATACGCAAAACTATCTGAGACGTTTCAAAGGAGATTATCCCCGCATTCGTTAAAGCTTATGTTAAGGGCACTAAAGGCGAGAGCACTTCACACTTTACTAAATAGCTCACACATTTAGTCCCGGCACTTAAACATCTCAGACATGTCAAGTAAAGCCAACTAGCAAAAGAAACCGAATCGTAACACATTTCTCCAAATATCTTTGAAATAGAAAACCAAACAACAGTCTTTGAGACAGAGTCAAAGACAAACTCCCGCCTCAAAGAGTGCAGCCGAGAAACAAACAGAAAAGTGGCTCGCAAAATTAGCCGCGACGATAGCACTAATTAGCAGTGGTGACTCGTTTAAGTTATTTTACTTAATTAAGTCACAGAAGTGGCCTACACCGGCCCCGCTCAGCCGCAGGAAGGGCGGGACGACATAAATTGTTAGAAGCTGGCAACACTCCAATTAATCTTTTTACACATCCGCCAACACAAGTGTGTGCACTTAGACTGCAACCTTTTCACGCTGAAACAGAAACGTTACCTTACTTGGCTCCATCGCAATTTCCACATGCTCTTTTTAACTCACCCGTGTTAACTAGTCCTCGTACGATTTCAACATGTAATTATTTTTCAATTAAAACTAACCCCCGCGAGGTTCTATGGAAACCTGCGACCGTTTGCGACTAGTTTTCAGTTGAGGGAAAATGTCTTTGTTTTCGGTGTCAAAGCTTAATTTTAATTGGTTGGCCATTAGCTTCATATTTACTAAAACACTGAACTTGCGTAGGGCACTAAGTGGCTAGTTTTATAGACGCTATTTTTCTTAGGTCTTTATCTTGCTTACTTCATAGATGTTGTTGATGAAATGAAAAGTGGTCACTTTTACGCTTTAACCATTTACTTAGTTCTTCATTAATGAGGTGTAAAATGTCTTTCTTCAAGTATCTAGTTCGTGATAGGAGTGACGCACGCAAGCATGTTATACTTTGTTGTGCGAAGATCGAGGTGCGGCGAAGTATTTATATATCATTGCCATACGTTTAAGCCATTATAAAATATTAACGTTTGCTGGGCACTGCCGTTAATAATATAATTAAAACACGCGAAGGCGCGGCCACGTTTATCTACAATCAAGCAAGATACAGCGTGACTTGTAAGGGCGTTACTTTGTTAACGCATTAGGTGTACCTACTATGAAAGCTAGTTGTGTAGTGTCGGCTTAGAATAGCACTACCCCATTTCTTCCGGTGGGTGTACGTAATAAGAGGCGACTAACTGAATTGGGGCTTTTAAAGAATTTTTGGGCGATGCGGTTGGAGACCAATCACCAACAACCTTTATTCCACCATCTTTGCCCCACGCAACTTCCATAAGTGACTGAGGAATTTCTAATTCCCTAGCTCTGGCTACCCCGTTAAGGGATATATAGCCGTGAGTATATGTATCTATGTATGTATGTACTATGAAAGGCAATTTCGTAATTTGTAGGTTTAATACATAAACTCGATTCTGAATCAGATCTATGTTGATTTATTTACTAATATAAATTCAATAATAGCAACTTTAGCCGTTCTAGTAGTATATATAAGAACAGAAAGAGTAATTAAGTATTGCACATGCATCTTCTTAACGAATAATTCAAATTTGCCTGTATTTTGCAACTTCCCTCTTTTTCAAAACGAGTTAATCCATCAATATGATCATTCCATCAACAACAGAAATTTTAGACATATATCAGTCAACATATGTATAAATTAGATAAGTTTTTCATTGAATACGCGATGTAATGTTGTATTGAAATAAAAAGTCGAAACTCAAATCCACTACTCCCCCGATACGGCGCTCAGAACGTACGCGTATGTGTTCTACAAGGCACTTTCCATCAGGCTAATGAAAGCGTAATTAGAAAAGTGGAGTTTCTTCCGACCGCGGCCTTATCTTGTCTTCGATGGGGCATTAAGTTTTTTAATTACTCCAACCCGTGGAAAATGCTTTTAGGTAATGCGTTTGGTGCCAACATTCTAGTAAAGTTGATACTCCCTTAATTAATGTGTTAGTGGGTGTTTAATATGGGACATTTTGTCAGTCATGCGAGGTCAGGGCACTCCTTGGTGGGTCTCGAAGGAGCAGGCACGGCTGTTCTTTTCATTATCATCGCCAGTTAAAAAACCTTGTAATGACAGTTAACTAAACAACAAACGAATTTGGGCGGGAAAGTCACGCAAGTTTTTAAAAGGCTTCATGTGTATTGGCTTTATGGGCCTAATGAAATAAGTTATCTCTTAGTTACTAAAGTTTATTAATTTTAATAATGAGTGTTTTTATACATAATAGTTAGCCAAAATAATATAGTCTAATACTATAGCAGCATAGATAGATACACGCTGAGAAAAGAACGAACACGCGTTGCGATTAATAGTCATATCAGAGGTGTCACCGTGAAAGCCTCTTGGGAAATTTTCCGAAGTGCTGGAACCTAATATTAGAAAGCTGAATGTCACCCTCGTAAGACGTATTAATTAATATGAAATAAAGTAGACTCGCTACATAAAACCTGTTCAACTTTAATGTTGAATAAAGCCACGTAATTAATATCAAAACAAAGATTTGTCAAAGTACAAGTATGCTCGACGGAACTACATGAAAAACTGTTCCTTGATGAAAAAGAGTCGACTGTCATATTCCACTCAACACTAATTAGCTCCTAAGTCCAAAGTAGCATGAACGGTCATCCTCGGCCGTAGCACGTAACCCTTTAACACAGACCATGCGTACAGCTTCCACTTTTCAGCCTTTAATAAGCGACCTACCAGAACGCTCGTAGTCTGTAGTTGTAGTCGAGTAATAAAATCTCGGCAGGCACTCGAATGAACTGAACTTTCGAAGCGAGGGGGCGACTGCAGCAAGACAGGGGGCGGCGGGGGGCAGTCATTAGCCAGGGTCCGAATCAGTGATCGCATCTTTTTTCATTCGACACGTCAACGTCAGCGCTGGGAACAAAATTAGACTGCCCCGAAAACTTAATTGACATGTAACAGTTCTATTTGCTCCTTTTGAATGTCAAAGTTACAGAGACACGTGTCACAAATATAGGTGATCGAAAGTACACACTTTTATGAATAGAAAGTTGTCGTAGCACAGATACTTATCTACCCGCATAAGAACCCAGAATTACGAAGCAAAAAATTTCGATAGAAAAAGCGATATAAACTAACACGTACAAGCCTATTAAAATCGACGTCAGGCTTAGCATAATCAAATCCAAACCTTAAGTCATAGGTTTTTTTTATATAACTATCATAGATAAATCTTAAAACGATGCGTATAAACTTAATGCTGGTTCATAATATCTAACAAGAAGAGAAAGAAAAATAATGTATGTGACAAAAATACAAACAATAATTCGGTAACGAAAGAAAATTATCAATATAGCATAAGCACCGCACCTAAACATCGTAAATACATTTTTGTTAATTACACAATTCGTAGGTTATATTTTAGTTGCGTACATTTGCAACGAGATCGCGAGTCCACCCCTGCACCGGATGGAACGGGCTGAAAAAGTTTTTTCACTAACTGAAGCATTAATCCGGCCTGGTATTAGTTTACTGACGGTTACTTACTCCTTTGTGTGCGAAATGTGCATGTGTGCGTTATCGCCGAGCAACTTTTTACGCAGACTCGAAAAATACAGATAGGCATTGCGACTAGTCGAACGTTTTGACCCTTAATTATTTTCGGACTAATTTATAGGCTACAAATTTATTTTATGTTTTAATTATGTTTGTCTTACATTCATCATAATTAAAAAAATGAGTATAAATTCTAAAGTTCATGGCTTCTATACACACGAAAATATCTTGTAACTGTATTTTGCAACTTCATAAGAGTTGTTTTGCAAATGTATACTGTGCTGAACTGATTTTAAATTTAAAAACACATCAGTCCAGCCCAAATAGACATTATTTTTTGAAATTGAAATTGTATATGCATTACTCGTTAATATTTTACAAGTGTTTGTGTGAAAGAAAAATAACTTAAAATGTTAGCATTGAAGATATCAAATAAAATTTGTTGAATAGATAAAAATCTTGTTACCCTAATTCATATCTAGAGCCCTTTTTATATAGCCATAGTCAAAACCAAAGTAATCAAAATAAAAAATATCCACATCTACGAATTGCACTAGTCTACATAGCGCACTGGAATGCACTGAAGGCCCCCGTCCGCCAAAGACTGGACAGCGTCCACTCGTATAAAGCCTACACTACACACCTATAAACACCCCCTGACAACCCCTGGCACCCCCTGTCACCCCACCCCCTCATCAGCATCATTTAAGCAAGTTATGGACTCGTTTTAATAAGCATTGTTTTTGGGAGCTATCGAAATAAGCATGTTTGAAAAAGTCTGCAAACTATTTTGACGGCTGAGGGATGGCTATTTACAGTTACGTGGTTTATTACGATTTCGTTAATGCGTATGGAATGGAAGGGTTCTGTGTGAAATGATCTGTTAGTGCAGGATAATAAATGAGTTTTTTGGCAATAGGAGGAAAAAAGAATAATATGGTGTTAAGTTAATTAAATAAAAATAAAAGATTACCGAAACGGACACAATCAGAAAGAGCAAGATACTGACTTAGATATCTTACAAAACGGAATCTCACACAAGGAATGGTAGATCTCCTGCCACATCGACAAACGATTACTTAAAAAGCACAAAAAGCCCAAGTCTCCTCTTATATTCACAGAGCGAAGAAATGGGTTACTGTTATTAGAAGCCGACACTACACAGCAAAAATATTATAATTACTATTATTAGTCTTCGAAGCATAAAAAAACAGTTACTTCATGAGCCCGCATTGAAGCCAAAATGATTAGAAAACAAGGTGTTCTACTTAGATGATAAAATACCGTTCCTTTTCATGAAAAAAGAAGAATAATTTTAGCACAAGTTTACATTTGAATCGAAAGTTCGCTGTATCTGCGGGAACAATATGAGGAGTGAAAAAAAACAACAAAAGGTGACCCCTTATATCGTTGCGACAAACGTCTTACGCTGCCATAGACATACGAAGTCTCGCAATGATAGAGTCAACCTTCAAATATTTATTTGAAAGCTATTTTATTAATGTCTTTAGAGATATTCCATAAGTATATTGTTGTAATAAAAATAATTTAATATTTTGCGTATCAAACTATTGAAAAATTTATGTTTTGCTAAATCCTACAGTCTTCAATGGTAAATCTACTTTCGTTAGTGTTAGGTTAATTAAGAAGAAAATAACAAACAAAAAATAGAATTGTTTTTAATAAATACATATTTAAAAGGACTGAAAACACTTAACGTCCTGAAGATAAGATGGACAAGAATTATTATTAACACATTAATAAAATACTTAAAGAACACTTCTAACCACGTCTTAAATCTACACAGTTTGACGAAGCATCGTTCACACGGGAACCGAATCGTTTCTTGAGGGGGCCGATCTCACCCCGGCCAGTCTTAAATAGGCCTCTTGCTCCAACCACTAACGTCTTGAGAAATTACCACGACGATAAAATCGTGATTTCTTTAACTATGATCAAGTAGTAGTAAACATATGTGTTTGTTGAGTTATCTGTAGGCAATATTATATTTAGGTGAATCATTAAAGCCGTAGGAAATTAAATTGCTGAATTAACACTTTAAGCTCTCAAATTTAGTTTTCAAAACCATAAAACCAACTTGATGGAGTTTTGAGAAAGCACTTCTTAGGTTTAAAATATTGCAATATTATTTTGCAAGTTTAAACTGCTTAATGTTATACTTTAGGTGTAGGGAAGTTGTTCTGTTAAAGATATGAATTTAAAAAAAAAACGAATTTTGCTCCTCCAAATAACAGCTTAACGGTTGCCGTGTCTCACAATGAAACGTAACGTCTGCCAGCCAGGTAAACGCAAGATGCGAAATCTTAAGAAAAACTATTTAGCGATGAATAGAATATTTCATTCTAAACTTTATTTCAATTTATCAAGGTTGAAGGTTCCCTAATCCTACAATCGTAGGATTTAAAACTTTCGATTTGGCTGTTATTGGGAATAAAGTCAAATATAGTTTTGATATGGAATAATGCACTCTATAACGAGAGCAATTAAAGATAATTTTGAATCACAGTTTTGAATCAATTGTTTGAATAAGAAGTAAAGCTGCAACGACATTTCATAATACAATGTTTGATCCATTCTTATAAACTACAGTTGTAACTTATTTGCGTATTTGTGAAAAAAAAACAGAAAATTATCAAAATTGCTTAACTATTCCCATTCCCATTCCAAAACACCAAACCTTTCACACTACCATTTATAAATTACTGTAATCTTAGTTAGTATGCTGTTGATTAACACATGGCTCGTGGCATTAGATTGCAATGTCTATAAAATTATAAACATTATTTAGATGACAAATCATTTAAACTTAATATGTTAGAATAAGTAATGAACAAGTAACTTATCATTTCAGTTGGAAACAACTTGGATAGTGTATTATATTACGTATTTTAGGTTGATGCTATTTTGTATAAACGTTTAATTTTATGAACACAATTTTTGCGTTTTGCTTGTTAATTTATAGGCAGCGAAACCGAGAAACGATTTCAAATAATATTTTACTAACGGTATTCTACAATTTTCAGCCGCATAACTCACGTAAAGCCGGGGCGGATCACTAGTAGAAAATAAAACACTCGATCGTATGATATAACGATTGATTTGATTTCATTATTTGCCGTTGTATGACAATTGAAAAGCCAACTAAGGACGCATCGTCACTCGGCGAAAACAAGGACTTGAGTACCAATTATGAATACAACGAGCGATACTTGGTTCGAGAGCTAGAACACGTACCCATTATATGTAGGTGTATGCGGGCACAAAAATGTCTTTATCTCGAGTTACGTGCTTTTTAATGATTTGGACGATCCTAAGTAACAAAATGTTGGGAGAAAGTTGTAAAGACATGGTCTTAGTTTTATGTAACTTAAAATATAGAAGTAAATATAAGAATTCTATCTTTTTTCAAATTGCGTAAACCTATAAAACAAAATCTTCAAATTACGCCATCTTTGTTCCAAAAAGTCATACAAAAAAAAACAGAAACGCCTAAAACAAATTCATGTACGTACGTCAGCAACAATAGCTCACGACGCAAGATCATCCCGGTGTCGAACATCGAAGGTTATTGAAGTGTTTTTAGCGACGCTTCACCTGTAGAAATGTAAAAAGCGAATTAGCTGCACTGAATGCAAACGAGAATAATTAGCCTCGCGGGAGCATGCGGGCTGCCGATGAGCAGTAGGCCACTTGTCATCTGGGCTCTTCTAATGCTAGAAAAAAAGATATTACTGATTTGTAATACGTTAGATGAAAAACTTTTGATAAATGAAATATATTTATGTCAACATACTAGTTACATACACCCATAAAAATAAAAATAAAGAGTCCCTTTTAAGACGGTAAAGATAGAATGATTAGATATGTGTAGAAAAGAAACTTTAGATGTATTTTATTTTACCATCTCTATCTACGATTACTAGCATCAACATTCTCTTTTATACTTTTACGATGTGTTCCCATCTCAAAGATATCTATTGAAATCTCTAACAATAAAATTGATCAACTAATGAAATTCGTAGAAAATATAAGAGTCCAATTTACGGCATTAAAATTGAGCTTGTACATAAAAAATATTACATCTTCAAAAATGCAAGTGATCAGAACAGCCCAACCCTCGTCTCCAAGCGTGCAATGAAGATAGCAATGATACGAACGAAACAGGCTAATCAAATCCTTTCCCACCTATTCAGCTACTTTGCGAACCCCTAACGATGCTCCTCCGAGCCAATTAAGTGTTCAGCCTCATTGTGGTGCTGTCAGTTCGTGAAAATGGCGCAAATTACTACAAAAAAGATATATTTGTCTTCATAGGATAAATATAACTAAGACTGTTCTGACAATAAATAGAGTTTTATTATTCACCACCATTATCTAAGTTTGCACTCATGACTAGGAAGCATATATTCCTTGAATTTATAAATGTCATGTGTAACAACATTATGAGAAAACTGTTTATCAAATATGTTTATATCATGTCACATTTTAGCCCTTCCGGCATGAGTTCATTTTAATAATATTGTATTAAATATAGATTTTTATTTTACAGAGAATTTTACTACATCCAAATGGAGAAGTACGCCAGGCAAGCTATCAGTGAGGGTCTGAAGACGCCCGAGGATCTGCACGTGGCTGGAGACTCCGAGCTGTACAGAGTCCTCAACCTTCACTACAACAGAAATAACCACATTGAGGTAAACAACATTCGTGATTATTTGTTCACACTGACCAATATGCTTCTTTCATATCTCTGGAGAATAGTCGAATACTTAAATGTTTTAGAAATGGGTTAAAATTATTTTAGTAATATCTTAATTGTAGGTGATTCAGAATAGTTTCTTGAGGTTTTTATTTTATAAAAATCTGCAAAAACATTGTTTTTACCTTGCATTGAACAAGAAATTTGTAGAATTTGGTAACAGATTTTTGCAATTTCTAACTAGTACTTTACTATCTACATTTCATATTATATGTAGATAATAAGGAATTAGATATTGTTAAATTTTAAGTATATTAGGAGTTTTATAAGATGAAAATTAATGTTTGTGAGATTTAATCGTATTGAACTATGTATGTAAAGATTATATCTATGTATATAAATAAATAAATAAATATTAAGTAGAATCGGAAAAAAGTTGTGTCTATCAGCGTACCTACCTTTGTATATAAACTTTATAGTCTAAATAAGCAGAATAGGCAGTTTTTTATTTGGGTAACTAAAAAACAATCTTTATACTTGCAGGTACCGCAAAACTTCCGATATGTGGTGGAGCAAACGCTCCGGGAATTCTTCCGCGCCATCCAGGGCGGCAAGGATACGGAGCAGAGCTGGAAGAAATCCATCTACAAGGTGATCTCGCGGCTGGACGACCCCGTGCCCGAGTACTTCAAATCACCCAACTTCCTAGAACAACTCGAGTGATCTACTCGGCACCAAGAGCAACCTTTGGCATAGTTAACTAATTTAAAAAAAAAACAAAGATTTTTGGACGAATGTTTCGCACACCAAAATTTTACGACACTCGCATTTAGGCCTTCAGATTCAAAATTATTGATAAAAATGTTATATAAAAGAAAAGTTTGAAGTTGTATGTTGGACGTCGAGTGGAGTTTTGCTCCGCGTTCTACTAGGGAATTCATTAGGTTATAACGAGTAAGAGAAAATTTAAGTCACCTAGAATTTTATTTCTGCACATAATATATTTCGCTATATAACTATTATTATATTATTAAGTATTATCTTAAATGTTTTTTATAGTTGTGTATATCTTGAAAAATCATTTATTGATTTATTATTTAAGAAAAAAACTATTTAATATATTAATTGCTTAAGTTTGAAATGTTTTGTTTTTTATTATTTTTTCTGTTTTCCTTTGTTCCTTTCTCCATTAGAATTGTTTATGTTTATAATGTGCTCTTAATTATTATTTGAGTATGGTGCGTGCGCATCACTTGTCAACCTTTACCTTGTATTTTTTAGGTATAATTAACGTTAAACATAGTATCTAGTACAATAGACCAGGGTTGATTTTCGATCCACAGACAGAGATTCATAGACAATTATTTTTATACAACAACAGGTTTTATGTTCGTGCAGCAATTTTTAACGATGAATAGAGAACAGTCACAAAATTCCAATAGTTTCAAACATCCTAAGTTTTTATTAATGTCAACATCTTTAGTTACATTTAAATACATTTCGGCAAAGTTCGGATCGCATTTCAGTTTGTTCGGAAACATTCGAACATAGGATTAAGTTTAATTACTAACATACGTTTTAACACTGTGCGAGACTTACTGACATCAGGATGGACGGTCTCAAGAATTCATTTTTACCTATTCAAACATTTAATCGAATCCACTACCTTTTCGCTAATTTTCGCAACGCTTAAGATTTTCTGTCCAGTGGACGCAATACGTGTCACTTTTGCACTCAGAAAACCAATATTTGAAGGCTAATTTTATAAACTCATATAAAACAGATTTCAGCACCCCAATCCATCAAAATTATACGAAACACCGAAAGGTCCAAATTCCTCGGAAGTGCCTTCAACTGACTGCTATAGTCCACTTTTTGGCCAGTCTTGGTTTGTGTTGCGCCCGCGATGTCCGCACAGTGATTAACAGTAATCAAAAATACATACAACACATACTATAGAAGATACATTAGTTTGATTCGTAGGTATATGTAGCGCAGCGTCAGTCTGGAGCTTGCATTTCTAATAAACAATTTGGATGCAATTTCTATAAAATTCAGAGGAAAAGCACCCGACAAAAATGTTGGTATGCAAGCAACAGACAGCTGTACCTCTCGATGTATTTGTTATACCAGTAGTACTCCGGCCGGCCACCTCGCTCTTGGGCACACATTTTAATTTTACATCCTATGTTCGACAGACAATGATATAAAAGATATGATATTTGCTTTTTATATAGAAACACAAATAAAATAGATAGATAGTTGTAGAGAAATGTATAGACACGTGTACATAAATATGAATAGAATTTACAGAACAGATAAACGGAGCTATCTTAGCTATTTAAAGATATTTAAGTAACAATAGTACCATGAAATATTAACAGATAATTTGCACATTTGCAAAGCAAGTTATACATCCTGAGTTCCAGTTACAGAACCCAAGCGAGAGGGCCGGCCGGCTTTAACTAAGCAGACGTAAGCATTTTCATTTCATATTACACGTTTGTTATCGTTTCATTTGTAATTAAGTGAGCTATTACATATTAAGTAAGAGTACCTCAGTTAAGATGGATGCATTGACTGATGTGCTTAGTGTAGGAAAGCGTTACTCCGGTAAGGTAAGAGCGAGCGAGACGAGATATAGAATCACTACATGACATCGACACGATCCTTACACACAGCCTCCCCCGTTTTGGAAATACAGGTTTTAGGTTACCTAATTCATTCCTCCTTGAAGGCATCTGCAACATTACGGGTTGCAGATATGCTCCGATATTCACAAAATCCTTGCAATAGCTCAGATTAAGTTTCTACGATTCGTATCAGTGCGTCGATACGCAGTCGCCGAAGGGCATATTTGAGAAATGCACATCAGTGTTAAGTTATAAAATAATTCATGTTATGTTATGCGTTGTTAGTTCCGTTTTGTGGCATCAACATTGAAGTTTTTGACGCAGTTCAGCTTTTATGGAATTGATGACGAATCAATTTATCTTTTGGAATTGATTATTCTAGATTCTGATTGCCACTTTCGAAACGTTTCAATGTTGATGCAATTATCATGACATGTTTCATTCCTTAGTAAGTAAAGTCCGTTATCACCCTTAGAATGGTTCCGTGTATTTAGACATTAATGCAGGCTACTCCACACATATTACAATAGCAAAAATTTTGATTTTCCATCGAGTGAACGACCGACATGCCAATAATTACAGATACAAGGTGAATTATGAAAGCAAGCAATTTCGATACTAATTTTAGAATTTCGATCTGTTGAGTTATTATTTAGTTTTGGAGATTATTCTTGCACGACTTCCTCGTCGTCGGACCACATCGGATAATTTAGATCATCCACAGCTTCTCCAATTTCCTATTTCTAATAAAATATGAAGTCTATTTCTAAATTCAATAAGACTCAAGTCTGAAACATCGAAATGTCTCCCCGCCATGATCGCGGGTGACATTCAACAGATAAAGTACAAAATTCGGTGTTGACTTCAAAGGTCATGTTTATATCTATATATTTATAGATTAATTAAAATGCCCCATTGGCAAATAATTTGGAACTATTCGTTTGAAATCTCGTATTTAGGAATAGTGTACGTTTGTTTGATAAAATATAAAAAGTACTTCATAGTTTACATTCTTATATTTTCGAATCCGTCTATAATATATTTTGGATTAATCGTTGTAAAAGCAAATTATTGTATGATTATTTTTCAAAATTATATTGATATAAAAATGAAAAATGTTTTAGTTTCATGTTTGGGTATTATGGTTCCTAAATTGTCGAATTGAAATAGACTCTACTGTACTGTATTAAGAATTTCATTTTGTAGAAACGTTTAGATATACCAGATAGCAGTCAGAACCTTAAGTATTGTTCAAAATTGTAAGGTCTATTAATTAAAAATTAATAATAGTATTGTCAAATTTGAACGAGAATAATGTAATGAATAAGATACTTAAATGTTAACTGCCGACTAATATTAGTTTATTAAATTAAGATAAATCGGTCATTTTAGAAGTAAAAATAACAAATACAGATATTGTACCAGATTGTTCGTAATTTTGGTTGACAGATAGAAACTTGATTTTAAATATCCATGTGGTCTTGATTGTAACAACAATGCAGTTTCCATTTATGTTGTGTAATTGTGCCCGTTTCATTTATTAGGTATCAAAGCTGCAGCAGCAGCACCATTTCGTGAATGTATTTTGTAAACTCCAGCGAAGGGATGCGGATGCCAGTGATAAAAAATAGAAACAAAATTAAATCGAAACTATTTTAGAATTGTTGTCAGATGATATGAGCTTGGCTAGGCGGGCTGTGCCCACTGCGCCGCGGCCGCCC
This sequence comes from Bedellia somnulentella, assembly GCA_963576735.1. NCBI lineage: Eukaryota > Metazoa > Arthropoda > Insecta > Lepidoptera > Bedelliidae > Bedellia > Bedellia somnulentella. The sequence continues at coordinate 3,072,658 of OY755185.1, read as the reverse complement.
GCTAGCCAAGGTCGCCGCGTTGACTCACTTTTGACATTTGACTAATATTGTTAAGCGTTTAGGCATTATTTCGGCATCCTCGCATTTGGACTAAGTGATATTAGGCACCGCATCCGCTTCGTCTGATATATTTAGTACAAATTTCATGATGTTAAGGTTACGAGGCTCAAAGCTTTTCTTTCTGAGCCGTCGTTTCGTCGTCGCACCCAGCTCTACCGATAATTTAATTCGTGGTGTATAAAATTTTATCCAAAAAAAGTATTTTTGTATCGAATATTTCTAAAGTTGGTGTAAAGCTCGAAATTTCATAAATTATAGCGACGAGTAATGGAGACGGTTAGAAAAAATAAGTATCATGCGTTTTTGTATTTAATTTTAAGAATAGCATCGGATACTAAAAACTAGGAACATTAACCATTTTGTAAATAAAATGTTATCCGGATGAGCGAGTGCGAGCGACGTTGCGACGGCGAGTTTATAGATAAAAATATATTAATAAAAGATGTTTATATGGTTCTGGATGTAAAAAATGTGAAAATTTTTAAAACGAATCTAGTGTGAAAATTAAGAGCGATTCATTTGTATTTGTCTCCGGATGGCTGAGCGGGTCACTATTGTAATCTGTGGGCCTCAGACAAATCATTACCTAACGTAACGAAAACTAACCTAACCTAAACTACGTATTAATTATTATTATTCTTAATAATACAACAGTACTTATACATTAATATAATATCACATTGTCATAATGCTTATAATTTACGAGCGTGTGTCTTTGTCCATGAATGTTTAGGAACTAACCACTGTTCGATGTAATTAGCGATTAAAGTGGAGTTTTAAATTATAATCAAAAGTTGAAATAAAAGTCAAAATTTTAAAGCGGTCTCGCGACCGCGCATAGCGCATGTGTGCGCACCATTTGGTCTAATTGGCGATTCAAAAATTATCTGTTAAAATGTGAAATTTCCAAATTGATTCTAAGAACGCTGAAGCATGGTTGTATCTCTGAAGCAGTCTGTTAGAAGACTTGTCGATAGGAGTGAGGAATGTTTCTTCGTGAATATTACAAGTAATAAAGCTAAGCTTTTATTTGACAACGGACTTTTATTTCTTTTCCACCCGAACAAAATCAACAAACATCTTTTCTCTCTTAGATACCTACTAAATATAAGCATCCGATGTGGATGGATCTCCATCACCATCCATAAGCATACTTTATTTCACAAACTTACAAAAGTGGCTGAGGAATTTTGATATTGACTACCAATTTTTGGAAGTTACCTATAGTCCTGAGTGTACTAGCTGCAGCCGGTAGAGTATATATATGTATTTACTGCAGTTGGTTGTGATAAAAACCTATAGCCCTTACATTAATAATCTAAAATTAACTTGAGATTTCCGCCTCACTTGATACAATGATCATCGAGATACGAGGTAAGGAAAGTAAGGGTTTACGCACTTTAAGATTGCCTAATCATTCAATTCAGCAATTTGAATACCTGATGAGCAATGATGGGGGTGAATTTTAATTGATCATTTGATGTAGCTTATCTTCTTAATCCGCTCCCTGCAGTATGTCATAGCTCAGTTTTCTATTGGCTAAAAATTTAACAACTAAAGTAATATTATGACGTGAAGTAAGTATATTACATTGTGAATTAAGTGCGAGTGTGGCTTTAGTTATACTGAGGAAATAAACACCGTTTACTAATACTAACCCGTGACCTCCGGGAAAGAGATTTTTACAAAGAAATATTGATAAAATTCGGAATACAACTTCCATGTTTCGTTTCAACTAAATAAATATTAAAAAACATCAAACAATGTGCGATGTGTTTAGATAGGTGCTTAAATAGTTTGTTTTATCCCCCACCACCCCTTGGCTTTTAAAAGAAAGAAAGAGGAAATAAATGTTGTAGAACCAAGCCCGTCTTTCCCACTGGGCAGTCTGGGCAAGTGCCCAGGGCCCCGTGATCGATAGGGGCCCCTCGCCTCTGCTAGATCAAGAAACGATAACCGTCATTTATTGCCGAAAAACTTTTTTGATTCGAATACATCGAATCTAAATTACAGACTACAGTACCAATTTGCTAACAGCTTTAGCATGGGCGGGCTAATCTACTCTTGCCAAAAAATTAGGCTTTCCGATTTCAGCATACTGAGATGAATTCCAATATATAAAAATTCAATATAATTGACGTAAAATTCTCTAAAAGTGACATGCATCATGTCTCGATTTCTCATACGTTGTTCTTGAGATATTTAATCAGCAAAATATAAAAAAAAACTATTTTTGTACAAACGAAAAAAAATATGTACGCTTTTGTTTACAAATAATATATAGCGGGTGAATTTTAAAAAACGATTCTTCTGGCCTAATGGCATAAACAATATTTATTGAGGTCTATGTATAACGGACTGAGGTTCTATTTCGACAACAGTCATCGCTAAGATCTACTCTCAAGATCCCCATAGCGTCGTAAAACTGATCGTGACCGGTGGAACCGATCGTGATCGGAAAAAAGAATCTAGAAACTGGCTTATCTACTTTTTTTATTTATTCTAACAAAATAGTGTTGTGTCAAAGTCATTGGGGCCCCATTATCCTCATATGACCAGAGCCTTCAATAAGTTAAAGACGGCTTTGCTGTCAACGGACATAAGTTTGAACAAGATATAGATCTTGCAATCTCCGAGCGCACGTCGCCCTTAGTTGTGCAACTGACCTATCTGTATACGCGTCAATGTAGGCGTGAGAGGTGACCGTGCATAAGGTTAGCAAATATAAAAGAATTAATTCAAGTTATGGATTTCACCCATTTTTATATTTTGCATTTTATAAGGAGTGGTAAAAAACAAAATCGTCATAGTAACTTCTAATTTTAATTATGAATGTTAAATATATACAGCTGTAAACTTAAAATTAACACAAAAATCTAAGTACCTTAACGAAGCACAAAATAAAAATCTTGTAAGTAATAAAATAACTAATATTAACTTGTATGCTTACCTTCATCAAACATTTCTACACTGTCACGGTCATAATATTCACTGCCATCATTTTCACTGCCATCATTTTCACTGCCATCATTTTCACTGTCGTTGACATGTATAATGAACTCAAAATCATTGTCGAAATAATTCATATATTCTTTTTATTTGTAAAAATATGTATGAAATATATCATACATATTTTTAATTCCTTTGCGCTTACTTTCACTTTTGGGATTTGACGTGCTAACCGTACTTATTGAACAATTCGGTATGCAAAGATTGTTTTTGGTATTTATTAAATATTTTTATTTGATAGTTAACACGAAAATAAAAGACTAATTTAAATATTTTTCATTTATAATGAGTAATTGTAAAGTTATGATTTTTAAAGATGGTTCCACTTTTGTTCTTAATGACGTCATCGATCGATAGTCACGTAACGACATGCAAATGAAACGAAATGTTTAGTAAAAAGTTGATTGCAAAAAAAAACACGAATTTGCGATCTTAAATGATATTATTACGATATTATATTAAATAAACCTATGATTTTCAGTATTTTATTACTAAACTGCAAAAACGAATGTCTTTGAAATGACTTTGAAGGTCAAACACTGTTACAGTTTTTTGATAAAATAAATGTCATCATAGCTTTATTTGAATTAATTCTAAGAAAATATTGTTTAAAACCATAATATCTCGAAATGGTTTTGTAATCAGCATTACTTTAGTAAAACTTTGCATACCAAATTATACGCACACTAACAAAGATGTGTATTTACGATTAAAAACAAGTAAAGGCGACGTGCGCTCGTAGATTGCAAGATCTATAAAGGGTATTTTTTTCATATATTGCGATTTTTCAACAAAATCTATCACAATATAGTAATTTGAAAAATAATATGGTATTGAATTAAATGTTTTTTTTAATATTTAGTTATAATGTTTTGCTTATTCGTGCTCGATATGAAACGGCAACAGAAAAACGTTTCAAATATCCATAAAATAGTAAGCGTAACGATATGTCAACACTAACAAGCGCTTTTTTTACATACATACATATATTGAGAGCCATAAATCCCAAAAAGGCAGGGCTTTAGAGCTAGAAACTCCTCAGCCACATTTGGATGTCGATAGGGGTAAAGAAAAGTATATTCGTAGAAGTAAAGACAAGGGTCTCCAACCGCATCGCCCAAAAACTACGTTAAAAAGCCCCATACCCTTAGTCGACTCTGATGACACGCGTTGATAGAAAGGGGTAGTGACATTCTAAACCGGCACTTTTTGTTTTAACAAAATCAAAATGCAAACTTAACTTTGTTATTCATACTGTTTCTACGAAATTCAAAGTAACATTTGCTGATTTACAAATTGTTTTATATCTCAAAAACTGCTGACTATATTTCGTTCAAACCAATTTTAACTCTTAGTTTTTATTGAGACCTATAGCATATGTAGATATTATTTATATTAATAACTTTCTTATTTCAAAAGTTACAGAGGGGGGCACACAAATTCTTACTTACAATACTTCAGGAGTTTATATTTTCACTCTTTGGATTTTGAGAAAATATGGACTGTGAAAATCACAATGTCAAAAAAACACCTTTTAAAAGACTTATTTAAATTATATTATTATGTAAATTAATAATAAATATAATAATATATATTTAAATAAGTAATAAGGTGTTTTTTTTGACAGTGTGATTTTGTACAAAACGGCGATAGGCCTGCCCCCTATCACGTGAGTACACTGTCCATGCAAAACGTGGGTACTCTGTACACCAGGTGACGAAGTCACGTGATGTTCAGAAGTATTAGTACCTCTGCCAACCCCTTCGGGGATATTCGGCGTGAACGTTTATGTTATGTTATGTTATGTTATGTGATTTTCACAGTCCATATTTTCTCAAAATCCAAAGAGTGCAAATATATATTAATTTCAGCACCAAATAAATCTCTGAATATGTATGAAAGTACATTCGAATTTCATTCACCTTTATGAAAAATATTGATGACATCCATCTTTTTATTAAAAATACCATTAGTTTTCGCTTTTGATTATCAAAATAACAGTTTAAATCAAAATCCAGAATTCCTATTCCGAAACCATGAGTTATTTGACTGTAAAGAAATTGTTTCTCCTGTTTAACAGTTTTATTACATTCTGACTCTATTGTTAATCTTATTTTCGGGTTATTTTATTGTTTTCTATGACGTTTAGTTTGCGAAAAAGTGCATTAAGGGCCAGTTTTTTGATCCGGAGTTAAAAATATAACCATTTGTTACATTGACTATAGTTAAATGACTACCCAGTAGTCAAATCGTAAATCCATTTTGGTTCGATATTTGACCATTAGTTACTCTAACCACGGGTCAAAAAATGCATTTTGCTGATATCTAACTAATAGTTACGATATTTAACAAATGGTTGAGTTAACCACGGATCAAAAAACTGGCCCTAAGTGTGGCTGTGTCAGGTGGTCCTTTTTTTTGGTCCGATGTTGTTACCAAGTTTTTTTAGGTAAAGTGGAATTTCAACCAATTACTTTAGTTATAAGTACTTTATTTAACTAATTGTGATCTCAATAAAATGATTTACTCGTCATTTATCATAGTAATTCATTACAAAAATAAATTGGTAATCTAAAATGAATTTTGGTAATCCGAAACCTCCTGTCCGAAACCGTTAACATGGTAACGTACTAGGGGAATGCTCTTGGTTTCGGAATGGACTTGCTTTTTAAAGTGGTAATTTTAATTCAAAATTAGTTTATTAAATTTGGCTAATATGATTATTAATTTACGATAAAAAACAATATATTTTATACCTTTTCCGAGAAAACGTGAGATCACTCATTTTATAGTTTTTATTTCATTTATTTACATTTTAATAAACTATTGTTCTTGTTTATTGCTACGGTTGCACTTTGTAATTTTCTTAAATACTATATACAGTCAATAAATACTCATTATGAATGACGCTCGGAATTTCTATTTTCATAATTTTTATTTTGCAGAAAAGAAATTGGCGACGCTTGTTTTTGAGATATGGCACCTAAGTATGGTTAAAATGATTATTGGATATTATAATCTCATAAATAAAGCACATTGCTTTTGAACGAGAGAAAATTATTTGTTTTGTAAACAATATAAACGTGCCTTAAGGTTCCATTCGGTTACTTTTGTCTTCCTGTGACCGAAACTGTCCCCTTGATTTTTTAAGAGTTTTGTCTTATTATGTTATATTATGTGTAACTTTTTATATATGTTTTTTCGTAAAATTCTTAAACATAGTCCTAACTTTGTTGTTTGTTTAATATATTATGGAGACATCAGTGCAAATATAGAAATAAGTAAATTAAAACTTGCCATATTTCAAAAAGTAACGGAATGGACTTCTTATGGGTCTTTCTTAGTTTAAAATAAAACTTTTAAGATAATATTATTTATTTGTCTTATCTTAATACAGCTATATTTAAAATAAATCCGAAATTTTAATTATTCTCTTTAATTTTTATAAATTATAAACTATAGTCTATAAATGGTCACGGAATGGAAATAAATTACACCCCATGATACATAGAAATCATTTTATTTCGAAAATGATTCATAACATCTATGATCTTTTACTATTTTATGATACTTTAATGTAGATTAACTCAGTAATAGTAAACAAAACTCATATTCTTGTACTTTTTGAAAAATCATCATTTTGGATGGTGGTACACCTAAAAATAAATTGGCCCTGGTACACTACACTGTACAGAGTTCTTTATCTTTTTTATTCTTGGCTTATTCTATTATTATTTTTTAATTTGTATATTCATGAAAAAATCTGTACAACGTATTAAAAATAGTGTATTTTAAATTAAAAAGTGACATCTATGGGTCTACCCTTAAACTTCTGCTTGTTTAGTGTAAACGCTCAAATATACAAATTTTATGAAAGTTCTTTCATAAACCTATAGATGGCGCTAAATTGAAAATATGAAACTTTGTAATGAGTGGTGTTTTTAATATTTTTTATATTCTTTAAAGGATACTTAAATCATAACATTGATAAGAGTTTAAATATAACATAACATAAACGTTCACGCCGAATATCGCCGAAGGGGTTGGCAGAGGTACTAATACTTCTGAACATCACGTGACTTTGTCACCTAGTGTTCAGAGTACCCACGTTTTGCATGCAGCAACCGTGATAGCCCAGCGGGTAGAACACTCGGTTATCGTGCAAACAACTAGTGTTCAAATCCTGGGTCGGGCCTACACCAATTTGTCTTTTCTAAAGACATATGTGTGGTTAATTTATCATGGATGTTAACGGTGAGGGAAAACATCGTGAGGAAACCCACATGGCTGAGTTGTACTTATTCATGTGACAGTGTATTCGTACAAAACGGCGATAGGCCTGCCCCCTATCACGTGAGTACACTGTCCATACAAAACGTGGGGGTACTCTGAAAACCAGTTTAAATAAGACCTTAAAAATTTCAATAATGACCCATACCTAAACAACTCATTCTCAAGGTCTTATATACCATATCGTCTGCTTACTGGTAAAATGTAGGAAATGCGTTTTTTACAAAAAAAATAGTTAATAATGCGTTTATATGTAATTTTTGACGCTCTTTCTACTGGAAAAACGCAATAAATGATAGGACTGCTAATTACAGGTAATTTCTCAATTACAGGTCAAATATGATAAGTGCACACCCATGCTAAAAATAATATTTTTTTTCAAAAAGTCAAAAAAGTCAAAAAAATTATTTTTCAAAATAAAGTTAAATACTAACATTTTTTGAACGTCAAAGTTTTAAATTAATCGTTAATCCGTTGCTTCGGAAGGTGTTCGTAAAGAGAAGAAGCAACAAAGAAACTCTTTACATTCACATTTTTTCATTTTTTCAAAATATGGTTTGTACAATTTCAGTTTATAAAGATGTTTATACTTTACAAAAGATTTTCTATGCGACAAAACCAAACGCTAGTTTGATATATTTAAAATAAATTGTCCATCACAAAAAACCAATCACATAACGTGAGAAGAAAAATCCTCACCAGACAATTATTCCTAGGAATAACGAGGGAAGATTTATAGCTTTAAGGACACGGTCATGTGCGCGTTGGGTCCTTGTCGTTTAAAAAATCTTGAACACTGTAGTAAGATTTCTTTAAAAGCATGGCTCTAATCGTCTTTTTAAAAGATGCCACAGGCAATTCCAATATGTCAGAAGGAAGTTTGTTGAACATTTTCAGGGATAGTCCCATAAAGGAGTTACTTACTTTATTAAGTCTCCACTTCGGTACGTTAAGTTTCTCCTTATTCCGAGTGTTAACAGTATGCCTATCACTAACTTTACTAAATTGGCCTATATTCTTTTTGGCATACATTAAATTCTCAAATATGTATTGGCAAGGGACAGTTAAAATGCCAATATCTTTAAATTTTTCGCGCAACGAATACCTCCACCTTAACATGTAAATAGATCGGATAGCTCGCTTTTGTAAGACAAAAACTTTATGAACATCAGCCGCTTTACCCCATAATAAAATACCGTACGACATAATATTATGAAAATAACTGAAATAAACAATGCGAGCTGATTCTATGTCTGCTATTTCTCTAATCTTACGCACGGCATACGACGCTGCTGAGCTCAGCCTTTTAGAAAGTGTTAGTATATGGGGTCCCCATTGCAACTTAGAATCGATTATTATCCCTAGGAATTTTGTCTCTTTCACTAATTCTACTTTTTCACTGTCAATAACAATATTGGCGTCAACTTGCCTAACATTCGGTAAAGTAAATTTAATACATTTAGTTTTTTTGGCATTCAGAACCAGGTTATTTACAGTAAACCAATGCAATACCAGTGAGATAGCTTTATTTACGTCGTCAAGAGATGTAGAGGATCTCGCTACATTAAATATTAAAGATGTGTCATCTGCAAACATAACTATCTCAGAATACTTTTGTACCATACGAGGGCTGCTATTTATGTATCCGGAATAAAAAAAAGAAACAAACATATATCAATTAATATGGTTTTATTGCTTCTCAAAATATTCGCCGCTCAGATCTATACACTTTTGCATGCGTTGAAACCAATTTTCATAGCACTTTTTCCACTCAGACTGAGGTATCTCCAAAACGTGCATTTTGAACGCATCGACTGCCTCTTCGCGGCTCGAAAAACGTTGACCACGTAATTTTTTCTTCACATTTGGAAATAAATAAAAATCATTGGGTGCCAAATCAGGGCTGTACGGCGGATGACCTGTCAATTCGATCTTTTGAGCTTCTAAAAACTGAGTTGTGACGGCCGACCTGTGACAGCTAGCATTGTCGTGATGCAGAATGATTCTACGTTGTCGGTTAGTCTTTCTTATTTGTTCAAAGACTTCCGGCAAACAAATGGTCGTATACCACTCCGAATTAACAGTTTTACGATTCTCTAAAGGCACTGTAGCTACATGGCCATTTATACCAAAAAAACAAGCGACCATTTGCTTCAATGTGCTTTTTGCACGAATAACTTTTGTTGGGTTCGGCTCATCTTGGAACACCCACACCGTGGACTGCTGCTTAGTTTCGGGGTCGTAAGCGTAGATCCAAGATTCGTCACCTGTGTAGATATTATAAACAGCTTTTGACGCACCACGGTTGTATTTTTTTAACATTTCTTTGCACCAATCGACACGAGCCTGTTTTTGATCAATACTCAAGTTGTGCGGAATCCAACGGGAGCAAATTTTTTTTACAGCTAAATGTTCATGAAGTATCTTATGTATGCTCGTCATACTAATGCCCAGAGATGCCTCTATCTCACGATATGTAACATGACGATCTTGAGTTATTAGTTCCCGGACAGCATCGATGTTTTGAGGTACAACGACCGTTTTAGGGCGACCTTCTTTAATTTCATCAGTAAGCTTAGATCGTCCACGATTAAACTCGCTAAACCAGTGATACACAGTGGTCTTTGAGGGTGCTTCATCCCCAAAAGTCGAAGTAAGCTGATCGATGCACTGTTTTTGAGTTAGACCACGCCGAAAATCGTAAAAAATCATGGCACGAAAATGTTCACGAGTTAAATCCATGGTGGTGAAGACACGCAATTTTCAAAATGACGCTACGATGTGAAAACAATTGACAGTCACATAAAAATAAATGTATTCTAAAGCTAAAGAGTTCTATTTTTAAATGATGTAATTACTTTTTAAATTATTGTTCTGTAAGTGGCCAGTTCCGGATACATAAATAGCAGCCCTCGTAAATGGTAAATCATTAATATAAATCAGAAACAGTAATGGGCCAAGAATAGAACCTTTCCACAATATTTATAAGAAAATGGCCTCTAATATGCTACCGCAAATAAGAACATTAAATTTCCAATAATTTATTTAATAAATTTCTGCAAAATCTTATTTAGATGTTAGTAAAAAAAATTACTTAAACTTTGAAAACCCTATATCTCCGTTAAATAAAATATGTATTTACTACATTTTACCAGTAAGCAGACGATATGTAAGACTCAAACCAAAACATTCCCGCTGTATATCCGCCGAGGGGGTTGGCAGAGGGACTAAAACTTCTGAACATCACATCGCACCTCCATTCAAGTAGTGTCACAACTCAAAAAAATATTAAATTCCTTTTGTTTTATCATTATGTTTGCCAAACTTCAAAATGTTATCTCAAAAACTGGCATATTGCTGCTAAAAACTGCTCGGACAGTGTACTTACATGATAGGGGGCAGGCCTTTCGCCGTTTGGTATGAATATATTGTCACATGACTAAGGACAACTTAGTTGTGTGGGTAACCAGTAAATTAACCAGAGATATGACTTTAGAAAAGACAAATTGGTGTAGGCCTGACCTGTGATATGAACTCACGCCTGTCCATATTGATAAGCAGTTGTTCTCCCCATATTGGACTATCATGGTTGTTTATTATTTATTTTTAACATACCCAGGTTTTGCTTGGAAAGAGTATGGGTGCTTATGTCTGGTTTTAAAATAAAGAGTAAAGCATTTATAAGTTTCTGTAATTAAAAAGGTCATTTATCAAATACAATTGATTTCCAGGTGCAGACTTCCCATTTGATGGGCATTTGAGAACATAGTTACCTTTATTATATTATGTAACCCTTAAATTATGTAACCCTGTATATAATGCCAGAATTCCATTCTAAATAGAATATTTACACTACCTTTGTATAATTAAAACTAAGAACTTTATAATCACACTAGATGTTTCAACAATATGATAACTTTCTCTCTCATGTTTTTTTGTTTTCATTATATTGAAATCAATTTTATCCCGCCACAAAATTATAATTTAAGATACTTTTAATTTAGGCTTAGCCAGATGGAGTGGCAGAATATCAAAGCAATAAAAACATGCTAGACAATGATTTCACCTCTGATTTTTCATTTCCGCAATACCAAGAAGCATTAATTTGATGTGACCTTTTGTAGCGGCACTCTTATGCCGTAATTCTTCAGCTTTTCTCTCAAATGCTTTTATCCTTATGTCTAAATATTTATTAGCATCTGTCAGAGATAGTTCTAAGAAATGATTTAGTCCAATGTTGAACAGTAAGTTAGAAGTATCTTTTACTGCTGCTTCCATAAAGAAGTTACAACCAATATTCACTTGTGTTTTAAATCCATCTGGATGTAGTTTTGGATCTGTAAGTATCTTCAAAGTATGTTTCTGTTGAACCAAGTCATTAATTTCAGCAGTGATTTCTTGAAGTTTCAGATCCACCTGACGTAAATCTTCTTTTAAGACATCGTTTACAAATGCCTCATATTTTTGTACTTTACATTGTATATTACTAATAGTCATTTTCGAAGAATAATCAATAAAACATTAAAAGCAAATAAAGGAATAAAATAAATATAACAATAACAACAAATATTTAACATAACCTATAACCCACAGACTATACCACAGGCTATAATCTTAGAACAAAATTTTTCGTTCAAGGTCAGACAACCGCGTTAGTTTAGAAAAAAAGACTCCCTCTCCCCTCCCTTGAGTCAGAGGCCCCCGCTCCTCTGGCGCCCGCCGCCGCCATTTTGTTCATTGCCTGTGTTCATTTCATTTTCTTTCATTGCATTATTGAGTTTGATCGTGTGAAGTTCATTGTTACGTCTTTTTAGTGTTTCTTTGGCTTATTCTCTCAAATTCAGTACTGTGATATCAAGTCTTCTTCGTCATGAAGAACATTTGCTGTGTTCCCTTTTGCAATAGCAATCGCAAAAGTGTTAAAATGCATTGCTTTCCAAAAACTCTCGACTGAAAATGATGGTGAGCAACAATAATACTTGTACTTACATTTCAACATTACACTATGCTACCGAACCATGAAACTTATTCAAACTTACGTGATGTCAATAGCCACCATTGGACCCAATTTGTTGCATGTATATTGTAATATATTTGAGGCTTTATATTAAGTCATAGCACATAATTACAGACACATAGCAAGGCTTGTAGCTTACTTAAATATAAATCGTATGTTTGATGTGTATACATACTGTGATTATGATAACATTGCTGAAAAGACAGCCCATCAAAGGATTGTGTATGTGTTGTGTATTGTGATGTAGGGTTAATAGTAATATAATTTTATTGCTTAATTATGAGTCTAAACAATGTGACTAATGATTCTAATGTTTAACATTTTCTGCAGGCGTTATGTCGATGCACATTATCAAAATACCCAAGAGCCTGGAACATACAATTTATATTTATGTAATTTACAAGCCTTGCTATGTGTCTGTAATTATGTGCTATGACTTAAAATAAAGCCTCAAATATATTACATTATATATGCAACAAATTGGGTCCTATGGTGGCTATGTTTCACGGTTCATCTGTGTTTTTAGGCATTATTTCTAGATATCAACCATTGCATGTTGTACATCATATCTTGTATACTTTATGTGCCTTATTCTGCCATTCACTTATGCTAGCTTCCCCTTGAACAGTTTATAGTGAACTTCTTTGCTTCTTCCCCCTGATAAAGCAACTTCTCTTATTACATATATTTTATTTTTTAGAAAACTCTTCCATATCTAAGGAACATGATTACTTTGAAACTAGAAAAAGGAAGCTAAGTGACCATTCCTATTGTAAACCATTACAAGAAATTCAACTGTTCGAAAATGAGTATGGTAAGTTTGTTTCTTTTAATTTATACAAAAAAATATATTCTACATGACTTCAATTGTTGCTCATTCTGTAGAATGGTGTGCCATGCCAAAGTCTTTAAATAGCTATTGGCAGGATTCTATGATCAATAGACCTTACAGTGCATGTATCATGGTGTTATTCTACATTCAGTATTTCAAATATTTCTTTCTAACCATATACATGTTTACTCCTGTTTCCTGTTACTGCTAATAAAATACAGTATATTACACCACTTTAATAAAAGAAACACATATTTATGATAAATAAAATAGAACATATACTATTCTTTTTATTTTATATACTCCAACCATTTGTAATATATTTTGTAATATGATTAAAGAATATTTGCTCATTATTTTAGGAATTGCGGTGCCATCCTCATCCCAAAGCACAAATATATATACTGATGACAGTCATTCTCTAAAAATTACAGGCAAGTTGTAATATAGTTTATTAATTAAAGTTGAGTTTAAAGTCTTCCATCACCTGGGGAACATAGACTTGTCTAGTGCCTTTATTTTTATTTTTTATTACTGAGATACTCATGTTAATGATATAAAATATCCTTATTCTCTTTTTTTTTAGATAAAACCATACCCACTTCATCTCAAGGGTTGAGTGCTACGTTGATCATTGATTGTGATGATAATATGGATCAACAACTAAGTGGTAATAAAATACTGTTAATGCCCTTATACTATGGTACATACATAAAGATGCTGTTAGTTTGCAAGTGGTACATATTATGTATGATTGCTTGACCAATTAAATTGACCACCCTTATACCATGGGACCTACTTGAAAAAGGCATGGCAATGATTGCTACTTTTAAATCTTAATCATTTGGTGCTATTCCTAAATTTAACTATACGATTCTCACTGCCACCCCTTTCTACCCACGGGTGTCGTAAGAGTAACTAAAGGTATGGGGCTTTTTAACATAAGTGGGTTTTGGGCGATGTGGTTGGAGACTGATCGCCAAGAATACTTAATTTCTTCCATCTTGTCCCCTATCAACTTCTAAATGTGGCTGAGGAGTTTTTAGCTCTAAAGCTCTGGCTTCACCTTTTTGGGATTTATAGCCGTGAGTTTAAGTACGTATGTTTCACAGCGTACGTATGTTCCGGGATAATAAGTACTTTATGTCATAATTGGGGTCATTATCTGGCATTCTGCTAAATTTCATTCATATACATTCTGTAATTGAGAAGCCTCTTCACCTCAAACACACAAATATCCAAACTTCCACATTTATAATATGAATAGGATAACAGTACATTTATTGTATTATTTTGTTGGTATGTTCCTAAGTATGTTGTAAGTCCTTCTATTATTAAGTGAGTCGTAAAGGTGATTGTAACTTAAAAACTCTTAAAAGATGAAAGGGAAAAGAGTATAATAAAAAAATAAAGATAATCCCAACCATTTACCGCCACGTCAAGGCAATAAAACACGTGTTTCAAAATATAAAAATATCTATTGTAAAATTAAACTAAGCTCATTTACAATGAGGTCTTTATCTATAAATAACAATGCGTCTATTAACTTGAATTGAAATGCAGATGTTCGTTTCTTTTGGTCGGCTTTACAAACGTTTTTAAAATTACGGATAATAAATCTACAAGTTTTATAATTTGCACATAAGTTTGAATAATGCTAAGTTTGTGGCTAGTATTTTCGAAGGTACAGAATATTTATTTCAGTTTGGAAATCATCTGAAATACATTGTTGATTTTATGACGATCTTTTATTGTACTACCTCTGATTGCGTTTCTTTTTATTGAACGTTTTTTTCAACACTAAACAAACTGAATACAAAATTGATGATGAAATGATTACAAAATGAATTAACTTGTTTATTTGCACTACGGAGTGCTCAGATAGCTATATTTAACATTAACTTACAACTAGTGAATAAGAAACTAGTTCTGTACAATACACCAAGACTAAAATATTTACTTAAACTTATTTATTTAACACCTGATATATGTAGGCAGGTGTCCGAAGTGTGAAGAATAAAAGAGCATGATTGAGGCAATTGATGGATGTGAACGAAGCCAGAGAGGTTTGCCAGGATCGTACAAAGTGGTGATCGATAGTCTCTGCCTGCCCCAATGGGAACTAACGGTGTGAGAATATGTATGTATGTACCTGATATATATATATATAAGACAAGTGTAAACTATAACTATATATATGTATTAAAATATTAACTATAACTATTATTCACACACACACACAAAAATTACATGTATTTCATGTTACACTATACTTAAACCTGGTGTAATCATTTGTTTTTACCCACAAAATTTGGTAATTATGTTTTTTTTCCTTTTAGATATAATTGTGCCCTCTTCATCTCAAATCATACCCACTGATGTGAAGATAAAGAAACCAATTACAGGTTAGTAATAAATTAGTTTTCACTTGTCTTATATGACTGGTGCTCTTAATTTCTTATAATAAGAATTAGTTTACTGTATTTCATAATTATTCATACAACAATAATACCATTATCATAGGCATACTGCCTGCTAAAGCTTGATGAAAACGACACAAAATAATTAGGTCTTTTTATTCAACTCCTACAACTCTCTTGGAAACAGCATAGTGTGTTAATGAATTTAAAATATTCTTAAGATTGCTTCATTTGTGTTTTACAGTTGCACGTAAACAGATTGCAAGAAAAATATGTTACATGAAAGCTGATACAAGACTGTATCAAGTTATACAAGATTTAAAGATAAAATATAAAAAATCTAAACGGCAGTTGAGATATGCTGTGAGGGCTAAAAGAGCTCTTAAATTTTCAAAAATGGACAGCTTTGAGAATTTAACAAAAAAATTAAATCCTTTAACAAGAAATTTTATATGGATGCAAATATCTCAATGCACCAAGCAAAGAAAAGGACGCCGATTTACTGAAGACCAGAAATTGATGGCTCTTTCAATTATGAAACAAAGCCCAAAAAGCTATAAAGAATTTTGATCCTTCCGTCAACCCGTACATTAAATAAGTTAATAGAAAACTTTGAAATGACGGCTGGAATAAAAAAATCTGTATTTAATGCTATTAAAGAAGAGGTATTTCAACTTTTTTACTGATACATCTTATAATCCTTAAACCTATCTCAAAATCATAGTCTTTTTATGTCTATATCATCATTATTATTGTGATAAAGGTCTTACTGAAAACTAAATAAACTTTTTAATTTTGCAGGTTCAATACTGGAGGGAACGAAAAAAGTATTGTTCCATTATATTTGACGAAGTAGCATTAGAACCGGGTGTTACATATAATAAAAACAAAGATTGTTTACTAGGGTTTGTAGAACTAAATGAAAAAACCACCAATTTTGCTGACCATGCGTTAGTTTTTATGGCTCGTGGTGTAGTGGACAAATGGCAACAGCCAATTTGTTTCTACTTCTGTGAGGGTTCGACTTCGGCGTATATTCTAAAGAATATACTCAAAGAAGTAGTCATTGAAGTTGCAAAAACAGGATTAGTTCCAATAGCGTTGGTATCCGACCAGGGGTCAGCATTTCAGTCGGCTCTTAATAAATTAAAAGAAGACTCTAGAAGAGAGTATAACAATTATGGTACGTTTAGTTCTATATGTATAGTGTAATGGAATTTACTAAAATTATTCAAGGTTTCAAAACTTTTTCTTTTATAACAGATGATACCATTATCATTGGAGAAAACCGCCTTAATGTTTTTTATGATCCACCCCACCTCATCAAGGGTGTTAGAAATATTTTTATAACTAAAAACATTAAACACGAGGGAAAAATTTCGAAATGGAGTGACATTATGGATGTTTATATGGTGGACCGCGAACTTGCAGATATGCGCATGCTGAAAAAACTAAATGATGATTACGTGATACCAGATAAAATAAAAAAAAATGAAGGTTAGTAAAATAATAAAATTAATTTAAAATAATTAATAAAAGGTTAAGGTTAATAAAAGGGAAACAAAGTGAAAAGTTTATAATTGTATTATTTTTTAACTTAAGTATCATCATTATAACATCATTACAACATCATTACTTTTACTTGTAATAAATTAGTTTCCATATGATCCCTGATTAGTAAAATAGTTATGGAAGTGCTATTTAAACCTGATTGATATACAGTTGCAGTTTATATTTTTCCTGCCTAACTGATTAGATGTGTTTATATTTCAGGTCAAGAATTGTACTAAGGTTTTGAGTTCTACAGTTGCAAGTGCATTAACCTACACATCATTATTTCGTAAGTTATTTTATGTTTTTTTTTTATTATAATGAACAAACAGTGATGCTTAGTGTTTTACGTTTTAAGTATTCCCTATCTTTTCCCTTGGGTGTCGTGAGAGCCATGCAAGGGAGTTAAGAGCCATTAGTATTCAATTGGAGATCGGGTTAGCAACCAATTACCAGTGACTACTTGTTTTAACATCTGTTCCCCTTGAAACATCTATATATGGTTGAGATTCCTTAAAATCTTAACACTCTGATTACCCCAATTTGAGATAAAAGGCGTGAGCAATTTAGCTGAATAAGTAGTGACAAAATACTATCATGTATCACAAATTGTACTATTGAACAAACAGAGTATATGTACAATAGCTTGAGAACTATAGCAGTAGTGGGTGTATTAAATTCCAGTTTTTTTGTTACAGCCCTTTACCCAGATGGAAAACCCGTCAGCCCAACTTTAAAAAACACAGCTGATATTGTCACTTTCTTTGACAAATTATTTGACTCATGCAACGGAGCTGCAGCTGGAATTAAAAATATGGGGAAACCTCTACGACGGGCAGTCACGAAGAAGTCTGAACATCAAGAATTCTGGATAAAAAGTATAAAGACATTAGAAGAAATGAGGTTCCTGGACAAAGGAAAAGAAGTAATGGTGCCTTCACAAAAAAACTTTGTAACAACCCTGAAAAGTTTTATATGCCTGTGGGATTTTTTAAATAGTAAGGGCATAAATATTATGCGACCCCGATACCTCAATTCTGATCCCATAGAGAATTTCTTTGGCCAAATGCGGGCTTACAGTTATAGGCATAATGACCCGAGTTGTCAATCATTTATAAATATATTTCGGTCCCTCCTTATAACACGGTTCATACATTTCCATTCAAATAGTTAAAATTGTGAGGATGTGACAGGAGAACAAATTATAAAATTAAAAAATTTATTTCCGAAAATCAAAGAGGGTTCTAAAATAACACCATCAAAAGTAGCAACTCCAATACTGTCTCCTGATAGATATGAAAATATTGTGGAAGGAGCTCGTAAAGAACGTTTAAGTGTACACTCACGTGCATACACTGCAGGGTGGGTGGTAAAAAGATGTATAAAAATATTTAACTGCAACGATTGTAAAAAGAAACTTACTCAAACTAATGAGTCCCCTGTACATAAATGGATTTCACAAAGAGAATTTGCAAACTTTAAAAAAAAATATAATCTCACCTATCCCTCTGAGTATGCAGTGAGGTATTTCAGTGATATTGTAAAAGAAACACGTGAATATTTGGAAAGCAATGCAAATAAAGAAAATATATCAGAAAATATACTAAGTAAATGCATTTCTAAATATTCATGTGAATTCTTAAATTGTGCCGTTCATGGAGATGCCCTTCCAAAATGTTTTCTGTCCATCACAATTAACCTCACAATTTATAACTGGTGTAACATCATAAATAGAATTTTGAGAGGAGTGGATCTGTTAAGACTGTCACATAAGGATTTGCCGAATATGCAAGCTAAAGCGTTAGCTAAATGTAAAAAAAGACTTAAGAATAAAAAGAAATAAATTATATGCTGTTTTTTTATTGAGACCCTTTTTACCAAAATGATAGACATTTGGCAAATAGTGAATAGTTTGTGGGATTTCAGTATATATGGGTGCGTGCCACCTACCCAAGCAAACCACATAATTTCAAATTTCCCGCCTACGTACGCGTACGTTTACCAATGAAAGAAAAATTGGCACAAAAGGTCTCGATACGTACCGTAAAGCCAATATAAAATAAAAGTAAAAACATGTCAAACTCTAAACTAACGTGCCTACTGTACCAAAAACGCTAGAGTAAGATTCCTATCTGATACGTAGTATCTATATTGTAATCTGTGGACTATACAGAGATAGGGATGACCGATATTTATCGATGTTGAATAAACATCGATGTTTAACTATAAAACATCGATGTTTTAACATCGATAGGTTGACTTCGATATCATCGAATCATCGATGTTACCTGAATGAAATATCGAAACGTCAATTATTCTTTTCGGCGCGGTCTATCGTGCAGTAACTGTACTAGCTTCAAGTATAAAAAATGCATAATCATTAGCAGATTATAAGAGTTCTACTATTTTCCACTAGATGACACTTATGAGAATAATCGGAGTAAGCTCACAGCCGTACAAATAAGTTTGTTTTAATTTCCAAAGAGATTAACACAAGCATGCCTTTGGAGTTGCAAATTTATTTAAAAAGTGCTTTGGTTGACCTAAACCAAGGACCTTTGCATTTATGGGAGGAACTAGAATCCACTTGCCTCTCAAATATTTGTGTTGCACGGCAACATCCTCATTCACAACCTCAGAAAGGCTTTTTTTCAAAGCTGGTCAACTTCTGTACCAGCAATGAAACAGACTGAATGGAAAAAGATGTCAGTTTTTTTTTTACAATGTGTCCCTAAAAATACTGGGAGTGTTATTTTTTTTTAATTTGTTATTTTTAATAATAATAAACTTTTTTAAATATGATAGACAGTTTTATTTGTTTCCAAAAACATCGATGTTTTAAAAATATCGATGGCTCACGATCGATATTTATCGTACATCGATGTTGACATCGATCATCCACCACTACTACGCTATAACCTCCACTCTTCCTCCACTCTTTTTTTTCTCCTTTTGTCCAATGGACAGGCAAAGGTTTTTTTAACCATGCAGCCTAGGTATTCGTTATGCTTCTTTCATCAGTAAAGTTTTTCAGTTAATGTTTTACTATATTTTTTTATGTACGTCAATACCGGCATTTCCTTTGTTCAGTGTTTATATGTAGTAATTTCTTTCGTAAAATTATTCTTGTCCATTTCATTATTTATCTCTAATTCATGTTCAAATGACGATACTTGCTAGCGCCTCTGCTTTGTCATTATTCACTGGAGCGCGGGATTGATATTCCGTTACCATAAATATACCTTAAGGAATAATCACCGATTTTTTTTTTCCATTGAAGTTAATAGAAAAATGTTTATGGTTTCTTATTAAGAGTGCGGCTTAAAGCTTAAGACCGATTGCACACACATCAAGAAGACTGAGGTTTAAATAATTCACTCTACTCAAATAATTTCAATCGCAATTTGCATTGAAGTCCTGGTATCATAAATTTGAGGCCCAAATCTTAATTAATTATCATTTTTTCGTCTTAGTCTTAGTTACAATTTTTCGTTTGTATGTATTGAATGAAACCACGAAGAATGGATTGGTGACAGTTGGACTTTTTTTTCTTTATGTGTACTCGTCTAATTTCCATGTCCCCCAGGTTTGAAGCAGTTTTACCCTAACTATTCGTATGACAATGATTTTTAATTTTGGATTTTATCATTATATTAACTAATAAACAATATTTTTATTTATTTATTTATTTATTTTTCCACATTAACAATACCATTACAGGACAAGCCTAATTCGATATTGTAGTTTTAATATTTACATTTCATTAATTAATAAAAACTAATTAACTAACAAAAAAATACAATTAGGTTACATTAAAACTTATAACTTATTTATAACATTTATAAATTAATTTACATTAAATATAATTAGTTAACATTAAATATAATTAAATATCATTAAATAAAAATAAAATTTCACTAAGGAACAACCAATTAAGTAGGCACCGTTATCATTTAAGCTCATAACTTACTATATAAAGGGCACATTTTGTGAATTCACCGAGGGTGCAAGCAAATAGGTCTATGCGTTCCGCCACCTGGTTTAGAATAATGATTGCCCGCGGGAGCGGCGCCGCGCGCAAGAGGTTGGTCCTCGAGCGCGGCTCGACCAGCAGCCGCGGCCGTCGCCGCCTCCGAACATACTCGTCCGGCACACAAAAACTTAAGCGCCTCAAGATCTCGGCGCTTTGCAGTTTTCCTATTAAAACTTTATACACGTATAAACATAAAGCGAGTTCCCTTCTTACTCTTAATTCGTTGTACCCAACCATCCCTAGAATAAAAAGTGTCGGGTACATTAAAGGATAAAAAGGGTAAACCTTATATAATTTTAAATATAAATATCTGATAAATTTATTCTGTATTCTCTCCATCATAAGGCTATATTTTGCCTCATGAGGAGACCAGATAATTGAGTTCACTTCCATCTGACTTCGTACAAGGGTATTGTATAAAGCACAGATGGCTTTAATATTTGTAAAGTTATGAGATGTGCGTAAAACAAGGCCCAAGTTCCTGAATGCTTTTTTGCAACTACTTAATATATGGTCATGAAACGTTAATTTCGTGTTAAATTTTACCCCTAAATCTTTAACTTCAGTGACCCTCTTAATGGGAACGCCCTCTATGTTGTAACTAAGTTCAAGTGGTCTATGTGATCTACTGAAGCTAATGACTGCACATTTGGATGTATTAAATTCTAAGTCGTTGTGCTTACTCCAAATTGCAACTCTGTCTATATCGCCCTGCAACTTGGCCCCATCCTCAGCTGACTTGACCTCTAGGTACAGCTTGAGATCGTCCGCGAACAACAGACACCTGGCATGTCTGACCACCCGCGGCAAGTCGTTTATCATCAGCAAAAATTGCAACGGCCCAACGTTGCTGCCCTGATTTACGCCTGACATGGTACGATACGGCTTAGACACGCCATTATCGTAATCCACATATTGGTACCTATCTCCTAAGTAGCTAGCGAAAAACCGAAGCAGATGCGGGGTGCAACCGAACGCAGCGAGCTTTTTCAGCAACACATCGTTATTTACAAGATCAAAAGCTTTTTTGAAATCGAAATAGGCTGCGTCCAGCTGCCCCCCACCATCGATCACCGGGACTATATCGGTCATGTACTCGAACAAGTTGCTGGTAGTACTCCTGGCAGGGCGGAATCCGTGCTGCTCGTCACATAACTGCACGCTCACCTGTCGAAGTACGGCTTGGTGAATGGCTGACTCCAGCGACTTTGCCGGGGCAGACAGGATCGCCACGGGCCTGTATTCCTCCACGGACGACCCCCCCCCTCCTTTAGGTACCGGGACTACGCGGGTTGTTTTCCATCTTTCCGGAAAAACCGCACTACCTAAACTTAAATTATAAATATGTAACAGCGGCTCCGCTATAACAAATCGACAGTCGCGTATGACGAACGGTGGTATGCCGTCAGGCCCTACTGATCTCTTTGGTTTGAGTTGTTTTAAGGAACACTGAACGTCCTCCAACCGTAAGTTACTAAGGTGTACTCGAGCCGAAAAGTTCTCGTTTTGACACACTGTTGCCATCGTCGCCTCGACATCAAGTTTTGCCTGTGTAGTACTGTAAACACTCTGAAAATAGTTTGCGAATTCTGTAGCTAATTGGCCATTACTTAATGTTTTACCATCTTTTTGCTTGAGTTTGGCGGTCTTAACTTTTCTCTTAGATTGTATATACTTCCAAAAAGATTTGGGATCGACTAAAAATTGATTCTGTAAGCGATTCCTATAATTTGTATAACTAGACTCGATTGATTGTTTGACTTTTGCTCTTAATTTTGCGTAGGCGTCGTAGTCAGCCTTTAATTTACTCGACTTATATTTGCTATGGAGCTGGGCCTTTTGTTTAATGTCGCGAATAGTTTGTGCATCGTACCACTCGGGGTAACAGTACCTCGAGTTTACGTGCCCTCGCATTTTCTTTGGAACACAATTATCAAAAATGGAATAAAGTGTATTATAAAAAAAGTCTAATGAACTTTCTAGTTTTAAATTATACATGGGAGCCCAGTTTATACTAGCAATCGAAAGATAAAGTTTATTAAAATCGGCTTTGTTAAAATTCCACTGTACCGGTACAAAATTATCGCTAGTATCTGTGGTTGTGACGTGATGAGCGGCAGCGTCGGCGGCGGCTGGTCGCTTCGCTGTGGTCACCGACAACTCGAGCGGCGGGTGATATAAGTCTATAGGAACCAGCGGCGAAACCCCCTCCTCTACGGTCACCTCCACCCCCGGGGCGCCCAACACTAAGTCTAAACACCGACCATTACAATTATTTACACTATTATACTGGGTGAATCCGCAATATGTTTCAAAATATTCATAGTAGTTACGTACATTCATAGAGCCCGAATACAAATTAAAGTCCCCCACTACTAACATATTGTCATATTTGCAACATAACTGTTCAATAATTTCGAATAATACCATGTATTCGTTTTCGCTACTAGCCGGCGGTATATAAATTACACAAATAGTGAACACAAGCTTGCAGTGTCGTATGACGTGCGCACATACCAGTTCGAATGCGTAGTTATCAACGTTGACGTCACCCGGTAGCGACACTCTGCGTAGCTCGAAGCGAGGTGTGGCCACGAGACACGCGCCGCCGTGCTTCCGTCCGTCCGCGCGATCACAGCGTAATATCTTGTAGCCCGTGGGTATGAATTCTGCATCCGCTATAGCTGCATTACAACCTGTTTCAGTTATTGCAAACACGTCGACATCTGAGCATAAAATCCCGGCATAAAATGTTTCCAGTTTCGTTCTTAGACCCCGTACGTTCTGGTAGTAAACGTTTATCGGTTTAATTTGCTGTTGGCGTTGCGGTTGTCTGTTTACGAAACCAAATCCATTCGCAAAACTCAATGTTTACAGCCCAGTGTTCAGGTTCACTCAGTTTCGAGTAAAGACTTTCCGGCAGCCCAATAACGAACGAGGCATAGTCTCTTTCAGTTCGGTGTTTTAACTTAATAACTTTAATTTCCACCTCGGTACCGCAGATACTTTTTACGTGTTTCAGAATCATTTCCTCGGTCGTATCTTTTTGCAGACGCCACACGTGAAGGAATTTTTTACGCTCACTTCCTTGAATTTCTGTAGCATTAGTACTTCCACCCTTCTTGACCTCACTGGCTACATACCTACTTCTTTTTCGTTGTACCGTTACCCAGCTATCATCGCTTTCCTCCTGTATCTTTTCGGTAGTTACTTTAGTAGGCAGTCGCTCCTCACAGTCCTCGGGCTCTTTTGCGCGTCGAGATAGACCCGCTTGTTTCGTGGCCCCACTTTGCTGCGACGTCGGAGCGGCGAGAGACGGTGACTCACTATCTTGGGGCCGGCCGCGGCCGGTGTTGCTACTTTGTTTGACTACCCTCGCAAACGTTTGTTTTGGATGCGATATTATCTCGGATTCCCGGCTTCTAGATATGTTACTTGTGACATTTCGTTCTAATTGTAAATTTTTCTCAATTAAAATGTTTATTTGTTTTTCTAAGGACTCTACCTTGCAGGATTTATCATATAACACCTTACGAAGATCCCGTAACTCGGTTTCAGTGACCTCAAATCTCTTCTGTAGCTGCAAATATGCTTGAGTTTGTGCATTCATAGCTGTTTTAATGTCTGCGTGGAATTCACGAATTTCTTCCAGTATGGGGTTTTCATTTCCTATTATTGATAATTCATCTGCATCACATCGACGGCGGCGGTCGGAACCGCGTTCTTGGTTTACATAACAGCTCGGTGTGAAGGTTTTGTTCATCACTATCGGTCCACGCACTGGTGTATTTGAATTATCTTGCTTAGGGATCATCCTCACACACTCCGGGCATACCCAGTTTGATATGTGCTCTTCTGTAAATTCCTTGAACTTTTCCATACTCAATCCGAGGCAGTTCGAGTGGTACGTTTTTTTGCAGGTCTCATTAGAACACTCCATGTAGCATAGGTCATAGACCTCCGTATCGCAACCACTACATTTTGTCCCCATTTAGAAGGAATTAAGTAGGTAGTCCCGATTTCACTGATCTCACAATTACACAGTCGGAGCACTTCGCAAACGCGACCGTACGCAACTAAGTGTGACAACAAATATAATTGGCCTAGACCTCGTTTTTATAACATACCCTTTTTATATTTTAAATCGATTAAAGATATCAACGAGGTTAAGAACCTCACTTTACTTTCTCAGTTTGATCTAGGGACCGATACTTTTTATGTATTTATTATTTTGAAAATTACAATATTTTAGATAAGCCTTCCATAGGCAAAGTTGTTTAGTTTGATGATTGATTGATCTAAATATAAAAAGGGTAAGTTAAGTATGTTTTAAAAACGAGGTCTAGGCCAATTTTACATGCTTTTGATTGGAAAATATTTAATGTTATAGGTTTTATTCAATAATTATTGAAATAAAATGTCATTATTTACTATGTCCCCCTTGGGATCGTGGAACTTCAACACCAAATAAATCTATGAATTTGTATGAAAAGTACATTCGATTTTCATTCACCTTTATGAAAAATATTGATAGGATCAATTTTTTTATTAAAAATACCATTTATTTTCGCGATTTATCATCAAAGTTACAGTTTAAATCAAAATCCAGAATTTGGAAATTTCCATTTCGAAACCATGAGTTATGTGACTGTAAAGCACAAATTTTATCTTATGCTGTAATGAAATTTTTTCTCCTGTTTAACGTTTATATAACATTCTGGCTATATCGTTAATCTTAATTTTTGTTTTTTTTTATTGTTTCGTATCGTTTAGTTTGCAAAAAAGTACTTTAGGTGTGGCTCTGTGAGGTAATCCGAAAACTCCTTTCCGAAACCATTAACATGGTAACGTACTAAGGGAATGCTCTTGGTTTCGGAATGGATAGAATAAAGGTTACACTGTTGCTTTTAAAATTAGGTTATTTAATTTGGCTTATATGATTACTAGCTTTTTGCCCCGCGACTTCGTCCGCGTGGACTTCATTTTTTGCATCCAGTTTACATAGTACCAAAATACCGAAACACTATCTCAACTTCTGTTTTTTATATTTATAATCCGCGGGCATTGTAAATGACATAAAGGACATTGAGGCTTTTTAAGTGATTGTTGGGCGATGCAGTTTGTGACCCATCACTAACGACCTTTATTAACCTATCTTTTATCAATATATTTCCAAAATTGGATGAAGAATCTCCGAAGCTATGGCTACCCTTTTATGGAATTTTCAAAAATTCCTTTTTAATTGTTCATAAGAATCATGAAACAAATATACCAAGTTTTTATGTTCAGAAATGAGAATATCTTTAGTAAGTACAGATGCGGATAGTAGTTTGGCGCTGCGGCGACACGGCCCGGTGCTGCCCCCTACACTGACCGTTGGTGATAGTGGGAGAGCTTGCAGCGATTGTTCGGCAATATAGGGATGATTAGTGGTGGATCTCCTTCCAAAATAATCGCTAAATTGAAGGGATAGTGCTTGTTATTATTATATATAGTGTTATTTCAAGCTAACAAAACATTTTTTTACAAAAAGCTTGAATTACCTGAGATACGAACCCGGGACGATTGATTCATAATAGTTCTAATTAAATATTCATAGTAGTTAGTTATACCGCTACGCCACGGAGACGTTACCGGGGCGGTGTCAAATTTTTATTACGCTTTATTTCATATTAGTCTTACTATTGATTAGTCTTACTATTGATAAACAAATTTGTCATTTAAATTGATGAAACCCCTTCATCTTTCCAAAATGAACATTAACAAAGTGTCTGATGTGAATTCCATCGATGATAAAAATAATCGCTGCAATATTTTGAGCCATATATGAGTTAAGGTTTTTTGATGTTCCTATGAGAACTCTTGCGGATTCCTTAGTTTCAAGGAATCGTCGTCGTTTCATTTAGCTTCTAAATTTACATGTTAATGTTCGTTTGCAATATAAGTAGATGTAAAAAAAAATGTATACGATAAAAAAATAGTACATCATCCCTCGGGAGTTCCTTATTACCATCCATTACCGTACCATTAAGCTTCCAAATTTTGATTTTTATATTAGTTTACAATATTTTACGTTGTTTTAAACGATACACAGCGCCATCTCCAATGCATTTAGTAAGCAAATAATATTTTTGATTTCCCATGGGAACATATTTTTTCCGGGATAAAAAGTACTCTATTATTTAATTTAGACTTCTAACTATACGTCTGAAAAATTTCAAAGCAATCGGTTCAGTATTTACGGCGTGAAAGCGGAACAAACAAACAAACAAACTCACTTTCCCATTTATAATATTAGTATGGATATGGATTAATTTACGATAAAAAAAATATTATACATCTTTTCCGAGACAACGTGACATCACTAATTTTGTAGTTTTTATTTCATTTATTTACATTTTAATAAACTGTTGTTGTTTTTTTAATACGCTTTTATTAGGTCGACCTGTATGTATGTAACTATGTAATCAAATCTAAGAAAACTAATTTAACCATCTTCTAAAGGTCATAGCGTTATGAAAATTGGCAGTTGTATGTGATTTCGATGACAATACAATAATATGGTACTGTCGAGCTGATCTGATGATGGAGCCGGAAGATATGAACTGGAACTTCATGATGGATGATCGTATCATAGCCGTGTTTGGACTTGCTCAAAAGGTCCTGTAATGAACGTTGACCATGATTAGGTTTCAAGGTCTGATGATGAAGCCGGAAGACAGGCACTAGCATTCCATGATGAAATATCTTATCATAGCCGTGTTTGGACTTGTTAGAAAGGTCTTGTAATGAACCTTGACCACGATTAGGTTTCAAGGTCTGAATACAATATTATGGTACTGTCGAGCTCATCTGATGATGGAGCTGGAAGATATTAACTGGAACTTAATGATGGATGATCGTATTATAGCCGTATTTGGACTTGTTAGAAAGGTCTTGTAATGAACTTTGACCACGAAATGAACTTCGACCACGATTAGGTTTCAAGGTCTGAATACAATAATATGTTACTATCGAACTGATCTGATGATGGAGCCGGAAGATTTGAACTGGAACTTCATTATGAATATTAGCATACGATGTATCGTTACCAACCCATAACGTCCACTGCTGGGCACGGGTCTCTTCCGTGAGGAAGGTATTAGCCAAACTTCACCACGGGGGCCAGCCGGGTTGGTGGAGGTTTGTAAGGCTAGTGGTCACCTTACCGTTAGATGTTATCAAGCCGCCCGTTTGGGTCTCTGACAAAGCTTGACGACTGCTATCTTACGATAACAACCGGCACCAACAGTTTTACGTGCCTTGCGAAGCATGGTAGCGCCCAAGATAA
Source organism: Bedellia somnulentella (assembly GCA_963576735.1). Lineage (NCBI taxonomy): Eukaryota > Metazoa > Arthropoda > Insecta > Lepidoptera > Bedelliidae > Bedellia > Bedellia somnulentella. Next base: position 3,044,116 of record OY755185.1, on the reverse strand, counting down.
ATACCACTAGGCGGTTACCCATCCGTGGACGGATGAGACTAAAAAGCAAAAAATAAATTAATAGTTTAAAAACACTAAAAAACACGCTTTTATAAGTGCACTTAAAAGTCAAAAATAAATTACGGGTCGTTCAAGTTGTCTCTATTTCTGGGCTGAAGTGTAAACTATGTGCTTTTAATTATAATATTTGATTGTAAAAGCGTGGGGCGCTGGAGCAGGAAAAACTTTCTTGTAAACATATACACGAATAAGAACTCTACATTCTGCCACTGTTGACTAGTACTTTAAACAGACTGTTTAATATAGAGCCTCCAACTAGTGGTGCTGCAACTCTAGTTAGAGTGCCGATCTCTGTAACTTGCTTCCCGAAACATCGCTTAACTTGATTTCTTAGCAAGGTAAACAAAAAATCTTTCCTTTTCCAGCGCCACACGCTTTTACAATCAAATATTATAATTAAAAGCACATAGTTTACTCTTCAGCCCAGAAATAGAGACAACTTGAACGACCCGTAATTTATTTTTGACTTTTAAGTGCACTTATAAAAGCGTGTTTTTTAGTGTTTTTAAATTTATTGCTACGGTTGCACTTTGTAATTTTTTTTAAATACTATATACAGTCAATAAATATTAATTATGAATGACTCTCGGAAATATAATTTTTATTTACACAGTTTTTATTTTGCAGAAAAGAAATATTTATTGGCAACGCTAGTTTTGAGACATGGCACCTAAGTATGGATAAATAGTGGATATTATAATCTCATAAATAAAGCACAATGCTTTTGGATGTGTTGAAGGATATAACGAGAGAAAAATATTTGTTTTGTAAACATTATAAACATGCCTTTAGGTTCCATTCGGTTACTTTTGTATTCCTGTGACCGAAACTGTCCCCTTGATTTTTTTTTTATTATGTTACTAGTGGATCGTCCCAGCTTCGCACGGGTAGCGTTGTTTTTTTAAATATCTGAGGTTTCTTTCTTCAGTCACTGCTCAAGCATTGTGAAATTCAGCGCAATGTTTTCAATTTATGAAATTTATAGCACTCCCTAAACAGTGTAGTTTGGTGATTTTGAATGCGCTTTAATGAACGGTTCAGTATTTCCGTTTAAAAAATAAATCATTACGTGATGTAGGATGTAAAGATTTGGTTTTGGTCACGGGCGCGATGGCTTATTTTATGTATAATTTCGGTGTTTCTCTATCGATTTCTATGATTCTTTTTTTAATGAATAGGTAATAATGTCACCTTTTTTAAATTAGAGATGAGTGAGAGGTTTACAAACGTAAGAGTAAACAAATATAATCAGAATGTTCCGAACTGCTAAGCTATCAGGAATTACACGTGTTATTGTGAGTCAACCGTAAAAGATAGACTGTTGAGAATTTTTTTTTAGAAGATTTTATGAAAAATATTTCCGTCATACATGATTTCTATGTAAGTTTAACCATTAAGGCTGCACACGCGACGGAAGCTTAAAAAATGGAGTAACTTCTCCCGTTTACTTTCTTTCCAAAATTTCCCAAAATTCCCCTTTACTACTCTGCTGGAAAGTATACAAAAACCTGCCCAGGAGTATGAAGAATAATTGTACCAAGTTTCGTTAAAATCCGTCGAGTAGATTTTGTTTCCATAAGGAACACACAAACCGACAGACAGACAGACAAAAATTTAACTGATTGCATTTTTAGCATCAGTATCGATCCCTAATCACCACCTGATAGTTATTTTGAAAATATATTTCATGTACAGAATTGACCTCTCTACAGATTTATTATAAGTATAGATGTAACTTTTTTTAATATGTTTTTTCGTAAAATTCTTGTCATTTCTATAATATTTTATGAAAACATCAATGTAAATAGTAGAAATAAGAAAATTAAAACTTGCCATGTTCCAAAAAGTAACGGAATTGAATACTAATAGGTCTTTCTTAATTCAAAATATTAATTTTAAGATAATCTAATATACTTTCCTTCTTAATAAAGCAATGTTTAAAATAAAACCGAAATTTTAATTATTATCTTCATTTTAAATAAATTATAAACATCTATAAATGGTCATTTTATTTCGAAAATATTCATAACATCTTTGATTTTGTACTATTTTATGATACTTTAACGTATAATAACTCAGTAATCTATATATATAAAAGAAAGTCGTGTTAGTTACACTATTTATAACTCAAGAACGGATGAACCGATGGGGCTGAAAATTGATGGAGAGGTAGCTTAGAACCAGGAGAAGGACATAGGATATATATCATCACGCTGAATATCGTAGGGGGTAAGCAGTAAAATATATTTAACACTAGGGGCGGACCACTAGTAGTATATAAAAAACATATTCTTGAACTTTTTTGAAACATCTTCATTTTGAATGGTGGTACACGGCACGTTTCAAAAAAAAGTACACCCCTATGAAAATGATAGCCAAAAACTAAACTGTATATGTACAATAATATTTTACAATAGTTTTAAAACAAATAAAATCACTGCAGACCCGTGGAATAGGCCTACAGGAGATACCACGTTAAAATAAAACGCGCTAAGTACACTACCTCATAGGTGGCGTGGAAACGTGTGCAAAGTATGAAGATTACCAATGATCGAACTTTTCAACGCGTTATATCTTCAGGTGGCTTTTAGGAAAAAAATTTATAGATATCTTTTTTGTAGAAAATCTTCTGATCTACAATTTTGTACTGGAAAGATTTTGCGAAAAACTCACCGTTTCGCTTAAAATTGCATAAAACTATTTTTTTTACCTTTGACCTCGTGTAAAATTTTTAGCACACCTCGGAACGATGGGGACTTTTGAGGTTTCATTTATAATCATGTTTTGAACAATTGTGCCAATTTTCAGCTTCTTATGAATTTATGTCAAAAAAAAAAAAAAAAGTCAAAAGTCAAAAAGTTTATTTTTCAAAATAAAGTTAAATACTAACATTTTTTGAACGTCAAAGTTTTAAATTAATCGTTAATCCGTTGCTTCGGAAGGTGTTCGTAAAGAGAAGAAGCAACAAAGAAACTCTTTACATTCACATTTTTTCATTTTTTCAAAATATGGTTTGTACAATTTCAGTTTATAAACATGTTTTTACTTTACAAAAGATTTTCTAAGCGACCAAACCAAACGCTAGTTTGACATAATTAAAATAAATTGTCCATCACAAAAACCAATCACATAACGTGAGAAGAAAAATCCTCACCAGACAATTATTCCTAGGAATAACGAGGGAAGATTTATAGCTTTACGGACATGGTCATGTGCGCGTTGGGTCCTTGTCGTTTAAAAAATCTTGAACACTGTAGTAAGATTTCTTTAAAAGCATGGCTTTAATTGCCTTTTTAAAAGATGCCACAGGCAATTCCAATATGTCAGAAGGGAGTTTATTGAACATTTTCAGGGATAGTCCCATAAAGGAGTTACTTACTTTATTAAGTCTCCACTTCGGTACGTTAAGTTTCTCCTTATTCCGAGTGTTAACAGTATGCCTATCACTAACTTTACTAAATTGGCCTATATTCTTTTTGGCATACATTAAATTCTCAAATATGTATTGGCAAGGGACAGTTAAAATGCCAATATCTTTAAATTTTTCGCGCAACGAATACCTCGACCTTAACATGTAAATAGATCGGATAGCTCGCTTTTGTAAGACAAAAACTTTATGAACATCAGCCGCTTTACCCCATAATAAAATACCGTACGACATAATACTATGAAAATAACTGAAATAAACAATGCGAGCTGTTTCTATGTCTGCTATTTCTCTAATCTTACGCACGGCATACGCTGCTGAGCTCAGCCTTTTAGAAAGTGTTAGTATATGGGGTCCCCATTGCAACTTAGAATCGATTATTATCCCTAGGAATTTTGTCTCTTTCACTAATTCTACTTTTTCACTGTCAATAACAATATTGGCGTCAACTTGCCTAACATTCGGTAAAGTAAATTTAATACATTTAGTTTTTTTGGCATTCAGAACCAGGTTATTTACAGTAAACCAATGCAATACCAGTGAGATAGCTTTATTTACGTCGTCAAGAGATGTAGAGGATCTCGCTACATTAAATATTAAAGATGTGTCATCTGCAAACATAACTATCTCAGAATACTTTTGTACCATAAATGGTAAATCATTAATATAAATCAGAAACAGTAATGGGCCAAGTATAGAACCTTGAGGAACGCCCATCTCTATTTCCGATCCTTTCGACGTGGTTCCATTAATATCTACCTTTAAAGTTCTTTTATCAAGATATGATGCCATTAATTTCAGTGCTTGCTCGTCAAAACCGTAATATTTAAGTTTAGTCAACGCTATTTCCTTTTTTACACAATCAAAAGCTTTTGTGAGGTCACAAAATATACCTAACGCATCCCGGGAGTTTTCCCATGAATTAAAAATATGTTTCATTAGTGACACTCCTGCATCTACAGTAGACCTACCTTTAGTAAAACCATATTGCTCGTCATGGAATATATTATTTTTATTGAAATATGAAAGCATTTGGTTGGACATGATTTTCTCGAAAACCTTACTGAGAACTGGTAAAATAGAAATAGGCCTATAGTTGGTAAAGTCCTGACTATCTCCTGATTTATGTAGTGGGATGAGCCTACTTAACTTCATACAGTCTGGAAATTCTCCTATATCTATACATTTATTAAAAAGTATCGTTAAATGGGGAGCGATTATATTTATTATTCTGTTTATGACGAAAACTGACATTCCTGTTATGTCTTCGGTTTTTTTAAGATTAATGGTTTTAAAATTTTTAATTATATCATTACTGTCAACATACTTGAAAGAAAACTGTGCTGTTGTTTTGGTAACATTTTGTTCCAACAACTCAAGAGCTTTTTGGGGACATGAATTTAATTTCTCTGTTGTCTGAGTGGGGGTATTTATAAAATGATTTTCAAAAATGTCAGCAATTTGTGATCTTGACTGTATCAGTTCATTATCTAATAATAAATTGAGATCATGCGGGGACTTCAGTTTTCCAGTTTCACTGTTAATTATTTTCCAGACAGTCTTACTCTTGTTAGAAGAATTCTTAATTTTATGTTTTATGCATCTAGATTTAGCTTCACCACAAACTTTTTTAAAAATTTTTGAATAATTTCTGACATAAATAATAAAATCTTGGTTGAAGTTATAGGACTTTTCTCTATAAATGTTATATAGGTGATCTCTACTTATTCTAATTCCAGCGGTGGCCCATTCAGCAAAAGAGCATTTTGTATTACAAAGTATTACCTTAGTTTTAAAGATTTTGTTAAATTCTGTTTTTAGCTCATTGATGAAAGAAAGACAATTCTCTAATGTTTCACTGCTTCTCATTGGGGGGCTGATGCTAGACCTTATATTATTTTCAAATAAGCTAAGTTTTTTTTCAGTTATCTGTCTACATACAATTGACTTTTTCTTTTCAATGGTAAATTCTAAATTTATGAATTGTCCCTTGTGGTCTGAGGTAATGCTATCAAAAAGGAAGTGACCAGAGTAGTCACAATTGCAATAAATATTATCTAAACATGTTGCAGAGGTCGAGGTAATTCGGGTTGGCTCATTAAATACATTTAGAAGATTAAATGATTGAAAAAATGTTAAGATTCTCTCCTTTACTAGACCCTCACCTAATAAGTCAACATTGAAATCCCCACAAACTACAACCTCTCTGGAGCTGCGGGAAGCCATCCCCAAAGCATCCTCCATCGCTGCTTCAAAGATGTCATAGTTACCTTTGGGTGGGCGATATACACACAAAATTATATACTTGCTCAATTCAATGCATGAGATTTCTACATGTTGTTCAACAGAGAGTCTACAGATGTCTTTTCTTTCTTTAAATTTAATGTCTACATATAATAGTATCATACTACCCCCACACATTATGGACTCTCTGTTAAAACAACTGCCCACCGTGTAATTCTTTAAACTAAAGTTCATTTGTTCTATTTTTAACCAGTGTTCTGTCAAACAAAGTATTTTAACATTGTACTTATTAACGAATAACTCTAATTCTAATAATTTGCAGGAAAGGCTCTGTATGTTCTGATGAACTAGTGAAATATATGCCTTTTCCTTTGTCTTACTACCTAGTTTAAAGATAAATTTGCAGATACATTAGTACTTGTACTAATAACTGCATCCAAGTCAGTTGAAATTGTTATGTTATTCAAATTAATAACATTATTGTATACTATATTACTAGCTAGTAACATAGCTAGACGTTTTTTAGAATAATCAGGTACTTTCAAGGTACTCTTAGTCATTAATGATTTCTTAATATAATTATTTATATTAAAATTAACAATTTTTTGCCTATATCCCAAAGTCAAATTATATAGTAACATATTTAATTTATATATCCTAGTGTTAACCTTATAACTAAGATGCTTGGAATATAGGAAGTCACTTATAATTATTTTTCTAACATTTAAATTAACTAACCTCTCAAATGATTTCTTTAAGTCACTTGGATTCACCTTATTACTTGAACCTATTAAAATAACTAAAGTAGTATTCGAGTCATATTGTTCTTTTAAAATAGAATTTATTATTTGAGAGTAACTTGCTCCGGGCATACAAGTATTTAAGATACATTGGTCTAATTCTTTGTTTAAATGATGGCCAATGTTAACACCAAGAGAATCGGAGAAGACTAAAGTCCTCTGAGTCGACACACTTCTATTGTAGGCAAAAGTGGGCTTAACCATATTATTTCTATTTTCAGGAGATACATCATTTATGACAGTACTTACACTGTCACACTTATTGCAAAAACCAGATAGTGTTTCTACTGTTTTTATATTTTCTTTACTTAACTCTATAATTTCTTCTAATCCTTCTATGTAGCTTTGCATCTCTAAGTGACTATTATGATACTTTAATGTTATATCTTGAAGAGATTTTTCTAATTCTATAATCCTATTACTGTCATGGCTAATTTTAACTTTATTATTGTCTAGAGAAAGTTCATAATCACTACATAGTTGTTCTAACCTATTTAACTTAAACTTCATCTCATGATGTTGACTACACCTTAGTTTATTAAGTTTTTTAACATGATTCCTTACAATTCTTTTAAGTTTAAGGTACTTTTTTAACTTTTTTGAACCTTTTATGTTCACAATAGGTAGGGGTTTTTCTTCCTTTACCGGAGTAGTTAAGTCTATAGTTGGCATATGAATAATACTATCATACATGTGCTGTAGCATAATTGAGTTCTCCTCAGATTTGTTGCTCCTTAATGTATGAATGTATAAATTGACCGGATTAAATTGGCCTAGACCTCGTTTTTAAAACTTTTTATATTCTAAATTGATAAAAGACATCAAACTAAACAACTTTGTCTATGAAATGCTTATCTAAAATATTGTAATTTTCAAAATATTATTTTAATTAAAAGTGTCACTGCCGAGATCAAACTGAGAAAGTATGGTGAGTTTCTTAGCTTATGCTAATATAAAAATAAAAAACATATGGTCAAATGTCAAATCACAAGGTGTTTTTTTTATTTCAGCTGAGGCTAAGAACCCCACTAACACTAAACTCTCTCAGTTTGATCTAGGTACGACACTTTTTATGTATTTATTATTTTGAAAATTACAATATTTTAGAAAATCATTCCATAGGCAAAGTTGTTTAGTTTGATTTCTTTTATCAATATATATATATAAAGGGTATGTTTTAAAAACGAGGTCTAGGCCAGTTGCTAGTTTTGGGCTCAAAATGTTCTCTGAGAGTTTATGGCTTCTGAATTGAATTTCAGCTTAGATTGTCCAGTTTTTAAAGAAAATTGTACTTTTCACTAATGTGGCAGAATCTTGGGATCAGTTTGGTTACAGTGTAAAAACCTGTTTTTTGGAAATTGTATACGATAAATTATTATAAGGTAGATCAACAAAACATACTTCAAACTTCAAACTTCAAATCGTTTATTGCTTCACTGTGGTAGATTAAGATGTTACAAATATTAATTAAGTTCCGACAATGAACCCTGTTAGGGCACTGCAATATCTTATAACTATCTTAAAATTAACATACAGTTTACAGTGTTTTTATACAGAATTTAAAAGAAAACTTAATGATAATAAGAACATTTTTAGAGACTAGAATAATGAATAATAATAATAAATCAATTTGGTAATCTTTCTTAGCTTAATAATATATTTTTCTTAGTGTCTAAATGAGATCTTTAAGATCTTTAAGATTATATGATTAAAATTATGTTATAAAAGATAAACTTTATTTAAATAAATTGTATGTCATTAGAAAATGCAGAACCTCTTTAAATCCACTTTATAGAGCTTTGTTCTTCAGTTCGGTGAAGTGTGATGACAACAAGTTTAATATTTTTCTTCTAACATTAAATTTAGGGATTGTATTGCTCCATTTTTAAATATTTAGTTGAGAGTATTATGTTTAATATAACATAAAATCGTTTATGGAAAGAGGAATATTACGACCCAAATAAAATATATTTTTAACAAAATATTGGTGCGACCATCAGCAAACGGACAAGGCTGATAAAATCAAGGTAGGGTTCCATGTTTGCAAAATAAAATCGCATTTCTGTGAATCGCACATTTTTTTAAATAAAAGTAAATACATACATATACTCGCGGCTATAAATCCTTAGCAGGGGTAGCCAGAGATGAGCAAAGAGAAATACCTCTGCCACTTTTGGAAGTTGAGTGGGGGAAAGATTTTTGAAATAAAGGCTGTTGGTGATGAGTCTCTCTGAACCGCGTCGCCCAAAATCCCATAAAAGCCCCAATACCCTTAGTCGCCTCTTACCTACACCCATGGATAGAAATGGGGTAGTGCTATTCTAAGCCGACACTACACAGCAATATATACAGGGCGTCCCACGGCGATGCCACATCTCTATGTGTATCTGTACTTTCCCTCTGGAAAGTACCTTAAATATCACAGATAGCATATTTTGCTGAAAGAAGACTTCATTTTATTTTTAAAACTTATTAAAATTGCAGTCATACTTTTTTACTTTATTAAGATAAAAAAAATATGGAAAAAAATCGCGTTGTTTGAGGAAAAGTTCCTTAATTATTGTAAATGAACATCTTACTGAAGGAAGACATTATTTCGATTTAAAAAAACTAGTGTAATTGCATTTAAAATAATTTCATGGTTAAACCGGGAATCGAACCCGCTACACGAGAAAAAAATATTCCGTAGCTTTGTCATATCGGTCGAAAGACTTCAATGTGAGAATTATTTTTTTGGCTAAATAACGAAATAAAAATAAGGACCATGTATTTTAATATTTTTAATACAAAATGAAATCAATTTATCAAATGCTCAAAATGATTTCTATCCTGTTCAATACAAAGTCTCACTCTTTTACAACATCACGTGACTTTGTCACCTGGTGTTCAGAGTACCCACTTTTTGCATGGACAGTGTACTCACGTGATAGGGGGCAGGCCTATCGCCGTTTTTGTACGAATACACTGTCACATGGCTAAGTACAACTCAGCCATGTGGGTTTCCTCATGATGTTTTCCCTCACCGTTAACAATCATGATAAATTAACCACACATATGTCTTTAGAAAAGACAAATTGGTGTAGGCCCGACCCAGGATTTGAACACTAGTCGTTTGCACGATAACCGAGTGTTCTACCCACTGGGCTATCACGGTTGCTTGCCTCTCAATTACTCAGCAGAAAATCAATTGTCTACCAGGATCACCCGGTTGCGATTTTTGTGGTAATCGCCCTTCAACGTGACTTTTAAATTTGTATTTAAACAGTACATGGTGTATTTTGCTTTTCGAAAATACGGTTTCTGCTTCACCTTCCCTCACTGAAGATTATGATTTGCCTCAAAGTATATCAAAATGCCGAGCTCATCGTCAGTATTTATCATTAAATTAAATACTTACTTACTTATACTCACGCCCATTATTCCCATTGGGGTAGGCAGAGACTATCGATCGCCACTTAGTACGATCTTGACAAACCTCTCTTGCTTCCCTTACATTCATTATCCGTCTCATACATGCTCTTTTATTCTTCTCACTTCGGACCCCCGCCTTTATAAGAACGTTTTCTATCTGGTCCAGAATCGTTTTACGAGGCCGTCCTCTGCTAACATTCCCATCCACATTGGCTCTATATATCTCTTTCGCTACTTTATTTTCATCCATCCTCTCTATGTGCCCAAACCACCTCAACATTCCTTTTTCTATCTTGCATACTACGTCATCTTTCAAACCTACTCGTTCATGGATCACAGTATTTCTCACTCTATCACACAGCCTTACATTACATATACTTCTGAGGGATCTCATTTCCACTGCATAAATTAAATAAATCTGTTAAAATAAGTGTCAATTATTGTTTAAACATGTTTTGGTCATGTACGGTACGGTTATGGTAATCGATGATCAAAACGTCCCAAATTTGTCAGATTATCGACCAACCGTTTCACAATAAATCGAGATGGTGTATTTCTATAAGGATATCCTTCACGGTGCCAATTTAAGGCTAATGTTATGTTTTTGTAGTTCAAAAAGTATGCTTCCATCAAATCAACAATTGATACGCCATGGTTATTTAATACAATACCGTCGTAACAAAATCCTCGTAAAGCGAAATAACTAAATAAAATAGTCAATTCCCGCCAACAAACTTTTTAAACTTTTTTTTTACTTTTAACACCTGATCATAGTTTAAGATACTTGTTTTTCTGTCTAGTCAGTAATTTTAAAACATGTTTAAACAATAATTGACACTTATTTTAACAGATTTATTTAATTTAATGACACGAAACACGGAATTTGAAAACATTTACAAGAACAGCAAGAATTAAAATACGCTTAATTAATATTTATATACTTTAATATTTATCATCATGCACTACAATTATAATAAGGAAATGATGTGTACTTCTCAAGTGGGTACTGATTCATTAGTAATAGGTACTTTCAAATGAAATTTTAGTTTTATACCCATACGGCAATGTCATAATTCTAATAAAAATTTCCAATCAAATGAAAAAATTAATACATACATACATGCATATACTCACGGCTATAAATCCCTTAACGGGGTAGCAAGAGCTTGCCGTGTAGTGTCGGTTTAGAATAACACTACCCCATTCCCACCCGTGGGTGATCGTAAGAGGCGACTAAAGGTATAGGGCTTTTTAAGTGATTTTGGGCGATGTGGTTGGAGACGTCACCAAAAACATTTATTTAATCCATGTTCTCCCCAATCAACTTCCAAAAGTGGCTGAGGAATTTCTCATTCCAAAGCTCTGGCTACCCCGAAAAAAATAATGGCCTTCCTTTTGTTTCCAACACTATGTTATTTAGGAAAAAAATTCTCTCTCGGTATGACAAAGCTACTTAAGGTATTTTTTTTCTCGTGTAGCGGGTTCGATTACCAGTTTAACATGAAATCATTTAAAATGCAAATCAAATTATTTTTTTAAATCGAAATAATGCCTTCTTTCAGTAAGATGTTCATTTACAATAATTAAGGAACTTTTCCTCCAATGACGCAATTTTTTTCTAAACTTTTCAAAAAAAAAAAGTATGAATACAACTTTACTAAGTTTTAAAAATTAAATTAAGTCTTCTTTCAGCAAAATATGTTATCTGTGATATTTAAGGTACTTTCCCTCCATGTGGCATCGCCGTGGGACGCCATAAACCTAGGGTGTGCAATCTTGCAGCAAAATCTCGATCTCGGTATTTGCAAGATTACGGACGTCTAATCTTGCAAGATCTCGGTATTTTGCGAGATCTCGCAAACATAAAAAGTTTTGTTTTATAATGAGAAATATTTTACTAAGAACGAATAAAGTTAATTTGGAGAGCAAATAAATTAAACGAAACATATTTTTTTTTGAAGATAGCTTGTAAAAAACATAAAATGTTTAAAGTTTTGCTAACTGGCTTCGGATGCTGCGTGCTCTCAAAGTAATTTCTAATTCTTCATCTAAAAAAGACTTGTGCTTGCAACTGTTGATAGAGGCATGTTATTATTATCGTTGACAATAGAAGCTATATCTGAAGGCTGGCTGGCTGGTGCTGCTGCCGGCTATACGCATAATCGTTCAATCAGCTATTTAAACCTTTTTTTACTAAAGTTTTTGGTGGCAAACTGAAAGTATCATCATATATGAGCCACCTAAAATCCTAATCATATTGGGCAGAATCTTTTAAATAAATTAAGCTGCAGTCATAAATCGTGGTTCGCCACTCATGGATTCGAGTCTTAATAGCATCAGCCAGCTTTTGTGCTATTGGAATAGTGAGCTTTCTAACTTTCCTACCATGCAGCGCAAAACAGTTTCAGCGATGGTATAACGACACAATACTTCAACTGCCCAAGTCGACCAAAGCAACATATTGACATCTATTAAAACCTTTCTAACACACGTCTTCAATTTGTTAAATATTGAGACTGGACCAGCGAGCTTTGGAGTTGAGCACTAAATGCATGTTTTTGCCAAACTCGTTTAGTTATGTACTTTTGTAAAACACCAGTCTTTGTAAGAGATTTTCGAAAAAGCTTGACAATTAAGTATTAATGACCAAATGAAGCCTATAAGCATAATAAAGTTACTAAAGAAGTTTTATACGCCGTCCTAGTTTTATAAGGGACTGCTTTAGAATAGACAAGGAATGCGTTATCTAATCTTGCAAATCTTGCGAGATCTCGCATGATTTTGGGTGCAAGATTGATCTTGCAAAATAAGTGCGAGATCTCGGTATTTCGAGATCTTGCAATACCGAGATTGCACTCCCTACATAAACCATATTTGATTAATAAACACATAATTGAATACAAAAATGTAATAGAATATAAGAAAATGGTTTATCATCGGATAATTTTATAACCCTTACGTAATGTTAATCTAAAAATCTCAAAATAAGTATTTTGCATTCATGTAAGCTTATCTTAATAGCGTCAGTTTGGCCACTAACAGTAAACTGACCGTCACCTCTGTTTGGTTCCACACAAATAATTTTTTTTCACCTGAAAAAGTCACAAAATTGTTATATATTTTATTGGTTTTTGGAACCTTATGACCACCTCAATTAAATTGAATAATCCTTGAAACAGTATTTCGCCACCATTAGGAAGAAATAAGCACACCAAACTGACTTTCAAAAGTGACTTTCCGGTACTTCAGCTTAAAACACATCCAGCTCTTTGTAGACGTTGACTCCACTAGCTCAAACGAAATGGCTTCTTGATTGTATTATGTCAGTCTTGCTATTTATAATGCACAGTTTTGAAATAGTGGTAAAAAATTTACTATTTGAGCCGTCACCAAACTGATTAGTCAGGATTTCGTAAATTCTGGGACAGTACTATCGTACAAATAATGGAATAGTTATGTATAAATTAGGGAAAATGCATTAAAAATACATAAAACAGGGTTCAAACTTTACATAAAACTCAAATTTAGGAAGGGTTTTCATATATATATTTTTTAGCAAACACGTCAAATCAAATTGTTGGTGGGACACTCAAAAAATGATGTCATCAGAGCGAAAATATATGTTTAATTACTGCTGATTCTAACTATTTGATATTTATTGTAGTGTTAGTTTATTTAATAAGCTTTCATTTAAAAATACTTCTGTAATAAAATGTAGCTACACATAACTTCCCAAAATCATCAAACTTTCGGGACAGTGCAAAAACAGGTTGTACGCACATTTTTTTTAAACGTGCCACACTATAGTAAATTGGATTGACCAGTTACTTTCTTGTTAAATTGAATTTTACAATGACATCTATATTTTCATCTCTGTACTTTTTAGTGTAGTAGTATAGCGACATCTGCAAATTTAATTTTGAACTAAGACGATTTTCAACAATTCATATAACCCTATGATTTAATAGTTATTACTATTTTCAACAGATGGAGCTAAAAACTGTAAAAAGTTAAATATAGTTACTATTTAAAATATACAGATGGCGTTTAATAAAAAACTCATCACCTTAATTGTTTTTTAGTTTCACAATCGAATGGCAGAATAATAGAATAGTTAACTTAGCTTACAAGGAGAACAATGAAGAAATACCATTCACGCACGCTTATTTTAACTACTTATTATTTAGTTTCTATTTATACAACCTTGGATAAACGGTTGATTGATGAGGATAATTTTGGTGAATAAATGAGTCAACTTCTAAACTGGGCCTACCTACACACCTAATCGGTCAAATATATGTATAATGTGTCCCATGTGTGTAGCCTGGGAAGTATTATTTGACTGATTTCTGCCTTTACTTTTGGTAAAAGTGGCTGAGTAATGGTTGATTTTTAATTTCTCTTTTCAAAACTTATATTTTTCACTTTTTACTTTGCTGTGTAGTGCTGGTTCAGAATAGCGATACCCCGTTTCTACCGGTGGGTGTACGTAAGAGGCGACTAATGGACTTTTAAGGGAATATTGGGCGATGCGGTTGGAGACCCATTACCAACAACCTTTATTTTTACCATCTTTTCCCCACTTAACTTCCAAAAGTGGATTACAAATTCCTTAGCTCTGGCTACCCCTTCTAGGGATTTATAGCCGTGAGTATATGTATATATGTAAAACTTATATTTAGCCAGCTACCGTTTCACCTGCATATGTATGTAATGGTTTCGGAGTCAGGAGTCTTCAACTTCATTGTCCACATCATTTATTACCATTCTCGGAGGAACAGACTATTGATAACGTCTACTCTTTCGTCACCCGCAGAAAGAAATGGGTTATGGTTAGTGCTATTCTAAGCCAACACTACGCAGCTGATATACATCATTCTGCTCATACATGCTCTTTTAATGTTACGCTACTTAAATTACTAATGTAAAGGTTTTTATAAGTGCAGTTGATTGGAGTATCGCTCTCCTATTCCTTACCGTGGGTTCCGAACGAAGCGACAAAGGTATGATATGTATGTAGGATAGAAATGTATGTGAAAGTTAATGCTTTTTATTTAGATACTTGGGCTTAATAAATCGGATGGAAATAATTATAGTCCGGAAGCACTATTTCCGCACTATTTTTTGACATAATTTTCAACCGAATAGCTGCAGACATTACGGAGATATTTGAGGTTTTCAAAACCTCAAGCCATAATCCTCATCAGGAAACCTTAATAACTCAGGGACCAATAAACGATTCCTTCTGGGAATTGGCATAACGTGAGCACTATTTTTTGAAACCTAGACTCTAGGCCGCACCGTTTGTTTGTGCAGAGGTAAGAATTATGGCTTGAACCTCAAGCCATAATCCTCAATAAACTTTAGCTATAACTTTTTAACCATAAGAGCACTATTTATCTGGCCTATGGCACTATTTAGCAATATTTATGCACTATTTTTAAGCATTGATAAAAATCAATTTCATGAAGTTTTAAAATTTGAGGATTATGGCTTGAGGGACACAGGATATTGGTGATGGGTCTCCATCCGCATCACACAGCAATCACTTAAAAAGCCCCAACACCCTTAGTCGCATCTTACGAACACCCACGGGTAGAAATGGGGTAGTGCTATTCTAAGCCGACACTACAAAGCTTACATACACAGCTACCGTCATTTTCTCTTAAAGAAATACCTACAGTCAAGAAGGAAGTCAAGCTACATTTTAATTTTACTTTTACTGGCTATGGCTACCCCTTTCATGGAGTATATGGATGTATGTATTTTAAACAACACAACACTCCATTTTATATATAAATTAGTAAGTATAGATACAAAAGGAATAATAAAGAATGAGGTTAAGGACTGGTAGGATTTAAAGGTATAATTAAGAAGACAAGTTTTAAACGATAATTTCTTTTATTTGACAAGAAATATTTAAATATCACTTTTAAATTACAATCTTTACAAACTAGACAATTTTGTGGCGGTTTTATATCCCCAGCTTGGTAATATGGCACACCCATATCAGTTGAATGCGCAAAAAAACTGGGCACTATTGCTGAGGCATGGCTTTGCGGAAGAAACTCGCCTCCATCTCTCTGGATGCTCTATGTCGTGAACGGTTATACTTAGAGAACAGTTGATGTATTTGTTGCCCCAACAACAAAAAATACTCAAAAAGAATAAGTTGGGGGCTCATATGCATCGAACATTATATTTTTACGCGTATTTTCAAAACGAGCGCAGGTAGACGTTGGAAATATTCGCAGATGGAAACTATCTTAAGTCTGTGAATCTCAAACTTATAATGAAATATATAAAATATGTTACCTGTTATCAAAATATTCGAATAGTATTGACGTTACAAGTAAATCAATATATAACATAACATAAACGTTCAATCAATAATAATCGTCTGATGCTAATAAGAAGAGATGCTGTAATTTTATTCAAAGCCAACACTACAAAGAGATTGACAATAAAATCCAAAATCATAATCTCGTGTCCTCTCCCCATGATGAGATCGAATGAATAATCAACGGAAATACTTGCCCACTTAGTTACGTTCGCAAGTCCGGCAACAGTGAACGCACTGCAATTTAGTGCAATGCATTATACATTTGTTATACTATAATTTAATCTTTCTTTGTTGGTAAAAGCAGTGGAACGGAATGTTACAATATCTTTCATTTATAATATTTTATTATAGTTAAGCATTCAGGGTAAATATAATAATGTATTTGTACTCACTCATTCGTGAATTAACTAACGATAACATATGATTATCACGCCATATTATAAAAGAGGAACTCTGAATAAATTTAAATATATAAAATAAGGTTTCGCTTGCAGCGTCGGCTTAGAATACAACACTATCCTTCTTCTTCTGTTAAGTGTCGACTAATGAATTTATGAACGTTTCGAGATAAATGTTGGCCGATGCGATTGGAAACTTATCAGTTAGGTTGAATATTAAAGAGCATTCCAAGACACAAATGTTGGTTAATTTAAAAATATTTTTTGTGATGTTTTTTGTTATTATGCATTATTAATTAAATGCACAACCGGTTTTGCATACAGTTTCGTAAATACCAATAGCATGGACTCATAATTGCGAATTATTTGAATAATTAAATGACAAGAATAATATTTTAAAAAATACGCTAATATTATTACGTAAGATTATAAAAGAAACAACTTTATACTACCAAAACTGTTTAATAAAATCGCCACAAAACTGGATTTTCTAGTACCTTCTTTAGATTTTACTCCCTTATATTTAATGAAAGATTAATATTATTAATATCCTCAATATTGGACACATCATATTGTTACATAAGAATACTAAGCAGTTTAGTTTGAACCAAATTTTAATGTAACATTATCTTGTCAGAATTTTCTTTTAAGGGTCTTGTGTGCGTGAGTAGCGTGTTGTTTTGGAACAACTTAGTATAATTTCCGAGTAGCTAATGATGTGTCGTTAGGATATGTATGTATGTACAATAATATTACAATAAAGCCAGGCCAATCATCGGTAGGAAAAAGAACTATCTACGTAAAGACTTAAAAAATATTGTACCGCCTCAACTTTAGAATTCTTAACAATGGCCAATATAATTTAGAAGATTACAATTTAAACCTCACTACGTAACGTTTATCAAAATGGACAAAGATTTGGACAATGTTTATAGTCTAACCGAACATGTTTAAAATGCATCAAACTTCAATAATACTACGATAAAAGAGTGTATTTTTAAAATAGTTGAATATCTTTATGAAACGTTTGCGGGCGGAGACAATGTAGGTATCGATTACGGTACTCATTCTAGAAGGTACGACAAATTTACATTCTAGTAAATTACATGAAATTCTTATTATTACTAGGATCCAATCATAATGTACAATTACAACTATAATATCGAATAAAAACTAAAGCTCAGTTCTTATCAAAATAACAAAGAAAAACAACTATTCCCATTTCGGCTTACATTGTAAAGATAATATACAAAATACGGTATTTACATTTCGATAGCTATGCTTTGTATGGGATAACATATTATATAAAACAAAAATACACACGTAATTAGGTACATATTAAAGATTCACCATTTTCATATAGAAATTGCACTAACTAAACTTGGTATAATTACAAACTTTCAACATGTCATCTAAACCATGGCAATATAAATACTTTTGTGCTGATATTCATTTTGCAGGAAAGTAAAAAAATGTGAATGACATGGAACTCATCTAATTATGGTGATTTATCTATCATTCGATTACTTTCTCGAGATTTGATTATTCGTCACATATATTAGGATATTCTTTACGATTGCAATTTAATCGTTTAGAATAATTTACAAACCTATTAGTGAAGGAACAGCGCAGACGCTCTTAAGTATCGTCAGATTCTAAACAGCATATATGAATTATAAAAGGATAATATAATTCACTTAGGTTTAACAAAGAAAGCAACTTTCTCTATTTCAAGTACATGAATTTTAAACAATGTAACATTACTTTTTACGCAATATAGTTGAAGTGTTATGAAAACTGTCGCGACATCAGGTAAACATCGGCATTCCACCATTGACTTGTTCGATACTAACCTAGTTAATGTAAAAATACAAAATAAACTTCAAATCACACTGGGTGTCTTTTCGAGATCAATCCGATATTCTACATCGTTAGTTAAAGTTAAATTGATATTCTGCTGCTCTTGTCAAAGAAAGAGATAATCAATACACGGATACCACTAGTTTAGTTTATATCCATTTACGATGATTCTCCTAAATAAATAAATAAATCTTACAGATACAGTAAACTTAACCTAATTTGATTATAAACATGACATCTGAAGGTCACACCAGGGGGCTGTTCATTTGCATCCTATAAAGAAAACTAAATGTCTGTTTACGACAACATCACACGTTAGGGAGATATTAGAACTCACTCGTAGTCACTTCCAAGGTCCATTATACTTCAGATACGGGTGTGAGTGTGACTGGTGGATTATCTATAATATTAAATCGCTAAAATTTATCAGAAAAATATGATTAATATCTGGTTAATCTGCCAGCAATGACTGTGGTAAAACAATTAGTAAAACCTTGAGAGTAAGGACTTCTTTCAGTAATTTCCGATGTTACGGGATGTGTAAAGAAATGTTTTGGGTGGCTCGACCTGAGAGAAAATTTCACTGGACTAAGTAAAAGACAACTGGGCCCTGTCACCAGACAATAGATTCCAAGTCGCTTCAATGGTAAATATAGCTATGAAATTATTTTAAATAATGCGGTATCAAAGACAAAAATCGCATAATGAATTTGCAGATTTAAGAAATTTACTTCGTGACGCCTCGGCATGAGTATTGTTATGTATTAGAATATAAAACTTCAGAACTGGCGATTGGATTTATTAATGGAACTTTTCTTTTCAATTGAAGAAGTTAACTTTAGGCTGGTTTGTATTTGAATATACCGATAGCAAATAAATGTAAATTAGTAACTGTCACTGGTTGCATTGAATTTAGTTCAATATGAAGATCTCAGCGATTGAACGTTAATATTTGGCGGCAGAAAATATTGCACGCTTTTGCTTATTCATGGTAAAATCATAGTATCAACATTAAAATGTTGCCCATTACTATTTTCATCAAAGTTTAGTCTGTTTTTGACACAGCTCTATTTATATATTTTTACTGGTTCAAAAGTATGTAAGTATTGTGATGATTAGTCTGGACTGATTTTTTGAATTTGTACTATCTGTTTTAAAGGTTTGTTTGAAAAACGTATACAAATAATTTTATTATAATATTTAAATATTGTCCGGAAAACGAATTTTGTGTAATTGCAACGTATTTTAATATCGGCTCAACTACTTCATTCCTCATTTGATTCTCAATTTCTACAGGAATAGAAGATGTCGATTTCTGAATCAATCAGGGCTGGCCGCGAGCCAAAAAACGCAGTCTGTATCGGCCTAATTGTATTACGTAATGTATTCAAGTTAAAATGTCAATGGTACGGAATTAATATAGGCTTGTGGGTGACAGTCACATCTGGCCATTGCTTATCTGCTAACATATTATATATAACGTAGCATGATAAAATTGCGTTGACTTTCATCAAAGTACTGAACCACTTTGATATCCGCACAAACTGCCTGCAAAGCCTTTACAAGTTGTTGATACAATTTTCTATTTAAGTTACTGTGACAAAATGCACATAGAGTGGTTAATTTCTGCAATAGTAGCCAAGTGGCCATACAAATTAATTGTGTACGAATTAACAAGTGAACCAACTCTAACATTACACCTTAAAATATCGTTATTTAAAATAAATTTATCATTGGTGGATCGAAGTACAATATGGGTAAGTGGTATTAAAGTGACATTTATTACCACTGTTTCTAGACTTACAGACAAAAATATAAGGAAAGAGGACGGTATTTATTGATTTTTTAAATCCATAAAATATCGTTCTGAAATTTGTTTTACATCTATAATTAAGAATAATTTGTAAGGACGTGCTTTTCTTTGTTAAGGCGCCGTTGGTTCAGCGAAAAATATCATCTCAGGGGGTGCTGCCCCCGCGGGCGCGGGGAAGCGCTTGCGCGCCGATAGAGCGGCCGTCTCCCCGACGACGCAACGCAGTGCGCGCGTTTTAAAAACATACAGTAGGGTAAGCAATACAGTTTTAGCTCCTCACAAATATTTTCTATGGTATGGGTTCGGACATTTGTTTATGACTATTTACATTTTTTTTTATTTTTATTTATTTAATTGAAGAACATAAAACAGAATACAATCAATATTACACAAACATAATAATATGAACATAGAAAACAGGGCTAGATCATATTCCTAGGTATATGTCCCTAGCATACACACAATATAATTATGATTATTTTGGAAAATTTTAAACAATTAATATTATCCTTAAGTGAAAAACAGAAAAATTATTACAATAAATTTACTAGTTAATATAGAATTAAACATTGCTGGGTATATCATTCTGAGACTTGATTCTGTTGTAAAGCCTGAAACCAGCACGGAAAATTGAAAACCGCGAATTAAAAATGTCAAAGTAAGACACCACTTTATCACTTTCTAATACACTACCATCTCTTAGCATATTATGTACGTCATGGTCAATGTCATTGTATAATCGACACATTCTTATAATCATTCATCACATTTTTTTCTAAAATATTTGCGAGTGGCTATAACAGTCAGGTTGACGAAAACTGTATCGCTTACCCAAGGTTATCAAATTCAAAAATAGTTTCTACCATGGCCGTTTACAATATAAAATGTAATGATAGGATAGATTTGTCTACCCCTGTCAGTTTATACAAAATTATTACAGTGTTAATTTCATAATTTTTGCCGTGTCGTGTCGGCTTAGAATAACACTACCCCATTTCTACCCGTGATCGTAAGAGGCGACTTAGGGTTAAGGGGATTTTTAAGTGATTTTTGGGCGATGTGGTTGGAAAACCGTCAACGAAATCATTTATTATTACAATCTTTTCCCAAATCAACTTCCAAAAGTGGCATATAACATAAAATATAAAAATGAGTGAAATCTATAAATTGAATGAATTCTTTTATGTTTGCTAATGCTAACCGTACGCACAGTCACTCTCACGCCTACATGGACACGCATCGTATACAGATAGGTCACTCGCACACTAACGGCGCCGCACGCGCGTAAATTGTTAGATCTGTAACTCAAGGCGCGCGCGACACAGGTCCAACCCCTAAGGCAGCTCGCCGAGCTCTGATCGAGCGGCGGGCGGCGCTCGGGCACGAGTAGGACTGTGATTATCGATGTTTTTAAAATATTTGTTTTATTAAATTTATTAAAAAAGAAAAATAATCGCCAATTATTATTAGAAATACAAATGTTCAAATTATGATGTAAGTTATATGAAAGTAGGTAAAATAAATAAAATGTAAAACCATTTTAAAGAGTGTAATTAGAGGTATGTTGGCGATTTTTTTCTATCGAGCGAAAATTTATTAATCATGTTTCGAATCGCCAATTTCACTGCAGAAAAGCCTCAAGATTTCGATGTATTTTTTTCAAAACCATATTATTATAAACATACGCATAATAAAGTTTCAAAAACCCTGTTCGCTGGACTAACGGCACCTTAAGAGGTTTATGCAAAATGCCAAGAGTTGTGAACAGTTAATAGATTTGTTAATAGTTGTAAGAGCTTAGATAAAGGGTGGGGTTTCTATTTGGCGGAAAATCGGTCATTATAGAGTAAAGTTACATTTTCACTTCTGTAGTGTTGACATTACAATATATTACAATACAATGTATTGGTTTGTCGTTCAGTCGTCTGATCACGAACGGGGTCCGCGATTATCTAGTTCAAATTGAATAAAAACTACAGCTCAAAATATAAATATGTTACGCCTAGTTTTTTATTAGCATTAATCGTGTCATTATCACTTAGTACAAATTGATGCAAACAAGAATTTCTATAAGGGCAAATAAAGGCAGGGAGTTTTCTAAGTGTTAAGATGCGATGCGCCCGGAAAATCGTTTAACAAACATCATTTACGCACTCGAATTCTAAATATGGTTCTGATATTTCTAATTTCAAAGATCTGGCTACCCTTTTTACTACTTATAGCTGTGATTTGAGGTAGGTCAATTATTTAAATAGTAATTATGTTGTCGATACAAGGACGATTTCACTTTTCTTCTAAGAAAGAGAAAATACACAAGTGAATTCCTGATGAACGTATCAAATAGTAATTTATTAACAAAATTCATGCAACAATTGTTAGCGCGAACAATAAAATGTTGCGGTTGCCTTACATCAAATAATTTGGAACTAAATCGTCACTTACAATGTTTGTTAGTGTTCAAAGTAGAAGTTTTTGTATCTCTATCTAGGTTTAGTATAAGTTGGTTAAAAGATGAATTATGCTAATCCATTTTATTTTCTATTTCAAATTGTATATTGCTAAATACTACATATTAACATTTTTAATTTTAGCAAAAAACATGACTTCCGATGTTGCTAAAACTAACAGTCTCTTAACATTTAGTACAGAGAAATAATGCCGTAATGTAAAACACACAACTTATATCTGTCACAAAGAGCCAATACATGCATAGTGTTCCAATATAACCTGCCCTCTAATTAAACCTATTATAATGAAATACTCTTGCAAGAGGTAACTATCCTTATTGAAACCCACACTTTATCCAAGCTCTGCAAAACTCCCAGAGTAAGAAAACTACAACATTAGAGCTAGGAACTTGTGACACAACAAACAAAACCGACACGTTTGTGACGCTCGCGCAAATCGGAAAGACCAAAAGTTCACTGTTTCATGTTTGAATGTCTGTTACGTTGCATGATGCTAAAATACCACCGAAACACGTGCGTGATCACGCTGATCATAGTGCACAGTGTGATCACTGCTGCGGTCACTCGTGGTCGCTGCCGTCCACCTCGATGTGGTCGCGGACGGAGCTGGCCGGCGACGAGGCTGCTTCTGTTTCGGCCGGAACGCGCGCTACCTGGAATCAATATAAACATTCTCTTTATTTGGAAATGCAAACACATATAACGAAAGGACACAAAGGTTAAAAGTGTTTAAATACTATGTATTTCATTTACTATTCAACTCCTCCCCGACTGTTGACCTATCTCCTTATTTTTTTACAACTGCCAAAGACCTGAATGTGATGGTTATGTAATAGTTCTGGACTAATGTCATGAATTTGAATAAATATATTTATATAAAAAACTATAATTTGACTAAAATGCAAAAACTCTTAATTGTTTATTCCTAAATCTTTTCATGTAAAGCCAAATTGTAATGCTAAATTTTACACAGTTGAGTTATTGCTCGACCTGAATTTTACAAATATGAACGTAAATAATAAATTACGTTAAATAAAAAATGTGTCACTCGAAATAAGCTAACAAAGTGATGTTAATACCGAGTATTGATAACTGCATGGACAAAAAAGCTGTACCATATCGATCAATGCCGTTCTGCCTTCAGATGTTAAGATTAAGACGCCTTTTAAGGATGCGACCCGGTTTTGAAGGTCTGTCATATAAATTAATATAAATTATTTAAGGTCCTATGCATACCAAACATTTTAAACATTTAAGTTTACAATAAGTGACATACGGTTGTTAATACCCAGAACACCCAGGGTCTTCTTCCGCGAGTGTTTTAGTAATGAACCCAGTGGCTTGTAACTCTCTAGTATCCTATGTTTCACCAATTTTCCATAGACAGAACACAACTGCACACACACAAGTTATATTTAAATTAGTTAAAGAATGGGCTAAAAAGGGCTGCCATTAACGTATGAAAAAAAACGTAATATTTGCATCAATTGATGAATATAAATTATAAAGAGAAGTTAGGGTCGTATAAAGTGGCAAACCAAAGTCTCTGCTCCAATGGTTAATATTGGAGTAAGTATATTCATTGCATAAGAGTTAATAAAATCATAATAATTTCACTCGTGTTGGCAAAAAAAATGAAATGTCAGTTAATTAAATAGCGCAGTTTGATTATAAAATAACCCGAGAAACACACGCTTTGCAAAGCTACAATACCAAACGGCTTTGACTCGGACCATTCCTTGCCAAACTTTAAGCTTTTAAATACATAATTATTTTGATAATTGTCTGATTTAATTTCCTGAGACGTGTGCATTTCTCGACCAAACAGGTTTGCAACATTGTTACTGATGTAGAAAGAGCCTACTCGTACCTGCGGTTTGTGAAATGAATTATTGCAAAATAAAAATATTAAGTATATTACCTGCCACAGTAGCATGAGGCGTGTGAAAATGAATTTCCGTGTGAGAAGTGAGATACTGACAGATTTTGTGTGAACAATCTGTCGTTTTCTCACTTTTCAAGTGAAATACGAGCTCTCACAAGCATTATGCTACGGGGGCTAGTTAAAGCAGTTATTTATATATTTATGAAATCTAAGAATACGATGGAACGATTGCTAATCATCCGTACTGTGAGTATCAGTGGTAAGAGTTTATAAGTCATTATTTATAATATTTATCATCATTAGTAAGGAACATATTTAAAAAAAGCAAAGCAATACCTATAAAATATAATTAAGCTAGTAAACAGTTTAAAAAAATCCAAAATGGGAAAGAACTTTGTCTAGTTTTGACTATTAATGTTTCGTTTAATATACTTAAAATAAAATAAACTAATAATCAGAATATTATTATCCATTATAAATATCTAAAGAATCAAATATTGACTTAAATACGATTTATAATCTCTTGCTTAAATTCCGCCATGATTTTAAGGGTCAACGTGATAAGTGAATGGGTCCGCGCTTACCGTCCCGACGGGCTCCGTTTAGTGCCGCGCCACTGAACATCTCGCGCCGGCTCTAACAGGCGCGGTCGGTGGGTATCACTTTGCCACCATCGTATTACTATTGATATATCCGCAAGAATCAATACTTAAATATGGAATTAAGATGCCATCTTCTATGCAAATATATATCGAATTCATACAATGTTTTTATCAACTGTTTCCTTAAAGTTAGTAAACTCAAAGAGACCACGAGTTTAACAGACATAATTAAATAGTTAGCATGTTAGTAATATATTTTATGATTAAGATGAAAATCAAAACACATTGTCGAAAGAGAGCGAAAGGTGAGATCGAGTAGCTAAAGCTAGAAGAATAAACGACACAATTTACAAAGCCTTCAATTAAAATGCTTTTGTTCTAGTGTTGTTGAATTCATAAGGATTTTGCACAGCGTAACATAAAACTATGCAAATAACTGATTGTGTTAACGAAATAAGAGGGCGAAAGTTTACGTAAATAGTATAAAGAAAAACTATTTAGTTCTTAACATGTGCATCACGAATTTATATGTTATTTAAACTAAATTAAAATTTAGCCGTGTAGTGTCGGCTTAGAATAGCACTGCCCCGTTTCTACCGATGGGTGTACGTAAGAGGCGGCTAACGGTATTGGGGGTTTTAAGGGATTTTTAAGCGATGCGGTTGGAGACCCCTCACCAACAACCTTTACTTTACCATCGTTTCCCCACTCAATTTTCCAAAAGTGGCTGAGGAATTTCTAATTTTTGAGGGATTTATAGCCATGAGTATATATGTATGTATGTATGTTAAACTTAGTAACTGTGCCTACTACGCAGTTGAAATTTTACAATAGCCTTTTCAAAGCAGTTTCAAGATGAAACATTTTAATGCGCCCAAATTACTTGTTCATGCCTACGGCGGGCGCATCGGACAATGTATATTTGGAGGCAAATTATTTGACAAGCAACAATTTGCATTTTACACATCGGCATTTCTTTGTTAGGCCAACTGAGGTTCACACGAACCGCAGTTTGCATAAAAATTGGAGCATTCATATAATAACCAGCCAATAACATGTTTCTGATACAAACTACGTGTGAATTGTTACTTTAAACCAAAGACTATTAAATTTAATAATTGATAATGGAGGACAGTCATTATATGTAACGGTATTTAATACACACGTACCGGTTTAATAACCAGCTGTGAAATGACATGTTACAGCTTATAACCCTAATTATAAAAACCAATAACAATAATATACGATAATTGTCGATTATTTTATTTAGGAACAGATCGTGAAGAAAACCAAATAGTTGAGTTTATAGTTAGTCTAGTATAAAACGGCAATAGGAAGAAAGAGAGAGACATTTATTCGCTGAACAGATGAGCAAGAAAAATACAGTAGAACATAAAAAGAAAAAGGGGACAAGTGTGAGTTGAACTCGCGTGAAGAGGGTTCCGTACGATGTTACCTATCATGTTTTTTTAAATCTGACACAAATTTGTTTGTGGTAACTAAAAAAAGTATGAATGGTCCCTGATTGGAGAGGGATATTACTATGGACTTCTTATAGTTTACTTATATAGTTTTCCTATAATCTATAAGGAGAAAACTAATTTCTGTATTTTTTTCAAAATTTTAGATTCAGTAGTTCCGGAGATAAGGGGGGAATGGTAAATTTTTGTCTATTTTCTTGAATAACTTGGAAACTACATACAAAAAAATACATTTAAGATCTTCTCAACAAGACCTTTCATTTGATATGCCACACGATGCAGTTTTCAGTTTTTTTTTTAATTTTCCCGTTTCCCTCCTAAAATGACCCCCCATATACAGATTTTATCTGCTCACGTCACACCTCTGTGTTTGGGTGACAGGAATTGATATGTGTACCAAATTTCAACTTAATCGGTCAAGTAGATTCGGAGATAATTGACTGTAAGCGACGGACGGACAGACACACGAGTAATCCTGTAAGGGTTCCGTTTTTGTATTCAGACGTACGGAACCCTAAAAATAGAAGCATTGACACAAACAATTACATTGGAAAAAAATAAGAAAACATAAATAATAATAATAGAAAAAACAATGTAATACAAAACGTATTACAAAGCAAAGTTAGTATTTTATTAAATAACATCATAAATTGACAGCAGTGATTTTCAGTCAGCAACGACCCAAGTGAAATTGCGAGCATAACATTATATTACACTAAATAGGCTATCATGTTAGTTGGTTGGAACCTAAACAAGATGTTTAAATCCAATAAATACACTCCGTTCTCTTGCTACCAGTGGTTAGTATTCACTGATTTACTGAGTGCAGTGATATACAAGTATCAATATATTATATAATAAATGGAATGATTCCTCTTTGACGTTACATACAATTGCTCAAAACCCAAGTATCATAAATACATGTTAAATGCGCGGTTTTTCTTTATTTTCGTGTATATATGTGATACTTTAATGTTTTTTGACATGAATTCCTCATGTGGGGATTATTACTCATAAATAAAAGATGTTTTTAAAGGAAAGAAAAATTTCGACACTGGCGGGGTTCGAACCGGCGACCTTCGGGTATACGCCCCCGTCGCTCTGCCAACTGAGCTACAGTGTCAGTTGGCATCCAGCGCGAAATTTCTCTATCCTTCGTTTCTTTTTTACACGTTCAAGTAGTGTTTGCGTTTCCTACCTCCGAATTTTAACTAATTCGGACGGCCACTTGTCTACCTTTTCAGATAGAATGCAAATGTTGGAAACGCCTAACTATCACATAATTTAATGTTTTTTGACATGAATTCCTCAAGTGGGGATTATTACTCATGAATAAAAGATGTTTTTAAAGGAAAGAAAAATTTCGACACTGGCGGGGTTCGAACCCGCGACCTTCGGGTATACGCCCCCGTCGCTCTGCCAACTGAGCTACAGTGTCAGTTGGCATCCAGCGCGAAATTTCTCTATCCTTCGTTTCTTTTTTACACGTTCAAGTAGTGTTTGCGTTTCCTACCTCCGAATTAGTTAAAATTCGGAGGTAGGAAACGCAAACACTACTTGAACGTGTAAAAAAGAAACGAATGTAAGGTTCTAATTATATTTTGGTCAGCAGATGTTGTTGAAATTGTGTTTTTGTAATATGTGCCATCAATTATTTGAGGGTAAACTTATATGTTAATATTTATTTTTAAGTATTACTGTTTTCTTAAATCATTTATAATTATATTATGATTATTCATAGTTAAAAGACATTAGTTTGATTAATTGAAATGGATTTGTTATCATTGCAAATATTCAGTGTCTATATTATATATAAAGTTATATTCAATGATTATATCTTGGTATTATGTTTTGTAAAATCATTTCTATTTATTTAATGAATTTCCATAACACTATAATGCTTTAAATTTAGTAAATTAGATAAATTAGTTAAAATAAAGTGTTTTTGTGTAGAATGGGAAAGTTGAAATAAATACCCTGACTACACCAACTGACGGGATTCGGTTTCTGGCTTTTGAAGTGTGAACAACTTGTATTTGAGGTTATCGTGAATAGTTTGTACATAAGAAATATACAGAGTTCACTGGAAGACTAGAAGTTTTATTAAAACATCCTGAAGTCTAACATCTCAGAAGTGGGATAAAATTCTACGTCTACAAGCGTTGTAAAAGGTGATGTACTTCATTTTATTTCTTTTAATTTATTACT